>OX941086.1:13637500-14172500 GCA_954870635.1 Arctium minus | reverse complement strand
CCATGTGTCCCTATCCATTCGTGAGTGCATCAAAGGCAAGTCCAAGCTTCTTGAAGCGGCCACACTTCACACTCATATAGGTAGTTCCTTTCATCATGCAACTGCACATGCACTTTTACAAAAGAACAATTACCTTCTTCACTTGCAAGCACATACCTTGGGATGGTTATCTTGTGCTCCAATCCCTTAGAGTGAGCTTTCCCATTGAATTCAACTTCTAACGTTGTATTAGAAGGGAATTGGGTGCCTCACCGTTAGAGATTTAGATGGACTTTAATCCCATCCCTATTACCGATTTGTGAACCAAGTCCCTAGCTAACCCCTTCGTCAAGTGGTCCGCTAGATGTTGTTGTGACCGAAAAAATTCAACCGAAATCACCCCATTTGTGATTAGCTCACGAATCATGCTATATCTAACACCTAAGTGTCTAGACTTGCCATTATAAACTTGACTATAAGCTTTAGCCAAAGTAGCCGCATTATCACAACATATAGAAATGGGTGATATTGGTTTCGGCCATAACGGAATTTCATTGACTAAATTCCTTAGCCACTCCGCCTTTTTACCGGCAGCGGCTAATGCCACAAATTCCGACTCCATAGTCGAACTCGTGATGCAAGTTTGCTTCTTGGAAGCCCATGAGATGGAACCTCCCCCAAGCAAGTATACCCAACCACTCATAGATGAGTGATATTCTAAGTTGGTGATCCAACTTGCATCCGAATATCCCTCTAATATCGAAGGAAATCCGACATATGAGAAACAATAATCAATGGTTTTCTTCAAGTATTTAAATACTCGTCTTATCGCTTGCCAATGATGTATACTAGGATTGCTAGTATACCTACTCAACTTGCCTATGGCAAAAGCGATATCCGGTCTAGTGTTTGTCATGGCATACATCAAGCATCCAATAGCCTTTGAGTACTTGAGTTGTGACACTGTTTCACCCGAATTAGTCATAAGCTTCACACTCGGATCAAATGGAGTACTCACCGGAGAATAATCAAAGCAATTAAATTTCTTTAATACTTTCTCAATGTAATGATATTGTGTAATTGCAATCCCTTTGTTCTCACGCTTGATCCTTATTCCAAGGATCACCTCCGCCTCTCCTATGTCTTTCATGGAGAAACTTGATGACAAAATCTCTTTGATTTTATCAACTTGATTTTGGTCGGTGCCAAAGATCAACATGTCATCAACGTATAAGCACATGATTACTCTGTTATCGGATGTGTCAAATTTGCTATATACACACCTGTCCGCTTGGTTTAACTTAAAATCGTTGAACAAGATAACCTCATCAAATTTTTGATGCCATTGTTTGGGTGCTTGTTTAAGCCCATACAATGATTTTACAAGTTTACATACCTTATGCTCCATCCCGGGCATCACAAAACCTTCCGGTTGTTTCATGTAAACTTCTTTCTACAAGTCACCATTCAAGAATGCCGTTTTGACATCCATTTGGTGAATCACTAAATTGTGGATAACTCATAAGGCTATCAACAATCTAATCGTGGAGATTCTTGCAACCGGGGCATAGGTATCAAAATAATCGATGCCTTCCCGTTGCCTAAAGCCTTGGATTACTAATCGAGCTTTGAACTTGTCAATTGATCCATCGGCTTTCATCTTCCTTTTGAAGATCCACTTGCATCCCAACGGTTTACAACCCGGTGGCAAGTCTGATAATACCCAAGTATTATTCCCCATGATGAAATCCATCTCATCATTTATTGCTTCTTTCCAGAAAGCAATATCTTGAGACTTCATAGCCTCATCAAATGATTTTGGATCTTCCTCAATACTATAACAATAAGAGAATTGTGACCCAATCTCATCTCTTGATCCCTCTACCAAGTACACATGGAAATCGGAACCAAAGAATTTTTCGATCCTTCCTCTTTTGCTCCTTCGAAGCATTGCTTGTTCTTCAACCTCACTAGTTACACTAGTACTTGGAACAAGGTCCTTCGGCCTAAGTATTGAAGATAATCTAGGCTCATCAAATAAAGCATCTCTCGATTCTATAACGGTGTGAATCGCTATAGAATCATTAGGTTCAATAACATAGAACATATAGGCCTTGGAATGCTCAGCATATCCAACAAAGATGCAATCAATGCCTTTCTCACCCAAAGTTCTCCTTTTGGGTTCGGGTAGTCGAACAACCGCCCGACAACCCCAAACTCGAATATAATTCAAGTTAGGCCTTTTCTTGAACTAAAGTTCATATGGGGTAATCTTGTTCCTTTTATTGGGAACTCGATTTAATAAGTAACAAGTCGTTAACATGGCTTCACCCCAAAATCCATCACTCAATCCCGAGTAGGATAACATACAGTTCACCATTTATTTGAGAACTTGTTATCCCAGATTTAATCTAGTTGGTAAATAATCAATCAAGTAATCAAGAAACACAATAATAATCAAGAGATATATAAATCAGAGTAACATACCAATCCCTTGAATAAACAATGAAACCCTTGAGTGTTCTTAATACCCTTTGAATGCACAGAAAACTTTCTACCTCTCTAATATGATTATGAAATTATTAAAGGTTCTAACCCTAAAACTAAACAAAACATAACTTTAAATACCCAGACTTTTAGGCCTAATGGGCTTATGGGCTTGAGGCCCAATAGCTTAATAACTATTTACTTATTACATAATAAACCCTCTAAATAACTTTGACACAATTGCAGTTTAAACCCTGAACTTTAACTTTAATCTTGAATACAATTATTTGATCCAACAATCTCCCCCTTTGGATTCAAGATTAAAAAAAATTTGCAATTGTCTTCGGGTCTTCACTTGTCTTCACTTTTCTTCAGATATGTCGTTGATAGCTTCAAAACTTCAATACTTCAAAACTTCAAAACTTTAAAACTTTGATAATCTTCAGAAGTCTTCAGATTATATTCTCCCTCTTTGAGTATTCTCCCTTTTTGTATCTTCTCCCCCTTTTTGATGAATGGTGAGAATCATCATCATCAAAACATACCAAAACAATCTCCCCCTTTTCAAGACAATTTCCCCCATTGTGTATGATCACGTAAGCACAGTCTTCATCATGTAACGAGCCCTGTATGGAAATAAGAGCAGTCTTCCCAGAAGGAAAGAGTGATTATTTCAATCTTTTCAGATTAAAATTGAAAGTAGTAACCATTCAAATCTTTTCAAATTCAAACAGTTAATAAGTGTAACCCTGAATCAACAAATGTCTCAGTTAGAATGCCTGTCAATGACACAAAGTCACTGAGTAACACAAAGTTACTATATAAGGAGCTGGTTTGATGTTGACTCCCCAGGTCTTCCATTCAATCATCGAATAATACATGGTTATCTATGAACGTTCTGACAGAAAACAAGTTTCTTTATGCTTGTGCATGTGTATGAAAAAATTAAGCACAGATGTTTGCTTTTCATTTTAGGCTCAAAGTATGTAAACTTGTTGAGACAACAACAAATTATACAAAGACTCAATGTGCATGAGAAAGGGTTCGAAGGTGGGGCAACTTTCCTTCTTTTTCAATATTAGTATCTTCCAAATGAAGAACCAATAGCGTATGTGTTGCGTCTCCAGAAAATGTGAAACATTCTCTTTTTGAGAAAAGAATGAGTAACTGGTGAGGTTGTATGCAAGAGATGGCATGGGATAGTTGCCTATTTCAATGATGGTCACCAAAGAATGTGAACCAATCAGATTATGTGGCTGCCCGGCTCAGAAAGAAGTTTGGTGCAGAGTTTAATATTCTTTTACTCTGTTCTCTCACCCTCTTTCTTTTAATGCTCACTTCTAACCAATCTCTCTTTTCCATTTTACCTCTTCACACACCATCACTCAATTCTTTTTACCCCTCTCCCCTCAATCACTCAGGGTATACTTCCTGGGTAGGAAACACTGGTGAACGTGAATCCATGGAAGTTCTGTTAAGTACTCACACTGAATCCCATGTATTTTCCTAAAAGAAACATGCTGTTCAACAGACTATTGTACATGTAAGCACAAATACCACTTGTTACATGAAGAATTAAATATGGAGATGTCAAAGCAGTTATGTTTGACGATGCAATTCTCCCCCTCAAACTAAAAGAGTTTGACAATTAAGCTCATATCATTTTGTCATGAAGAATAAGATTTTGGAGAATCAAAAACGAATGTTGTTTATATGAACAATATATAAACATATTTTCAATGAAAGCACATGAAATGACGTTTGATTCAATCAACAGTGAATACAAATAACGTGAGTATTACCATAGAAAGATTTAACTTTTGATACATGGTAAAAACAAAGTCAAATAGAATGTTCTGAACCGTTATGTGTATATGAATACTTGACAAAGTATATTGACAAGATAAAACGCAAGTATTTATTTTTAAGAACACACGGTCAGATAAGCTTTTAAGTATCCAAAAATCTGTTAATATCACAGATATTCTCTCCCTTAACTTTTTTTTTTTAAGATTAAGAAAAAAACAGAAAAATAAGGCACTGAAGTACGGGTTCTAATCCGATGTGATTAGAAGCCATAGTCACTTGACCAAACCTGCATAAGTAAAAAAAATGATGGTAATCATTTATGAAAATGATTCCTCTCTCGTTAACAACAGTTGGAAAATAACACACAAGATCAAAACTTGGAATACTCCCCCTAGAATCATGATGAAGGTTTAAGACATGTTCAACATACCAAGTTTGCTGATTAGAAATTGAAAACGCTTTTCATCCAACGGCTTGGTGAAAAGGTTAGCTAACTGGAAGTCAGTTTGAACAAAGTGCATTTCAATATTACCTTTTTCAACATGATCCTTAATGAAGTGATAGCGTACATCGATATGCTTGGTCTTCGAATGTTGTACCGGATTAGCAGTTATAGATATTGCGCTATTGGAATCACAATAAATAGGAACACGTTTGTAGTTGTATCCAAAGTCCCTTAACTATGTCGTCATCCAGAGGACTTGAGAACAGCAGCTAGCAGCAGCTACATACTCAGCCTCGGTAGTGGATGTTGAAACACAGTTTTGTTTCTTTGAAGTCCAACTCACAAGTTTGTCACCTATGAATTGACATGACCCAGAGGTGCTCTTCCGGTCTAGCTTACATCCTGCATGATCAGCATCTGTAAAGGCAGTTAGTTCAAAACGATAATCCTTTGGATACCAAAGGCCTAGATTAGGCGAGCCTTTGAGATATCTAAGGATTCGCTTAACAGCAGATAAGTGCGACTCTTTAGGATTAGACTGATATCTCGCACAAAAACATGTGGCAAACATTATATCCGGGCGACTGGCAGTTAGATAAAGTAAAGAACCAATCAAGCTACGATACACCTTTTGATCAACAGGTTTCCCGGAGGGATCCGCGTCTAAGAGTGTACCAGTAGCCATCGGTGTTTTCATGACTGAACTATCTGACATATTGAACTTTTTCAAAATATCGTTTATATATTTAGCTTGATTAATAAATATGCCTTCGGGTAATTGCTTTACTTGAAGACCAAGAAAGAAATTCAATTCACCCATCATCGACATTTCAAACTTTGTTTCCATTATCTTTGAAAAGTTCTTGGAAAATTTCGGATTTGTCGACCCAAATATTATGTCGTCAACATAAATCTGAATAAGAATCAAGTCCTCACCTTGCCTTTTAAGAAATAAGGTTGTATCAACAGTACCTTTCTTAAAACCAGAAGCAAGTAAAAATTTAGTGAGAGTTTCATACCAGGCTCGTGGTGCTTGTTTAAGACCATAAAGCGCTTTTTCTAAAACATAGACATGATCAGGGTGATGAGGATCAACGAAACCTTCAGGTTGAGCCACGTAGACCTCCTCATGCAGAACGCTGTTCAGGAAAGCCGATTTTACATCCATTTGATAGACTGTAAAGTTTTTGTGCGCTGCATATGCGAGAAAGATTCTGATGGCTTCGATCCTTGCAACCGGGGCGAATGTTTCGTCATAGTCGATGCCCTCTTGTTGACAATACCCTTTTGCGACCAGTCGAGCTTTGTTTCTCACGACTACTCCAGCTTCGTCTTTCTTATTTATGAACACCCACTTTGTTCCAATAATGGATTTACCTTTAGGTAGTGGGATCAAGCGCCATACCTTGTTCCTTTCGAATTGTAGAAGCTCGTCTTGCATAGCAGAAATCCAGAATGGATCACGTAAAGCTTCAGCCGCTATCTTTGGCTCTAAGGAACTGAGGAAGCTTGAAAACATGCAGAAGTTAGCTATTGCTGACCTTGTCGTGACACCAGATTGTACGTCACCTATCACATTGGTCAGGGGATGATCCTTAGTCCAACAATGTGTGCTTGGTAGAGCTTCAACTGTTTGTTGCGTATTCGACGCATCGTTTTCATCATGCACAGCAGGTTGCTCCATAGATGTACTCGGGACATCTTGTACTGGTGTTTCTGATACTGAAGCTTCAGGGCTAGCAGTTGAAGTGCTCGGGACTTCGTTTCTAGAAGAACTATCTGATGGAGATGAAGTTTCAGTGACTTCTTCGGAAGGTCCAGACATGTCTTCAGATATAGTAGGGACCTCCGAGCCTGTACCACTTGTTATTGATGTTGATATGCCTTTTTCAAAATATGCACATATATCATCAAAGGCATCAATAAACAGTAAATCTAACTCAGATGAAGTAGAGTTAGAGTTTGAAGAATTGGATCTTTTAGCAGCTGGTTCTATTCTGGATTGAATAGAAGTTTTGTCCTTAATTACGAGTTCTGAACTGTTGTGTCCAGAAGTCCTTGTTGAATTCTCATCAAAGGAGACATTCATGCTCTCAACAACCGTCTTAGTTCGAATAATGTAAATTCGATAAGCTTTGGATGTCAGAGAGTATCCAACGAGATATCCTTCATCCGCTTTCTTATCAAACTTTGATAATCCTTGACGCTCTTTTAGAATGTAACACCTGCAACCAAAAACACGAACGAACTTGATGTTAGGTGTACGATTGTTGATTAACTCATATGCTGTCTTATTAAAGTGCTTGACCACAATGGTACGGTTCTGTGTAAAACATGATGTGGCGACTGCCTCAGCCCAAAGGTACATGGGTAGATCCGAGTAAGCAAGCATAGTACGAGCTGCTTCAACCAGAGTGCGGTTCTTCCGTTCAACAATGCCGTTTTGCTGCGGAGTGTAGGCGGCAGAGAAATTATGTGAAATACCCACGGAAGTAAGATAACTCTTCAGGGTGTCATTCTTGAACTCTGTGCCATTATCACTATGAATGGTTCTGACTGGCAGTTGAAGGCGTACTTGAATGCGCTTGATGAAAGCGATAATCAACTCTGGCGCATCTGACTTGTTGCGAAGAAAATCGAGCCATGTATACCTTGAGTAGTCATCTATCATTACCAACACATACTTCTTTCCGTTGATAGATGTTGTGCGCATTGGGCCACAAAGGTCCATATGAAGAAGTTCCAGTGCAGATGAGGTCGATGATTCAGCTTTGGACTTAAAGGAGCTACGCTTCATTTTGCCCAACTCACATGCGGAACAGAGTAAGTCTTTTTCGAACCTCATTTCTGGTAGACATTTGACCAGACCTTGTCTTTGTAGCTTCGCTATAGATCGGAAATTCTGATGAGACAAGCGTCGATGCCACGTCCACGATTGTGCTTTAGAAGCTTTGGCTAGTAGGCATACTGGACGTGTGGCAGACAGTGTAGGAAAATCTACATAGTATAGATTTCCATGGCGCTCAGCTTTGAAGACTTCGTAACCATCGGGATCCTCTAGATAGCAATGAGTGGTTGTGAAGCGGACTTGATATTTCATGTCACAGAAGTGACTGGTACTGAACAGGTTGTGATCAAGTCCTTCAACATATAGCACTTTTTGAATCTTCACAACACCGTTATCGAGCATTCCATATCCTCTGACGTGGCCTTCGGCTTCAGAATTTACAAATCTAACTGCTCCGGCAGGCTCCTCCACATAGTTATGCAAGAGGTGCTTGAATCCTGTCATGTGGCGTGAACATCCGGAATCTATTACCCACAATCGACAGGCCTGCAAAAGAGACAATTAGTTTTGCTTAGGCACCCATATCAGGATGGGTCCTTCGCGGTTAGCATCAAGCAACTCAGGAATATCATCTGGTTTGACTTTCACTCTCCATTCATAACGCGGTTTTGGAACCCATTTCCAAACCATCTTAACATTTAATTCCTGAAAGTGCTTTTTAGAAGTAGGATTGGCAACCTTAGCACGATACACTTTTGGTTGTGTAGAAGAATCAGAATTAGAATTAGACTTAGAGTTCAGCTTAGCTTTGCTTTTCTTCTTTTTGGACTTAGGAGGGGAGTAGTATTTGAATGAATTATCCCAAAAGTGTTTGCAATAAAGATTCTTTCGAGAAAAATTCATAAACTTAGATTTATCGGAACAAATCTTACATTCATGTTTATCAAAAGAAGTACTATTCAAAATAACACTGTCTGTAGGACAACTACTAGAATTCAAACTATTCTTTTTATTCAAACTAAGATCTTTATTCTTCTTACTCCTCCCAACTCCATTTCCTTTTATATCTGAAACAGAAACAGGAACCTTGTTAGTCTCTAACTTAGAAGGTGGTTCTTTTCTAGTGCCCTTTGAAGTCTCACCCTTTTCAAAAATACTCGGAGGATATTCAGGACAATCAGAGTAAACAACTGTAGGTTTTGCAGGAGCATCAAATTCTGGATTGGTTCTTACCTTCTAGCTTGGATCATTGAACATCTGTTTATCACTTGAAACATTTTTAAACATAGTAACTTTCAAATCATTGATCTCTATGCAAAGCTCTTGATTTACTTTTAAAGACTTTTCAAGTTTATGTTTGAGATCAAAGTTTTCATCTTCAACCTCATCAAGAGACTGTTGCAACAAATCGATTTGCTTCATCAATTCAGATGTATGATCATTCACAGAATTTGATCCCTTTGAATTAGAAACAGGATCAGAGTCTGAAGCATTCATCATTTCAGAAAATGTATCTTCAGTCATGGACTCAATAAACTCCAGTTTTTTATTTTGAGAACAAGAGCCATTCGTGATAGCGTGTTCTTCTTCAACCTCTTCAACAAGTAAAGGTTTAGAAGCAATAGGATTTGAGACTGGTGGCATAGTAGATGGATCAACATCTGATTCATACTCATCATATTTGCATGCAGTCTCAGGTAGAACTGTGTTGGTGCTTACTGATTCGTTGGAAGGTATGGTAAATAGTGATTTAAACTCAGTAAATTCGATCTTTCGAGTCGCATAGCTTTTGTTTAAATCACCATATTGAAAACCAACTGATTTAAAAAGATTTTGAGAATCAGTGTCACCAGACTTGTTCTTTCCCATTTCTTCTTAACCTTTGGTCTCAGATAAAGGTGTAGGAGTACTTGCTTCAACAAAAGTTGCGCGAATGTCAGGAATGGGTCTAATTGCGGAGCCGAATTTATCAAAATTATATAGATGCTCCGGTGCCTTTTTCAAAATTTCGTTAATTGGCACACCCAAACCTGGTTTAAGTTTGTAAAACCTTTCGTCATGGAGTTTATTGGTCAACAGATTTAATGTCTGTTCAGTCTGACCTCGTTTCATATTAATGTCCTCCAGTTGCTTTATTTTGGTGTAAGCATCATTTCTTTCTTTATAACAAACTTCAAATTTGATTTGAAACTCACCCTTTTCAGCATTAAGATTCACAAGATCTGTTTCTAAACCAGACATTTTTTCTTTTAAAGACGCTTTTTCGGCTTTTAAATCATTTTTTTCCTTTTCCTTTTCTTCCACAACAACTTTTAAAATAGCATTTTCATCACGAAAGCTTAAAACAGATTGATGTGCAGAGCTAAGTTTGCCTTTTATTAAAGCAAATTCATCTTTCATACCATGTATTTGGGCCATTAAAGATTCAATAAGTTCAGAATTTTCACTAACCTCAGAGTTTGCTTCTTCGGATTATGTCTCAGAGTCTTCATCGTCACCTTCCAGTTTTGCCATGTAAGAAACTTGGGTGAAGTGTGCTTGCTCCTCGTCATCATAACTTTGGAACAACCAGTTCTATTCTTCAGCCATTAGTACTTTTCCTTCTTCAGCTTTCTTGGCAATTAGTGACTTTCTTGAGTAGTACTCTGAGTTCTTCACTTTCTTGAATTTGCAGTCCCTTGAGAAGTGCCCAAATTTGCCACAGTTGTAGCATCTTCCTGGTTCATCCTTTCGCTCTTCTCGCTTCTCCTCTCTCTTTCCTTCTCTTCTATCTTCCTTCTGATCTTCTCGTCCTTCCTCTCTCTTTCCATGCCTCGGCTTGTATCGCATCTCAGACTTCTCTTTCTTGTATCCATCATACTTTGGCTTTGAGTAAAATCTTTTCTTGCCAAAGCTCTTCTTGAATCGTCGTGTAATGAGAGGCAAGTCTTCAGAGAAATTTTGAATATCAGTATCTGAATCAACTTCCAGTTCTTCATCGCTCGAATCAGAGTCAGAGTCAGTAACTTCAGTAACTAGAGCTTTAGACGCCTTTTTCTTCGACCTTGCAGAGGATACAGAACCTTTGCCGGCTATGAGAGCCACAGAATCCTTCAGATGATTAGACTCATTATTCATAGATCTCACCTCATCCTCATGTTGAGCTAGAGTAGAGAAGATATCGGTGACATTTTCTCGAGCCATATTCTTCGACATCTGGAGGATGATAGCAAAGTTCTTCCATTCTGGATTCAGATTCTAGATGAACTTGTAGTTTATCTCAGAAGCAGATTTGGCGATGTTGTTCCTCCGCAAGTCATTGAGAATAATGTTGTACCTATTGTAGGTGTCTAATATCAGCTCTCCTTCTTTTGCATGAAATCCCTCGTAAGCATTTATGCACAGATTCTGCTTAGCTTGTATAGAGGCTTCACTTCCTTCAAACTGCCTTGCTAGTTCATCCCAGATTCCTTTAGCAGTGCTCTGACTGTCGACACGATTGTAGATGTTGTTTGGAATTGCCATTGTCAGATAGATTAGAGCCTCTTCTTCTAACTTGAGCTGTTCTTTCTGCTTTTCAGTGAAGAACTGAACAGGTTTAGGAATCTCTCTGTCAGGGATTTCAGGAGAGGAATCTGTAGCAGGTCGACCCTTTACTGTGATCATTGGAGTTTTAGGACCTTCAATGATGACTGTCATGAATTCTCTGTTCTTGTGATTCAGAAACTGAATCATTCTAGTCTTCCATTGCTGATACTCATTAGCCATAAGGACAGGCGGTTTGGACTGAGAGCCCATCGAGAGAAGCTGGTTCGACATCTTAGCTGTACCACTTGTTAGTAATTAAACTTATCTGTACCAAGACAACCAACTAGATGAGATCGTTAGAATCAAAATGAAAACCACACTCAAAAAAATTCAGAAAAATAAATTCCCGAAAATAATTAAATGCAGTCCTTTCAATCAGTGTAAAGCTTCAAATAATACTGAACAAAAAGAAACAGTTGATCTCGAACAGAACTTTGTCCCCCTTCGCAGACTTAGAACTTTGTCCCCCTTCGACTTTGAGAGGCCATATTACAGTTTGCAAAAATCGACCGGAGATGTGTTTCGACCGGTATTGAGTTGACCGGAGACTTGTAAAGACCGGTAGAGAGTTCGACCGGGAACTTGTAAAGACCGGGGAAGTGCAAAGACCGGTAAGATGTAAGACCGGAACTATGATTCGACCGGTAAAATTGATTCGACCGGTAACAATTAGACCGATAGAACTCGATCGATAGTAATAAGGTGAGTTCGACCGATAGATTAGACCGGTAGAATGTAAGACTGACAAAGAGTTTGACCTGAATGGTCTTAAGACCGATAAATCTATGTTCGACCGGTATTAATTAGACCGGTATGATGCTATGACCGGAAGGCTAAGGACCGATAGAGGTTAAGACCGATAAAGTGCTTAGACCGGGACGTTCTTAGTCTACCCAGAACGATGATGAACAGGATGAATAATCAACCCAGAAATCAAATACGAACTCAAAAACAGATGCACAAAAATCAGTCCTTTGAACTCAGAAACATGTATCGAACACAACCCAATCAATTACAAAGATTAAAATCAACTTTCATGCATTCAATTTAAAGAACACAGTGTCGACTCTCTTTGAACCCAGAAAACTCAAAATCACAAATTCAATCACTTTGTTAATTCTCAATGCAATTAATCAATCAAATAATGTTCAATAACGCAAAACACACCTAATCAGATCAACTTTAAACTAATAAACACATTAATTCATGAAATCAGATGAACAGTAACTTTCGATGAATAGTGATTTTCGATGAACAGTAAATTCGATGAATAGTAATCTGTGAATAGTAAAATCGAAAAAATATAGATTTAATCCTAAAACTTGATTCTTTAGGCTCTGATACCACTTGTTATCCCAGATTTAATCTAGTTGGTAAATAATCAATCAAGTAATCAAGAAACACAATAATAATCAAGAGATATATAAATCAGAGTAACATACCAATCCCTTGAATAAACAATGAAACCCTTGAGTGTTCTTGATACCCTTTGAATGCAGATAAAACTTTCTACCTCTCTAATATGATTATGAAATTATTAAAGGTTCTAACCCTAAAACTAAACAAAACTGTTGATCCAAACTCTCTCAGTGATTTGATAACGACCCTCTTTTATACTTAGTGAAAATTACGTTATTATATGTATTAGTGTTTCATCATCAGCGATCAGACTGAGTCTGTTCAGTTATCGCTGATGACCTTTCTGTAAACATTTAATATGTATGTGTTTCACTTTCAGCGATCAAACTGAGTCTGTTCAGTTATCACTGATAGTTTCCTATGTAACACAGTTAACGTAATCCCTGAATACAAGTCTCGCGTCAACATAGTTCATAGCTGAATCGAAGACGAAGCCACTGAACAATAGATAAGTCTACTAGTGACCTGATGCGGATATCAGCGAAGACCAGACAAATCTACTTACGCGAAGAAGCCTGAGGAAAAGCTTCAGCGATAGCTGAACTTCTTTTATCTCTGGAAGAAGAGATACTCAGCGATCAACGATCACAAAGCTTATGCCTCAAGTTTTCTTTTGTCTTACCTTGCACAACCAGTACGATGTGTCAGAACGGACAAGTCTCTGCCACAAATCGTACACCAACTCTGTCAACTACACTGTTCATAAAGTGGCCAAAAGCATGTCTCCAAAAGTGAGACTACCAAAGCCAATCTATGAATGCCACGTGTAAAGTACCCTGCCATGCATTTAATGCATAGGGTATAAATAGGAAGCTCACTCCTTCATCTGAAGGTGTGCTCAATCCTTGAACTCCAAAATAGAAACCCTTGTTTTCTATCTCTCTAAAAATCCCCCATTCTCTGAATTTCTTGTGCAACCATCTTAGTGTTTCTTAAGTTTGTTTAGATTGAGTCTGTCTTAATCTTATTCCGCAACAAACTTGTAAATTGTATTTTGATTTATCAATAAACAATTTATTAAACTTTAATTTCTGTGTTTGTATTCAACCCCCCCCCCTTCTACAAACTTGTTAAGCACCTTCGGGACCAACAAGTGGTATCAGAGCAGTTTGTTTAATCTAATAAACAAGATCTTGCTGTATACTCTTCCTTGCTATTCTAAAATGGCACTAAACACAAACACAAACTACTATGATAATGGTTCACTTTCTAAACCTCCTCGATTTAGCAGAGATAACTTTTCTCTATGGAAAAATCGAATGATGCTATTTCTTGAAGGTGCGGATCCTACTATACCTGAATATATAGAAAACGGACCCTATGAACCTGTTAGAATTATAGCTGCGGTTCCTGCTACTGCCACCACTGAAGCTGTCCCTGAACGATATGTCGTTAAGGAAATAAGACAGTGGAGTGATGAAGATAAAAAGAAGGTAGGCATAGATGCAAGAGCAAAGACCATTATATCAATGGCTCTGCCTGATGAAGTTTTCCATTCCATCATGCATCTAAAAACTTCTAAAGAAATGTGGGAAACCATATGTGTTCAATATGAGGGCACCACTGAAATCCAAGAGACCCGAAAGATTAACTTGGTAAGACAGTATGAAAGTTTTATCGCTGGTAAGAATGAATCTCTTTCTGACATTCATCAGCGGTTTAACTGCCTGATCATTGACCTAAGAACTGTTGGAAGGACCTATTCTAATTCTGAGGTCCTAACAAAATTCTTGGAAAGTCTTCCTGAAAGCTGGGACAGTTATTCAATATGTCTTAAGCTAACAAAGGACTTACATACTCTCTCTCTAAGCACTCTGTATGGAATATTGCTCAACTATGAGCAATCTAATCTCCTGAAGAAGAATCTTGTAAAAGATTCTAAAGACTCCAAAAGCACTGCGGTTGCTTTAGTCTCATCAGAGATAATTCCATCCCAGCGATCTACTCTCACCATCACTGAGTTAGATTCTGAATCTGAGGATTTATCAGACCCTGATCTTTCAGAGTTTAATGAGTCCTTAGCACTATTGACAAACTCTTTTAAGAGATTTGCAAGAAAGAGTAACTTCCGAAGAAGTAAACCTCTCTCTCTTACTGAAAAGCCAAAATCAACTCCGGTTGATAAGGCTACAGCCACTTGCTATAACTGCGAAAAAATTGGACATTTTGCTAGTGAGTGCAGGTCTAAAAAGGTCTTCAAACCTTCTACCTCAAGAAGATCCAGTGATGACAAATACCATAAGCTGAAAAACAAATATCAAAAGCTGAAAAGCTATCAGCAAAAAGGTAAAGGTCTCATCGCTGAAGAACATGACTGGGCTGAATCAGAAGAATCATCTTCTGATGAAGAAGAAATCGCTAATCTTTGCCTCATGGCTGAGATTAAAGAAGAAGTAGAAGAACCATCTGAACCTTCTATGAGCTACATATCATCTCAGGTATCCATCTCTACAAATCCCTCTCTGCCTGAAGCTGAGAGAAGTCGCGCTGTTGATGTGCTGACGATTGACCTTTATAATGCTCTAAACGACAAAACTCAAGCTGAAAATAAAAATGTTTATTTAACACAAGAGCTAGAGAAATGTCATGAAAAGATCAGTGAACTAAATCTTTTAGAAGAAAAGCTAAAAGATCAAGTCATTATAAATGAAATCATCAGCATTGAACGCGAACAAGCCATCGCTGCTCTAAAAGCAGAAAAGGCTCATGTTGAAAAATGGTGCAAATCATCAACAAAGATCTCTGAGATAATAAATGCTCAAACTCCTGAAAGTGATAAAACTGGTCTTGGTTTTTGGACACCACAGGATGATCCTAAAGAAGAAAGTTCCTCGCTTAAGTTTGGAACTTTTGCCACATCTTTCTTTGACACTTCTTATAATCAATTCTATCCCTGTTCTTCTTCTAATCCCATCCCTGAGGAGATATCTGCAAAACCTAAGCCTGCAGATAAAGGAAAGTCTATTCTCTCTCAGAAGGCTTCCAAGAAAACCAAACTGAAAGTTCCCTCCAAACCTTCAGTGGATAAACCTTTTAGCTCAGTGACAGAAATCTTTGATATCTGTCCTCCAAAGCTGAAGGTTGATCTAAAGCCCGTGAAATCTGAAGAAATAAAAATTCCTCCCAGATCTCGTGCTAAAGGCATTCTTGGAGCTGGACCTGCTCATCTTAAGTTTTCAAAACCTTTTGGTTATAAATCCACCATCAGATATAGAAAATGTTATCACTGTGGATTCACTGACCATATTGCGAGCAAGTGTCCAAATACCACCGAAGCTGATAAAACAGCCAAAGTGAAGAAAAATGCCTCTAAGGCAAATAAAGTCACCAAAGTGAAAAATACCACTAAGGTTAAGAAATTAACCAAAGTGAAGATTACCACTGAAGCTGAATCTTCCTTATCCACTAACTCTGAAGGACCCATTGAAAAGTGGGTACCAAACAAAGCTTAATCTTCCTTATGTATGCAGGGATCAAAGGGCATCTGGTATCTCGATAGCGGATGTTCTCGTCATATGACTGGACAAAGAGACCTGCTCACTGAATACAAGGAAGAGAAAGGTCCCTCTGTGACCTTTGGTGGAAATGGAAAAGGATTTACCCGTGGGTTTGGTGTCCTCAGCAATGGGACAACTACCTTTCGAAGAGTCGCTTATGTAGATGGACTGAAGCACAATCTTCTAAGCATCAGTCAGCTATGTGACAAAGACTACGAAGTTCGCTTTTCTAAGAAAGCATGTTCAGTGGTAGATGAAAAAGGAAAACTTGCTCTCAGTGGTTATAGAAGAGAAAATGTCTATGTAATAGATATGGACTCTACTATCACTGATAACTTATGTTTTCTCTCTAAGGCCTCTTCTGATGTCAACTGGCTATGGCATAAAAGGCTCTCTCATCTAAACTTCAAAACCTTGAATTCTCTCTCATCTAAGGAACTGGTTTCTGGTCTTCCTCAGCACTCATATGCTAAAGAATCTCTCTGCTCAGCATGTGAAAAAGGAAAACAAACAAGAGCTAGTTTCAAGTCGAAACAAGTTTCCTCAGTAACAAGTCCTCTTCAGCTCTTGCATATGGATCTATTTGGCCCTGTCAATATCCAATCAATAGCTGGAAAGAAATATACGCTTGTCATTGTAGATGAATATTCTCGCTACACCTGGGTTATTTTTCTTCGCTGCAAGAATGATACTCCAGAAGAACTAATATCTTTTGTCAAAAAGATGGAAGTGCTGAATAATCTTACTGTTCGATCAATAAGGAGTGATCATGGAACTGAATTCAAAAATAGTTCCCTGAACAATTTCTTTGAGAACAAGGGAATCTCTCACAACTTCTCTTCAGTAAGAACACCTCAGCAAAATGGAGTCGCTGAAAGAAGAAACAGAACGATCATAGAAGCTGCTAGATCAATGCTCAGCGATTCTCACCTCCCTACTCAATTTTGGGCAGAAGCTGTAAACACTGCATGTTTTACTCAAAACAGATCGCTGATAATAAAGCGATTTGGGAAGACAGCTTATGAACTCTTTCCTGGAAGGAAGCCTTCTATCAGCTTTCTCCATATCTTTGGTTGTCAGTGCTTTATCTTAAACAACAAAGATCAGCTTGGAAAGTTCGACCCAAAAGCCGATGATGGAATATTTTTAGGATATTCCTCCATCTCAAAAGCCTACAGAGTTTTCAACAAAAGAAGACAAACCGTAGAAGAAACCATTCATGTCACGTTTGATGAAACGCGCTCAGCGAACTCTAAACCAATCGCTGAAAATGAAGAACTGAATACTTGGATGATCTCTCACTATAGAGGAACTGAACCTTTCTTCTCAAACCAACAGCACACTGAAACTCCAGCTGCTGATGAAGAACCAAGTATCATACCTCCCACCGCTGAATCCAACTCATGGATTTCAGCTGAACCTCTAAACACACTTCTACCATCAAATCCATCTACGTCTGAAAACCCTTCTGAAAGCATTGGTGTATCTAATGTTCAACAATTACTAGCTGATGAACCTCAAGCATCTTCATCAGCGACTGCTCCTATTGTTGATCCTATCGCTGAAATAAGCAATCTTGCTCCTGCTCAGCGATGGACCAGAGATCACCCCATAGATCAAATTCTTGGTAATCCAGATGCAGGTATTCAGACACGACGAAGCTCAGGTAATATCTGTCTCTTTGTAAACTTTCTCTCCTTAATAGAACCAAAGAAGACTGATGATGCCCTCAGAGATCCAAACTGGGTCAGCGCTATGCAAGAAGAGCTGACTGAATTCTCTCGAAACAAAGTTTGGAATCTCGTTCCTAGACCATCTGATAAAACTGTTATAGGCACCAAATGGGTGTTTAGAAACAAGTTAGATGAACATGGAATTGTAACCCGCAACAAGGCTCGACTTGTTGCTCAGGGATACAGACAAGAGGAAGGCATAGACTATGATGAAACCTTTGCCCCTGTGGCCAGGCTCGAAGCAATTCGACTATTCTTAGCTTATGCAGTCTATAAAGACTTCATCGTTTATCAAATGGACGTAAAATCAGCTTTTCTGAATGGAAAACTGAATGAAGAAGTTTATGTAGAACAACCACCAGGGTTCTATGACCCTAAGCATCCAAATTATGTTTATAAATTGGATAAGGCTCTCTATGGTTTAAAACAAGCCCCTCGTGCTTGGTATGACACTCTCTCATCTTTTCTTATCTCTGAAAATTTTGAACGTGGCAAGATTGATAATACGTTATTTTTCAGGAAGATAAAAGGTCATATAATTCTTGTACAAATATATGTCGATGACATAATATTTGGTTCTACTAACCCATCTCTATGTACTCGCTTCGCTGAAAGAATGAAGAAAGAATATAAAATGAGTATGATGGGTGAGCTGACATATTTTCTTGGTCTTCAGATTAAACAATCTGACAAAGGTACTTTTATCTGCCAAGGTAAGTATGTTAAAGACATGCTGAAGAAGTTTGATTTAACACAAACTTCAGCGATGAAAACTCCTATGGCACCACCACTGACACTTAACAAGGATCCATCTGGAAAACCTGTTAATGTCACTGCCTATAGAGGAATGATAGGCTCATTGCTGTATCTTACAGCAAGCCGACCTGACATCATGTACTCTACTTGTTTATGTGCACGCTATCAATCTGAACCCAAGGAATCCCATCTGATCGCTGTAAAGCGAATTTTCAGATATCTGAAAGGAACTCCTAACCTAGGTCTTTGGTATCCCAAAGACTCAGGGTTCGATCTAACTGGTTATTCTGATAGTGATTTTGCAGGCTGTAAACTTGACAGAAAAAGTACCACTGGTGGATGTCAACTCTTGGGAGGAAAGCTGGTAAGCTGGACAAGCAAGAAGCAAAATTCTGTGTCCACTTCCACAGCTGAAGCTGAATACGTAGCCGCTGGAAGCTGTTGTTCACAAATCTTATGGATGAGAAATCAACTATTAGATTATGACCTTCAGCTGTCAAAGATTCCTATCTATTGCGACAGCACTAGTGCTATCGCTATAGCAAATAATCCAGTGCTACATTCAAAGACAAAACACATAGAGATCAGATATCACTTTATCAGAGATCATGTGATGAATGGTGATATTGAACTTCACTTTATCCCTACTGACTTTCAGCTTGCTGATATATTCACCAAACCTCTTGATGAGACAAGGTTCAACTTTCTCATCAGTGAGCTTGGAATGCTGAACCTCGAAGAATAATTCTTCAGCGTTCATGTATTGTGTCAGTAATCAAAAGTTCCCCTCTCATCATTCTCTCTGATAAACATTCTGACTCTCAGGTATGTTCTCTCTCCCTCAAAGATGTTTTTCTTCAAAATATAAACTTTAATCACTGAACTTTCTTCAAATGATTAAAAGCTTTTTGAAAAATACATTAATCACTGATATTTCCAGTCAGTGATCTTTTAAAAGGAAAATCTATCCCTATCTTTACAATCAGGGATACTTTTAAAAAGGAAAATCTATCACTGACTTTTCTTCAGTGATCATTTCAACGGACAAATGAACAGTCTCTCTCCTCTATGACGTCATTTGAACCGACAATCCACGACATGCCTTTTCTGACACGTTCGTCCGTTGCCCTCCTATCCAATCAACTTCGTGGAACGTGTCAATGTCATGATGATTTCTTTTCCCGCTTCATTCTCTCTCTTATCTCTCTTCTCTCTCTTCGTATAAAAGTAATTCTTCTCTCCTTTATACGGTTTACGCTTTCAAAACTTTCAAAGCAAGAAACATTCTCTCAAGAACACTCAAGCAAGTAAATCCTGAATATTGAATCTGCAACTCTTTTTCTTCAAGATACACAGGTTTATTTCATGTTTATATGCTTTGTTCATATGCTTTTTATTCTTTTAAAATCCTAATCGCTTTCTATGGATTTTATAAAACGTTTTCTTTATAAAAACTAAAGATCATTCCTTCTGATTTTATGTTTTTAAATAAAAACCTTTTGGTTGTAAAGTGTTCTTCATTCTTTCTACCCAGAACACTATTTTTTTCTTAAAAATAACTTGATAATTTTCCAGTTTCCCTTCTTCTATGGAAACTGGCAATCATATTATTTTTAATCTAAATCATTTCTTCTATTATGCCTCTTTCCATAACAGAAATGACACAGTCTTCAATCGTTGCTTCCAAGCATGTACGATTCGCCATCACTGAAGTTGAGATTACTAAATGTAATCATTTGGCCAGACTCGACTTCAAAGCTGACAAATACCCACATCTGGTGGAAGCTGCTGAATTCCTCAAGCAGTCATGCATAGCTTACGCGATCACTGTGGATCCTAAGCCCTCCAAGACTCTACTTCAGCAGTTCTGGTTCACTGCTGATGCAACTGAACTTACCAACAGGAAAGGCGAACGAGTCCCTGCTATCTCGTTCAGCACGGAATTAGGGCCAGGGAGCATGACCGCTCTTAGCCTCAGGAAATCTTTAAGATTCCCTGACAAACCAAAGAGTGGATTCGACGCACTCCCCACTGATGATGAGCTGATATTCTTCCTGGACGCAATGGGCTATTGTTGGGAAAACAAACCAAGATCGTCTATTCCTAACAAGAAGCTCACCAAGATTCTTAAAGCTCAGATGCCATCACAACTGAACTTTATCTTCTCGCACATAATTCAGTGCATGAGTGGGAAGAGTGGTTCGCTGGATCAAGCCAGCAAAACACAACTGTAAATGGCATACTCCGTTATCGCTGGTCAAAACTTTGACTACGCCACAGCCATCTTTGAAGATCTGAGGTCGAGATTAGAGAAGCCTGAACGAGATCCCAAGATCTCATATGTACGTTTCATATGTACGTATATCAAGTTCCTCTATCCCAACACCTATCCCACCAAAGATGATGGCACCTTTGCCAGGGTTGGTCAACGATCACTAGAGGTCAAGCCACTCGCCGACGAGGTAAGTATCTCTCTCCTTCGCTCTCGTCTCTCTCTCCATTCTTCTTCATCTTCAGCGACCACGCAGACGGTTCCTTCGTCTGCTATCCCTGTCGCTACCACTACTTCTAAAAGACCATCAGCTAGTCCGATTGGTCCTTCCAAAAAGGCCAAAAAGACTAAGGAAAGTACACCTTCTAGTACTATACCTGAGGGAGCTTCTCTACAAGCTACCTTAGATGCTTTTGTGGGTCTTTCCTCCACAACTTCAGCAGTCACTCATACTGCCGTGTCAGCGATCTCACTAGCTGTCACATCATCAGTAACCCCACCTACTATCTCATTCCCTGAGATTAACCCCATCCCTACTTCTATCCCCAAAACTCTTCCCTTCTCTCCTCATTTGGTCTCTGAACCTGCCACCTCTTCTTTCCCTATAGGACCTGAGCATCAAACTTTTGAAGAATCTATGCAGTTCTACAAAATGTTTGATACGTCAGGTACACCTATACTCCTAAACACTTCTCTCCCCCCCTCTCCAAATAAGCCCATATCTGAACTAACATTATTTTCAGGTCCTAGCTTGGCGACTGTTGACACGCATGTCAACAGTCTAGGAGAAAAGGTGGATGCTCTCACCAACACCATCAATGAAACCACCAACGCCGTCAATCAGGCTGGTGAGGAGCTGAAGAAGTTGACCGCCACTTGCTCATCTAAAGCTGAGAACTCTCAACTTTCAGCTCTTGAAGAACAAGTCGTCCAACTCAGAGAGTCCTCTCGACTCTTTCAAGGACGATTTGAGTCTCTTACAGCTGAAGTTCAGGGTCTCTCTTCCAAGGTTGACCTCTGCACGTCCCTTCTTCAGCAAGTTCTACAGAAAGTGAATGAACCAGCTCCAGCGCTGCCTCCCTCCTTCACTGAAGATGATCGTACCAACCTCAACATCGCTGTGGAATTCATTCATGATGCCACATGCGACATACCTGCGGTTGAAGACCGAGTTAAGCGTCTGGAGGCTGACGTTCAAGTGCTAAAAGCTTCAACAGCTACTCCAGCAGCTGAACAATCCCCTACCGCTGATAATGACAAAGTGGGAGAGAAAACTGAAGAAACCTCTATTGCTGCTGGGGAAGCTAAGGAACCTCCCTCTCAATCTGAGGGGGAGAAGGCAAAAGAATCCTCATCGATTCACTCCATTCTCTTTGAAGAGGATGAGGAAGAAGACGATGAAGAGGAAGATGATCTAGATCTTGATGATCAAGAAAAGGATCAGCCCTCCGATGACGACGACGACGATGAAGACCAATCTATGTGGTTCTCTAAGCCGAACGTCGTATCAGGGACAACTTCGCAAGAGGTTGTCAAAACAGGGGTGAGAGGTGATACATCTTCAAGTGTTCCTTCGCAAAGCAAAGACAAGCAACCAATCGCTGAAGAATGCTTGAGGACTGGATCACAATCTGAGGGGGAGCATCCTTCTCAGGTATGTCTTTCAATTGTACCACTTTTCTACTCTTTCCAAACCCCTATGTCTTTCTAGCCTTTATCTCTCTCGTTCTAAAAATACACTTATCCCTTCTTTCCTTCTTTTTCTAACCAGACAGTTCTCACCCCTGCTTAAGGGTTCTGAACTACAAATAATACCAGCGGCTATCGCTGAAGAAATAATCCCAATCTCTATCGCTGAGATTGATGAAGAAGAAGAAGAAGATTCCCTGGTCCATCCAGGAAGGCCCTCTTGACCATCTCATTGGTCAGAGGAAGTGGTGAAGAAAAGAGTTGGAATGATCGCTCAACTAGAAAGTCAACGGCTGAAAATCCCTCTTCAAATATCCACAGAGCTCGACTTCCTTACTGAAGCTGAAAGAGAAGAATCTGCCAAAGCTGAGAAGCTGATCGCTGAATGCAAACGAGATGCCCAACTCGCTTTAAAGATTCAATCCTCTCAAGTTAGGGACAAAAAGCTAAAAAGCAAACCTGTGGAAGTTCAAGCAGCACTACTGAAAGAAATTGAAGAGGAACGCTTCAAAGAACAAGAGATCAACGATAAGTCTATCGAATGGTGCAAACAAAAGATGGATTATCGTTCTGATCTTCTTCCAATATCAGCCGTGACTATCTCTGGTCGCAAGAAGAAAGATCAACTCTCAGTGACCATGGAGATTACCAGAGAGGATGGAACCCAAAAAGCAATGTACGTATCAAAACTTGAAAGCTTCGGATTTACGGAATGGTTAGAGTTCTGGGATGCGCTGAAGAAATCCAAATCTACATACAGAGGCTACGTTGAAGGACTCCTTGAAGCCCTCATAAATAGAGTAGTTTCTGTACTAAAGCTGCCATCTCCTCTTCCTCCCAAATCTTTGAAACTCAAGAGAAAAATTGGGTCCTCCTCCTCTGAAGATGTCGCCATCATCAGGAATGAAACTACTATCAAATTTTCAAGAGATGCACTGTTCGGTCCTCCTCCTGATCTTTCAGTTCTGGACTTATCTCTGCCTCCTGGTGGTCCCTTCCAAGCTGGTCAAGTAATCGACAAGCCTTATGGAATATTCTTCAGAGATGATGATGAGGAACTCAGATTTCAAAGAATCTCTGAGATTCCTATCTGTCCTCTGAATCATCTCAAGGATCTCTTATGCTTATGGTGTGACTTCTTCCCTGCTGCTAAAAAAATTAAAGAAATTATCAGTCAAGAATCTTTGGAACGAAGACAGAAAGGAGAAGAAATACCTGAGTATATGATCAATCCTCCCAAATCTTCTTATAGCTGATAGATTAGTTTTCTTATCTGTAATCTGTTAGTTATACTTACAGTAGTTAGTTAGTCACTTGTACTTATGATTTTCATATCTTGTAATTCTATCCCTGAATTAAATGAAAATTGCAGTGATGTACTTAACCCTATCAGTACTGTAAAAGATCCCTCAAAATAGTAATTGGGACATGCATTCTATGAGTCCTTTTTATTCCTATATTTTGAATCATAAAGTAATTTTCTTTTGTTACTTTGTCATTATCAAATAGGGGGAGATTGTTGATCCAAACTCTCTCAGTGATTTGATAACGACCCTCTTTTATACTTAGTGAAAATTACGTTATTATATGTATTAGTGTTTCATCATCAGCGATCAGACTGAGTCTGTTCAGTTATCGCTGATGACCTTTCTGTAAACATTTAATATGTATGTGTTTCACTTTCAGCGATCAAACTGAGTCTGTTCAGTTATCACTGATAGTTTCCTATGTAACACAGTTAACGTAATCCCTGAAGACAAGTCTCGCGTCAACATAGTTCATAGCTGAATCGAAGACGAAGCCACTGAACAATAGATAAGTCTACTAGTGACCTGATGCGGATATCAGCGAAGACCAGACAAATCTACTTACGCGAAGAAGCCTGAGGAAAAGCTTCAGCGATAGCTGAACTTCTTTTATCTCTGGAAGAAGAGATACTCAGCGATCAACGATCACAAAGCTTATGCCTCAAGTTTTCTTTTGTCTTACCTTGCACAACCAGTACGATGTGTCAGAACGGACAAGTCTCTGCCACAAATCGTACACCAACTCTGTCAACTACACTGTTCATAAAGTGGCCAAAAGCATGTCTCCAAAAGTGAGACTACCAAAGCCAATCTATGAATGCCACGTGTAAAGTACTCTGCCATGCATTTAATGCATAGGGTATAAATAGGAAGCTCACTCCTTCATCTGAAGGTGTGCTCAATCCTTGAACTCCAAAATAGAAACCCTTGTTTTCTATCTCTCTAAAAATCCCCCATTCTCTGAATTTCTTGTGCAACCATCTTAGTGTTTCTTAAGTTTGTTTAGATTGAGTCTGTCTTAATCTTATTCCGCAACAAACTTGTAAATTGTATTTTGATTTATCAATAAACAATTTATTAAACTTTAATTTCTGTGTTTGTATTCAACCCCCCCCCCTTCTACAAACTTGTTAAGCACCTTCGGGACCAACAAAAACATAACTTTAAATACCCAGGCTTTTAGGCCTAATGGGTTTATGGGCTTGAGGCCCAATAGCTTAATAACTATTTACTTATTACATAATAAACCCTCTAAATAACTTTGACACAATTGCAGTTTAAACCCTGAACTTTAACTTTAATCTTGAATACAATTATTTGATCCAACAGAACTCTATTGTCCGTTCCGCCACACCATTTTGTTGTGGTGTATAAGGCGTTGTGGTCTCATGAATGATTCCTACGGATTGGAATCATTCATTTGCTAAACATTTAATAAAACATTTAATAAATGTTTAAACATTTAATAAAACCGTTCATTTGCAATTCAACCTCTGTTTTATAAATTTTAAATTTTCCTAACGCTTCATCTTTTGAGTGCAATAAAAATACATAGCAAAAACGTGAAGCGTCGTCAATAAAAGTAACGACATACTTTTTATTACCAAAAGACGGAGTTGAATGTAAATCACAAAGATCACTATGAATTAATTCAAGCACCGACGAGTTCCTTTTCACGTTAAGAAAAGGTTGCCTAGTGATCTTTGTTAACATGCAAGTTTTACATTTTTCGGTTTTAATGTCAAAGGCCGGAATAAGACCATCTTTTGACATTTCAACCATTCTTTTAAAATTAACATGACCAAACATTGCATGCCATAAACTAGAATCAACACAAATCTCATTTGCAACATAAACAGAATTTGAAACAAAAATATTTTTATTCAAACTCAACATAAACATATCATTTAACAAATGGCCAAATCCTACAAAAGATCCACCTTTTGACAAGATAAACTTGCCGGACTAAAACACTTGCCTATATCCTAACTTATTCAAGACACTACCTGAAACCAAATTCTTTCGAATTTGTGGTACAAACAAAACGTCAATAAGTTCAATTATTTTGCTAGAACTAAACTCTAGCCTAACTAAACCGCGTCCAAGAATGGGAGCATTTGACTCTTTCCCCATGTGTAACACGGATCCGTCTTCAACCGGTTTCAAATAGGTGAACCAACATTGATCCTTGCACACATGACTCGAGGCACCCGTGTCAATCCACCAAGCATCATCATCATCTTGCACGTAAAATGATTCGGATATTTGTGGTACATAATTCAAATTTGAATTAAAACCAAAGTCAAGAAACTGACCTTGCCGTGGGTTTTGATCCTTGGATCCTTACCCACCACCATTTGTGCTTGCTCCACTTTTATTCTTGACAACCCGACAATCCCGCTTGAGATGGTCGGTCATCTCACAGGTCCAACAGGTTAATTTAACCTTTTTGTTGGGACCTTTCCTGGTTTCATTGAACTTGCGTTTTCCCTTGAAGTTGTTGGATTTTCCCTCTTCCACCATGTTCACCGAAGGGGCAGAAACCTCTTTTATCTTAGGTTTCTCAGCCTCTTGCGCCCGAAGAGATTCTTCTATGCGCAAGTGACTACCGAGTTGTATAAGGGACAACTCTTCCTTCTTGTGTTTCAACATGTGTTTGAAATCTTTCCAAGAGGGAGGCAATTTATCAATTATGCTCGATACGGAGAAAGATTCGTCCATCTTCATATTGTGTTGAGCATATTGGCCTAAAATGCGTAGGATTTCATTGTATTGCTCCATCACAGGCCTTGAGTCCACCATTTTCTAATTATTAAAATTACTAACAAGGAACTTATTACTAGAAGCATCCTCCGCCATGTATTTAGACTCAAGAGAGTCCCATAGCTCTTTGGCAGATTCGACATTTTGATAAATGTCAAAGAGGGAGTCACACATACCGTTTAAAATGTGGCCACGACAGATGTAGTCGTCGTTCTCCCATTTGTCGCGACGCTGGGTCATCTCCAACGTCTCGTCTTCCATCACCTCCGACATCGGAGTGCTCAGCACGTAGACAACCTTCAATGTTGTCAACAAGAAGTGCATCTTCTTCTGCCATTTTCGAAAATCGAAGTCTTCAAACTTCTCCAGTTTGGTAAACTTGGTTGTCATATCTTTCACGGATTGATCACTCGCCATCTCTCTCACGATGAGAAAATATCACTTAAGATTGTTGGGGAGGGGGCAGAAAACGATGGAGAGGAGAAGAAGAGAGTGATCAGATCTTGGATAAAAATGTGAGACCGCGTGAGAGCTCTCTTTCCTTAAGTGATATTTCGACCCTATTCTGCCCGGGTATCACGAAATTCACTCGAGGATAATCTCAAATTCACCGCTGCCGATTTAGGCAGAAATCGATCCCTATTTAAACACAAAGAAAATCGTAACCGATCCTATATTAAATAATTCACCGAAGTCAATTTAAATTTTTTTACACACACAATAAATAAACAGGTCCAACATGAGTTATCTTACATATTCTTTAATAATTAAAAAAATGATTTCAAATCTAGAAGGTGAATCTTGGGAATCTTGGAAAGGATGTTGATAGAATTTTGGAGTCGGTTTCCATATTAATCTCATATTTCTTTCTTTAATTATCCTATTCTTTTTACCATTGTACCCCTCTTCATGTATGCACAACTTCGTAAGCGCGTGAGCCTTTTAATTTATTGCATTATTTAAATTAAATAAAATTATAGCGATTGATCTCATACATGAATGGTTATGATTGGTTAACATGGTTAACACTAATGAGTTGGTTAACAAAAAAAGGTGACTATATATATGTATGTGTGTATATATATATATATATGTTAAGCTGGCAGTGAGTGCAATTCACCGACCTTGACTTTTGATGGGGTAGACCGTAGACCGCATGGGTGAAAGGTTGGTGGAAGAGGTATTCCTCTTGCTTCTTTCTTTCTTTTGCTTATTATTAGCAAACAGTGAATTATTTATTGATCTTTGTAACATAGTCATTTTTTTCAAAATGCAAGGTTCAAGAATACTCGGTTATTTTCTAATTATGGTTAATAATTTTTTTTAATTTGAACAACATCAAATTATATATAACCAACCAAACAAAACAAGTTACAGGAGAGGCAATAGTGCTAGGCCAACTGCAAAGAAACAGCGATAAACGACCAACATCAAAGAAACAATAGACGATCAACAGCAAAAAAAGCAACAAAAGCGAAAACATCGACAAAACCAAAACAGTAATGAAAACAAGAACGAACATGAAGCAGCGAAAGCGGACTTCGCGAGAAGCAAACTGCCACAAAACTACCACAACATCAAACATATACGAAACGTCCCACCGATACGAAAGAAATCTACCCCAGACAGCCCCGAGATCAACTACGAACAGTCCACAGCTCGACCGAAGTAGAAAGACACATCCGCCGATCCGTTGTCCGAAGCAGAACTACTCGTACTCGATCAGTAAACATCTACGTCAAGATTTTGTCTAAGTTGCATGTCATGGCATTGTTTGGAATTGCTTGCATCCATCCCATTAAACCTGAGCATCCAACTACATAAAACTTTCATAGAGTCTCCCAATAACATATCGTGCAACTAGGTCACCCAATGAAGGGCAACTTGATGAATTTATGAAGCTAGAATTGCTGGTCTGCAACCAATTAATTTCATAACAGTTGCAACTCCACATCTTGGTGGCAGGTACACTTAGGATACAAAGTTAGATTGGCGGTGAATCATAATTTGTTAGATCAAGATTGTTTCATTTGGCAACTCCGACAAAGGACCAGAAAATGATTGAAATGCACATTTGAAGATCAACTTGATCATATTTGTTAGAAGTAATTAGTTGTATTAGCCTCTTACTAACAACTTATTTTTCATCGTAGTCTTGATCATTACTTTTGCCTTTGTAGTCTCTGACTAACAACTTTGTTTTTGGTTTATCAGGTCTCGAAGCTCTCGAAGCTGGTATGGCATGAAGATGCTTTGATGTCCTATTAATTTGTTGCAGGTAAAAGAGAGGAATTGACACATTGAAGATCTTGGATGGCTGTAGTATGATTTTGGGGGTTTTCCTCTCTATCTCTTTTTTTTTCTTTTGATAAATTTGAACATATGTGTGGATTCATTAAAACATATAGTTTGTTTTGAAAAATTCTTGTCTTTTATGACAACTATATATAAAAAAATTGTTTTAGGATTTTGATGTTGTTTTTCTTGTTTAGTATTGTTATTTTTTTTATTATAATATATATAGTTGAAATATGTACTACATAATATATATATATATATATATATATATATATATATATATATTTGTGTGTATATATAGCACCCTTTAGAGAAGGAAATGATTTTTTAAAGTGTAACTAAATGATGCCTTTAGAGAAGTTTTACAAGAAAGTGTAACTAAAAATATACTTTTAGAGAATGTTTTGATTATGTGTATCTAAAGCTTTACAATTAAACAAGGTTAAGGAAAGTGTAACTAAAGTATACCTTTAGAGAAGCTTTACATAAAGCGTCACTAAAGCGTATATCTTTGGAGAAGTTTTTCCAAAACCTTTTCTGAAGGTATCTTTTAGTGACATTTGAAAACCGTCACTGATGCTCAAAAAAAGGTCACTAAAAATATACTTTTAGAGAAGTTTTTTAAAATAAATCGGTCAACCTTTAGAGGTTTGAAAGCGTATCTAAAGCCCAAAAAAACTTCTCTAAAGGTTAACGTAAATGTACCATTCGAAAACCCTCCCTAAAACCTTTAGCTACCATTATATAGGGAAGGTTATTGACGGAAGTGAAAAGATTCTTTAAAACCTTAAGGGCACGTTTGGTTTACGAGATTGGAATGGATTTGGAGGGATTTGTATTTCAAATTCATTCCAATTCTATGTTTGGTTTGCAGTAATGGAATTTGTTGACCGGATTTGAAATCCTTTGACCTTTGTAAAATCCTTTAAATGATGGACTTGGAATTCCTTTGCAATGGGCTGGGATTTCAAATCCCCCCAAATCCAAATCCCTCCAAATCCAAATCCTTACTTGAAATCCAATCAATTCCAATCCATTCCTGCAAACCAAACGCGCTCTTAGAGAAGTTTATCAAACTTTTAAATATAAAAGAAAACCTTCTCTGAAGGTCATTTTTCTTGTAATGTTTTAAAATTGTGACTTAAAACAGAATGATGAGTTTAGAAGTATTCTCACATTTGCATAAATTATAGGTGTTTTCGTTTGAACTATATATATATATATAGAGAGAGAGAGAGAGAGAGTTCAAATGCAACCCTTTTACACCATCCAACCAATGCAACTCTCTATCCATCACTCATTTTATTTTCACTTTTGTAATTAAGAAAAAGAAAAAAAACTAAAAATAAAATAAGTAGTGGATAGAAAGGTTGCATGAATTGCACTATGTAAAGGTTTACATAATAACCTACCTACCTATATATATATATATATATATATATATATATGTATATATAGGGTCGGGTTCACGTGAGACCAAGTTGTTTCCGTGAGACCGCGTGAGACCAAGCCTTAAAACATGAAACTTCACACCGAAACAATGTGAAGGTAAAAAACATTCGAACCTTCATAATGTAATCACACTATGAAGGTAAAAAAACATAAACCAAGTTTAAAAAAATCAAACCTTCACAGATAAAAGACTGTGAAGGTATATCCGAACCTTCACAGTGAAGACGCTGTGAAGGTAAAAAAAAACCGAACATTCACAGCGAAAAACACCGTGAACGTAACATTTACGGTGTTTTCCCTATGAAAAGTTCGATTTTTTTTACCTTCACAGTTTTTTGGTGTGAAGTTTCATACTTTAAAGTTTGGTCTCACCGGTCTCATGAAAACTGTTTAGTCTCACGCGAACTTAAGTCTATATAATATATATATATATAGGGTGGTTTCTTTTACAACCCTTCTAATTTGTACAACCTATACAACTTAATTTCTACCATCAATTTTTTTAATCAACGACTGTAACTAATTAGATGGTAATTTAGGAAACAATGAATTTGTTGTGATTTTTTCTTTTTTATTATTAAGCAATTGATAGTAAAATCGGTAACACAAAAAAGAGAACCATCGACCCCAAATTAGAAGAGATTTGCTTTGATTCTATCATTCCGTAAATAGTTCCGCATAAGTCGAGCAAGGATTAAGAGGATCATCCAGAATATATTTGATTTCCTGAAAATTAGCGATGAGGATGCATCCTAAAAGAGGTTTTATTTATGCTATTCATTCTCCAGATTGTTCATGTTTATGCATTCATGTTGAAAAGAAATATTGGGTTTATGTTTCTGCATTCATGGAAAAAAGAAAATCTAGGTTCATGTTTCTGCATTCATAAAGAAAAGAAAATATGGGTTCATGTTTCTTCATTCATGGAGAAAAGAAAATGTAACATCCGTAAATTTTATAAGGTAAGTATTTGTTTCCTTAAAATACGTTAATTGCACCTATTTGAAAATATGAGTCTTTATATGCATTTAATGATGGTTACTATGTTGTAATGTTGAGTAAATTGATTTACCATTCTTTAATCGTTCAAACCTCGCGCTCGTTATCGAAATTGGTCAAGTTTCGGGATGTTGGGGGTTTGGTGCGACAGTGATACGCGATTGTGACACTGTAACTCTCGCGGTGTCACTCTCGCGGTAGATGTACCGCAGGTGTTTGGGTTGGTGCGACTATGACACGCGATTGTGACATGGTCACTATCGCGGTGTCAAGGTCGCGGGAGATGTACCGAGGGTGGGGGTCTCCGCGCGATTGTGACACGCGACAGTGACCATGTCATTGTCGCCGGGCAATGTCGCGAACGGGTGCAGGGGGATTAAATGAACCCTTGGCCGAAAATATCCCATTTTATCACATTTCACTTTGAGAAAACGGGAGAACTATCACGTTGGGCGATTTTTGAGCATTCCAAACACACACACATTTATTTCTAGGGTTTGGGGTTGTTGGGGTGATTCTTGGCTCATCAAGTCTCATCCAAGTGTATTTATTGAAGATCCTCATCAAAGTCATCCCTCTCCTACATCAAGTCTCATCTTCATCATCTAGGGTTTTCATCTTTTCTAGGTTTTGGTACAAAACCTAGATTGTGAGTTTACTAAATCTTTGTTAAAACTAGATACACATCATAATCTTCTATTTGTTATTTTATCTCTATGTGTTCAAGTATTTGGGATTCTTTGATGAAATTAGTTGGAAATATTGATATTGGTGATGTGTTATGTTTTATGTTATGAGTGCCATTATTTGGGGTTTTTCGCATGGATACATAATATGGGTACCTTGCTATGCTAAAAATATGTATGTATGGGTACAATGATAATTCTAGTTGGAACACCATTTTTATGACATATTTATATGCATGATGAACTTAATTGTCATTTGGGTATGCTGTTGGACTTCATGAGGATAGGATGGTAATATTATACCCATAGGCGGTATGGAAATATGTTGGGGTTGAAATACACCTAAAGGACCTCCTATATGCATTATGTTGGACGAACCAAGTCAGTTCACAAGGAGGATGTAGTCTTGGGCGCCACTGTGATGGTATGTGCCTAGACCTCCGCCATTCGGGGAATTTTCCTTTGGAATAGTCTTCGGGTGTGTCGGGCCGTGGGATGTTCCTTGTTAAGGGCATCAAGGTATATCGACTCTTAGGGTGGGCTCGATTGGTGCTTTGGGTCTCCCCTAATGACTCCACATATATTGAACACCGGTTAACTACTGATAAGAATTGTAACTGTTCATGCATGCTTATTATTGTTCGACTCACTAGGCTTTTTGGCCTAACACTTGTTTGGCGTCGGTGTGTATCTCAGGTGTTAGCGGAGCGACTCCTAGGCAAGTTTAGATGCTTTGAGCAAGAGCTTGGGGATTTTGGCGCTTGAACTATTGTTGGAAGTTTTGGGTTTATAGATGATACCCCTTTTGTAATCTCTTTTCTAGATGTAGAAATTAGATTAGTTGGTTGTTGTTTATTTATCCGTTAAATTACAAAATTGTGATTAAACCGGTTATTTGTATATTTCCCCCTTTTGGGAGGCTCTTGCTATGGCAAACTTTATACCACTTCTCCATTTTTGGAAAGTTTTTGTTATCCCTATTTTTGGGGTGTTACAAGTTGGTATCAGGGCTTTAGTTTAAGTGAACTAGGTATGGTTTAGCGTATCTAGACTTAATCTTTAGACTTTTGACTTCACTGTCCACTTGGGTAGCAATCCTAGGTGCGGAGAGTGTTAAGATTACGGAATTACTTTAATTGAAAGTTGTGATGATGGTGACAAGAATTCTTGTGTATGGTTCGTTCATAATTTCACTTAGCTACTGCTATTATGAATGCATTGTTACGTGAGCATACTTGGTTTACTATTATTATGATAATTGATGAAGGTAGTAGTACGTACAATGAGTTCAACTCGTTTAGTCTTTTCTCAATATATTTCTCGTACGTGCATGGCAGATTGTTATGGTAAACACTCGAAGTAGGTTGTCGGACATGCCAAAGGGACAACCAGAAGTGGAATCTGCAGTAGTACGACCCCCGATGGGGGAAACCTCCGATGACATTCCTATACCCAGAATCTTGGGAGGAGGGCCTGAGCATATTCCGCGCCTGAACCTCAACACAGGTAACGCCATCATGGAGGAAGTTACCATGGAGACCCGGCTTCGGGATAGCATGATGTTGGCTGTGAATGCGGCCTTGGCTCAACAACAGTTGGCCATGACTTCGGCCATGACCCAACAGCAAGAGTTTTTCATGAAACTCCTAGAGGATCGAGACACTAGCCACCGACAACCTGAGACGATGGCTGAAAACATTATTGTGGGGTCGGGTGGACCAAATGTGGTAACGGTTGAGGAACCATCCGCTGAAGGGTTTCGGACGAAGACTAAGGGGTGCACTTACAAGACGTTTCTAGGGTGCCACCCTAAGGAGTTTGCGGTTTCGGATAACCCGGTTGCTTGTATGTATTGGCTCAAGGAGATAGAGATGGCCTTTGAGTCAAGTGAGTGTGATCCCTCGCAACGGGTGAAGTTTGCTTCTCAACTACTTCGGGGAGAGGCTTTGATTTGGTGGAATCTCACTCGATCAGTCCTCACTCCTGAAGTTCTGGCTAAGCTAACTTGGCCAGTGTTCAAAGAGAAGATCATGGACAAGTATTGTAGCGAGCGGTCGATGGACAAGTTGGAGCGGGACATCCGAGATCTGATAAAAGGGGCTCTGTCTATTACCGAATACTCCAAACTCTTTTTGGAGAAACTGAACTTAGTGGGACACCTAGTTCCCGATGAAAAATCGAAGATGAAAGCATATCAGCAAGGTTTACCGGTCGGTATGCGAACGGACGTAAGAAATGCTAAGTGTTCAACTTTGCAAGAAGTTATCGAGGAGTCTTTGATCGTTGAGGATGACATCAACACTGAAAACGAAGAGAAGAGGCATTTTGGTGAGAAACGGAAGTGGGAAGAGCCATCTAGGCCCGTGCGTCAATCAAGACCGTTTGCTAATGGAAGAGCGAGCGATCAACGCCGTGAGTATCGGTGGTGCCATAAGTGCGGGTCAAAACACTCGGGACCATGCACTACCAGAACTCACTCTAGGCCAGTCGGGTGTAACAAGTGTGGTAAGAAGAACCACACGACTCGAGAGTGTTCCCTTCGTGGGTCGGTATGTTATGAATGCGGTGAATCGGGGCATATGAAGAGGAGTTGTCCAAAGCTAGTGGGGGGAATCGGTGGAAATTCTGTAGGATCGACGGCTAGAGTCGAGCAACCATCAAGGGCACCGAGTCGAGCTTTCCGAATGACTACCGAGGAAGCCAAGGAGACCGCCGATGTCGTTTTGGGTACGTTCCTAGTAAACTCCTTGCCAACTCGTGCTTTGTTTGATTCAGGTGCTACATGTTCTTTTGTGTCGGAAATATTCTATAAGCAATTCACTACTCCTATTAGTGTTCTTCCTGATGCGTTAGTGGTAGAAGTAGCAAACGGAGACCAAGTAATCATTCGAGACCGTTTCTGTGATTGCACTTTAGAGATCAATGGGAATCCTTTTGGGGTAGACTTGCTACCTATGGCTATAGGTGGGTTTGACGTGGTTATAGGTATGGACTGGTTAGTTAAACATAAAGCGGATATCTTTTGCTCTAAAAAGATGATCCAAGTGCCATCGCCGGAAAATGGTATGGTCACCATTTATGGAGAAAAAGGAAAGAGGAATAACCCCATTATTTCATCTCTCAAGGCTCACAAGTTTCTAGCGAGGGGTTACCCTTCGTACTTGGCCTACGTGGTGGACGCAAAGAAAGAAAAGAAGTCGGTTGAAGATGTGGAAGTAGTGCAAGATTTTTCGGACGTCTTCCCGGAAGTCTTCCCGGAAGACTTACCCGGGTTGCCACCGGAACGACAAGTAGAAATTCAGATCGACCTCACTCCGGGAGCGGCTCCGATAGGTCGTGCTCCATATCGTTTGGCCTCGACAGAAATGAAAGAGATGATGACACAACTTCAAGAGTTGTTGGAAAAGGGTTTCATTCGGCCGAGTTCATCACCATGGGGAGCACCGGTGTTGTTCGTGAAGAAGAATGATGGGTTCATGAGGATGTGCATAAATTACCGGGAGTTGAACAAAGTCACGGTGAAGAACAAGTATCCCTTACCTCGTATCGACTATCTTTTTGATCAACTTCAAGGCGCGGGATGTTTCTCTAAGATTGATCTTCGATCCGGTTATCATCAGGTGAGAGTGAAGAAGGAGGATAGTCCGAAGACGGATTTCCGAACGCGATACGGTCATTACGAGTTTTTAGTGATGCCTTTCAGTCTAACCAACGCTCCGGCCGTGTTCATGGATTTGATGAACGGTGTGTGTCGACCTTTCTTAGACAAATCCGTGATCGTCTTCATCAATGATATTCTAATATACTCAAAGGATGAGTCTGAGCATGGGAAGCACTTACAGGAAGTATTGGAAGTTCTAAGGAGGAAGAAACTGTTCGCGAAATTCTCGAAGTGCGAATTCTGGCTTCAAGAGGTGCAATTCTTGGGGCATGTGGTATCAAAGGACGGCGTAAAGGTGGATTCGGCAAAAGATCGATGCAATGATGAGTTGGGAGCCTCTAACAAGTCCGACGGAGATTCGAAACTTCTTAGGCTTGGCGGGTTACTACCGATGTTTCATCCAAGACTTTTCCAAGATAGCTACACCGCTCACTTCTCTTACAAGGAAGAACGTCAAGTTTCTTTGGACCGATGCACATGAACAAGCCTTTCAGACGCTCAAGCAGAAGTTGTGCGAAGCTCCGATCTTATCCCTACCTGAAGGATCGAAAGATTTTATTGTGGTTAGTGACGCTTCCAAGATGGGGCTTGGGTGTGTCCTAATGCAAAGGGGGAAAGTAATAGCCTACGTGTCGCGACAATTAAAGGATCATGAGAAGAACTATCTGACTCATGATTTGGAGTTGGCGGCGGTAGTTTTCGCGTTAAAGTTGTGGCGACACTACTTGTATGGGACCAAGTGTACTCTTTTCACGGATCACAAGAGTCTCAAGTACATCTTCGATCAAAAGGAACTCAACATGCGACAAAGGAGATGGCTAGAGCTCTTGAAAGATTATGATTGTGATTTACTCTATCATCCTGGTAAGGCCAACGTGGTGTCGGATGCGTTGAGTCGAACAAGCCATGATGGGGGTGTCAAAATATCCCTTACGAGAATCGATATAGTGTCGAGTTTGTTGGAAAGCATAAGAGCGAGTCAAGTGGAAGCACTTAAAGAAGAGAACCTCAAGGCTGAGGTTATGTCAAAGCAAAAGGAACTCTTAACGGAAGATGGTCGTGGACTCAAACTCTTTCAAGGGCGCATTTGGGTGTCGAAGATTGGGGGAAACCGTGATTTACTTCTCGAGGAGGCGCATAAGTCAAAATATTCTATACATCCCGGTAGCACCAAGATGTATAAAGACTTAAAGTTGAATTATTGGTGGCCGGTGATGAAGCTGGATGTGGCTAGCTATGTGGAAAGGTGTGTCACATGCCTTCAAGTCAAAGTGGAGCATTAAAGACCGTATGGAAGTTTGCAACCGTTGTCCATTCCCTAGTGGAAGTGGGACAACATCACCATGAATTTCGTGACGAAGCTACCAAAGACCTTACGTGGTCACGATACAATTTGGGTGATCGTGGATCGGTTAACCAAGAGCGCGCATTTTCTTGCGATGCGGGAGACCTTGCCAATAGATAAGTTGGCTAAAATGTACATCGATGAGGTGGTGTCAAGGCACGGAGTTTCGCAATCTATGGTATCGGATCGGGATAGTCGTTTCACTTCGAACTTTTAGACTAGTTTGCAAAAGGAGTTGGGCACTAGACTGAATCTGAGCACGACATATCATCCTCAAACGGATGGTCAAAGCAAGAGGACGATCCAGACGCTAGAAGATATGTTGAGATCGTGTGTGATAGACTTCGGGGGAAGTTGGGACTCACACCTACCTTTGGTAGAGTTCGCGTACAACAACAGTTACCATTCTAGTATCGGAATGGCACTGTTCGAGGCTTTGTATGGACGGAAGTGTAGGACCCCAGTTTGCTGGCTAGAAGCGGGCGAAAAGCAATTCGCCGGGCCGGAAATAGTGCAAGAGACGGCAGATAAAGTGAAAGAAATTCGAGAAAGACTAAAGGCGGAGCAAGACTGACAAAAGAGCTATGCGGACAAGAAGAGAAGACCGGTTGAGTTTCAAGTGGGTGATCGGGTCATGTTGTAGGTGTCTCCGTGGAAGGGGATCATACGTTTTGGGAAGCGTGGGAAGCTTAGTCCTCGTTTCCTTGGACCATTCGTTATTCTGGAAAAGATTGGTTTGCAATCCTACCGGTTGGATTTACCACCGGAAATGGATGGGATACATCCTATATTCCACGTGAGTTATCTTCGGAAGTGTCTAGCCGAAGAAGAAAGCGTGATTCCTTTATCGGAAATTCGAGTGGACAATGGGAATCGTTGTGTGGAAGATCCGGAGTCGATTTTGGAATCAATTCAATATGATTTGATTTGATTCGAACATTTAAAAAAGAGGAGGAAGAAGGAAGAAGGTGCATATAACATTTGTGATAGCATTACCCTTATAAAAAGATTGAAGAGAAATGACTATAGCATGTACGACGGTGAGAAAATGCGTAAGTTGTCGTTATCGGTTCAATAATTATAAACATTCAATCGATCGATGGAATGAATATAATTCTCTAGCATTTGTGACAACTATGGTTTATTTTATATTTACAAAAAATGTACAATGATGAATTTATCATTTGATTTAATTTTATATTTTAAAAAATAAAATTCAGTCTAATAAATAAAAAGAAAATATCACCTGTAGCTTTTGTCTTTGTCAAATAGGAAAATTGAATTGAAAATAAACTAACTTTGAACTTGGACTTCCGAACTAAATATCGAAGAATAGTATTTCTCAAAAGAAGGCATGAAAAAGAATTGAAATTCCTTACTACAATGCAAGGAATTTAAATTCCACTATATGTGGAATTGGACTTCCGAACTAAATTTCGAAGAATGAACTAAGCGCATATATGTAATTTGGTCAATTTCCAAATCTTTAAGATCTCACCGTATTCCAACCAACCAAATACTACGATAAAGTTCGCTACATATTGAATCCCAATACAAGATCTCCATCATAAACAACCTGGGTTTTTCATCATCCCCCATCATCAGGGACGAACCGAGAAATTTTTTCATACAGTAGCACCATATAATATAGAATTTTTTTTACAAAAAGCACGGTTTTAAGCGATGTGTCTTCATCTTTTTACCGACGTTCAATATTGGCTTATGTGTTTTTAGCCTAATTCCATGATTTCGAGAGATTTTTAAAGTTTTTTGCTTGATTTCGAGTTATTTTTAAGTTTTTGTTATCTATTTCCATTATTTATGTTATATTTATGCTATTAAATCGTATTAACAAAATTAAATCGTATTAATATAGTTAATCTTTTAAGAAAGTTAAACAATCAAATCATACAATATGTAACACTCCGAATTTCGAAAAGCACCATTTCAAGTTAATACAGAAATCAGTAGCCTTAAAGGGGAAAAATAAGATTTTTGATTTTGGACTTGAATCCTAGATTTTATAGTCTTAATGGATAAAGGATTCAATTACGAGTCCAACAGTTCTTTCCGGAGCAAAAACGGAGCTATAACGAAGAAGTTACGGCCAAAACAGTGAACGAGAAGAAAACCACGGGAAGCGGGCGACTTATGCCGCGACATAGGGTCGCGAGATAAGTCGCGAAACCCCCTGGTCGAGCTAAAAACCGATTTTCAGCCAACAAACTTCATTTCTTCATATCTTCTTCATCTCATCTCCGTTTTCAGTGATTCAAGTTGCTATGGTTTCATTTTTGAGAGGTTGTAAAGGTTAGATGGTTAGTTTTGGGAAATTATAATGGTGGATTGGAAGCTAAGACCAAAAGCTCATCATCATCACCTCTATCTTTAAGAATTTGGGGATTTCTAGTTTTTTATCAAAACCTAAATGGTAAGTTCATCCCTTCCACTTCCAAACTTCTTTATGGGTTATAAATGCTCGATGGATGTCAACCTAGTGTTTGATTCCTCTAATTTCGTTTTGAAAGATTTTGGGAGTTTTGGGTCAAAATTAGGGTTTTGCCCAAAATAGAGATTTAGGTGATTAAGTGTTTGGGGAATGTTTCTATGTGGTTGGTTATATGTTTTGATGATTGGAAACTTATGGATCTAGGTTTTGGAAGTTTTTGCTTGGAGATTCAAGTTTCTTCAAAGGAGTTCAAAGTGGGGTAAAATCTAGATTTAGCCTAAATCTAGCGATGTGAGTTCAAGATGATTTATGAAAACGGCGTACATGCCAAAATGGTTATTTTAAAGTGTTTGTGTTCTACATCAAATTGTTAACTGCTGATAAGTTTTGGGCATTTGGTTATATCTCACTTTATAAACTTGTGTCACACACATATTTGTGATTTTGGGCATTTTAACAATTAAATTATTTTGACATGTTTCTTTGATATATATATATATATATATATATATATATATATATAAATGGAGTCCATTTGAGGTAAAGGTCATTTATATGATTTTGTACTTACAACTATTTGAAAAATGTGTATAAATATGTCATGAGGCATTTTGGAAATATAAGGATAAAGAGTCCATTTGGAAAACGGTTTGCCTTAACCAATGTTGTGTTTGAGTTAATTATACTTTTGGGTCGTTGTGTCTTCATCAGTCGGTTAAACGCGTTTTTAATGTTTACAAAGGCGTTCGTTGGAGATTTACGTAAAGTGTTGGGCATTTGGCTTGGTTTTGACTAAATGAGTCGTGTGGACATTTGTCCGGATTTATAACCGTCGCGGGTCTTGAGTATGATGACGATCAATTTTATGTCATTGGTAAATTACATGCTTTGGGTGCTTTGGTCATTCATTTGGAGTCATGTAATGTTAGACAGTGTTGTAATGGATCCATAGGCACATAAGTCTGTCTGTTTTGGAAAGCCTAAGTTTTTGGTTACTGTGGTGACCGCTTGGGTTGCTAACGAGTAGGCAATAAGTGGCACGAGCCGCTGAGTCGAAACTCGTCTAAATTGTATAGGCACTCACGTCTGTAAGTCCTCAAAAGTGGAACTCGACGGAGTAAGGCCAGAGGCATAAACGGTCCGTGGTATGATGTCGGTGGAGGCATGGGAACCAGGATGTCGGGATCTGTGGTGAAATCCAATAACATCGCGGGTGGCCCCATTCACGTGTTCTCGCCACCCAAGATGGAAACGTTTAGATGACATGTAAGGAAGTTGCGTGAACGGCCTACTTGCGTGTTCCTCTATTCTCATTATATACGGGTCTCTCCGTCGTAGACCCGTGGTATTTTAAATGTTAATGTCGTATTTTATCAACCTGGGTTTGTGTGGTCGACGATAAATGATGACCTTAATATTGGGATTTTCCCACGTATATTAAGGTTTGAATGGATTGCGTCTTTTCCATGTTTCGGTATTTGGTTTAGTCCATTTTATGGTCGTGTGAGTCTTGGGTCTAATGCCCGTGTTCATGGCAACATTTATTTAGATTTTTATCTATGGTCTATGAGTTGTGTATCATGTTCCACCCGTGTTGGGTATTTCGAGATATAACATTTTAACCGTGTTTTTTAAAAATGGGGAGTTCCCTCTTTATTCTCATTTGAGCAAGTCTTGGTTTAAATCTAAATTTACGAAAGTACGTTTTATATGTGGATCTTCTCCTTTAAAGCAGTTGGGTTTGATTAAAGATTAACTCAGTGTCTCTTTCGTATAAAATACATAATTATTGATAAACTAGTCGTTTTTATAAGTGAAGCATATCATTTTGAAAGATTATGATTTTATTCGCCTTTTTCTTTTCTAAACGATTAATTTATATATGTTGAAAACTCTTGAGCTCACTAGGCGTTAAGCCTAACCCTTTTTATTTGTCGGCATGTACATCAGGTTCCAGTTGGGGGTTTGGTTCTAGCAATTCTATGAAGAGTAGAGTCTTAGCTAGACACAAGAGTAAGGTGCGGTTTGTTTTTTAAGAGGTCTAAAGTCTGAAGTCTTATTTTAGTTATGATTAATAAGAGGTGATGTTAAAAAGGTCTGAACGATTCAGACTTAAGAGCCATTAAGAGGTTTTTTAAAAAAAACAACCCCTAAGCATTTGCTGAAGTCTTCCGCAAATTGGAGATAGTGATTTTATTGGGTTTTAGTAGCACCCGTCCTTTTATAGTCTGTATGTATAGATTGAATGTGTGTATTGAAGTTAAATCTTAATTTGTGATAGTAGATAATGTATTTACCGATGTATTTAGAAAATTTTAAATTAGTCGTTATTTCCAAATTTGAGGGTGTTACACAATAATATTCTATTTTATTTATTTTGATATCGTTATATGTGTGTGTATAAAAGTGTTGTTTTTTTCTTATCGTAAAAGGACAAAAAAATGACAAATGGCGAAAATGGTCCTTGATTTAACGAAGTTAACGAAGATGTTAGTCAGAAGGACCATGACCAAGACAAATTGAATACCACAAGGACCAAATCCACAATAAACATAGAATGAGGACCATAGTCAAAGAAATCACAAAACCACAGGGACCAAATCCACAATTCACTCTTCATTTAATAAATCCAATTTTACGTAAATACCCCTGCAGACCCAAAATTAATTGATTACAACTTTAATTAAATGGTGAATTCTGATTGGCTATAGGGAGTTTACAAAGTTTGTACGAATTAGAAGGGTTGCAAAAGAAACTCCCCCTATATATATATATATATATATATATATATATATATATATATATATATATATATATATATATATATATAGCCTTAGGTTCATTTGAGAAATGGTAAATATATGAAAAATATAGAAGTAATCCAAGCCATTCATATGGTCAAGATCGGCTTTGACTGGTCAAAAGTTGCGGCTTTGACTGGTCAAAAGTTGCGGCTATTCTAAAAATAGAAGGATACTTTCGTAATTTTTACAAAATACACGGGTTGTGTTCATATATGAACATGTATAATTCATATATGAACTATATGTCCATATATGAATCAGTGTAATTCACATTTAAACTCTTTTTACTGATTCATATATGTATGAACCTTTGTGATTCATATATGAACTAATTAACTGATTCACATATGAACTAATTAACTGTAAGTTCATATATGAATCAGTTGAACTAATTAACTGATTCTCATATGAACTAATTAACTGATTCATATATGAACGTATAGTTCATATGTGAATCATATAGGTTCATATATGAACTCATCCTGCGTATTTTACGAAACTACCCCTCTACCTTCTATAGACCATGCAAGGAATTATCCGGTGCTTTGCGGTCAAAGCCGCAAATGTTGATCAGATGAATGACTAAGATTACTTCTTTATTTTTCATACATTTATCATTTCTCAAATGAACATCTCCCTATATATATAGAGAGAGAGAGAGAGAAAGAGAGAGAAAGAGAGAGAGAGAGAGTAAAGTTCAAATGAAAACATGAGGAGCAGCTCTACACACATTTTGAATTGAATTGTGGGTTTGATTAAGTTAGGATTTTTCAAATCATAAATTATTGAGTTTGACTAGAAACACATGCACAAGAATTTGTTTAGAAGCCATCGATGATTAGGTGTTAGGTTTGATTAGTGAGTCCGGTTTTTGTGTTTGAAAGGGACGATATTTAAAAAAATTCGAGAGGTGAAAATTATTTGTAAAATAGGATTTTTTTTTTTTTTTAATATGCATCATAAAAATGGGTCTGTCCAAGATATTTGAAAAATTCGGTCCGATGATGTCGTGTATAAAATTAAAATTAAAATTAAATAAATAATTTTATAAAGAAACTGAAAATAAATTAAAGAATCAATATAAAATAATGATTTTATGAAATTACATGACAAATTTAAAAATTTTAAAAATTTCACATCGGATTGAATTTTGATTGAGAAATAAAACAATTTATTTTTATTCCACTATGATTCGGTTTTGGACGTAGACATAATGCGTATCTATGAGGATCATCAGTATAACGAATATTTAGGGGTTGTTTGACAGTTATTGAATGATTTGGTCAAGAATGATTAATAGGCTCTTCTAATATAGTGCAAAATGAAACATGGTTGTTTGCTAATTGTTCAGAATAAAAATAAGGCACTGAATGGTTAAGGGAGAGCCAAGATACAAAATCATTCAGAGAGTTTTGGAACCATTAAGACATACCTTTGTTTTTGCCAAACAAAATTTATCTCTTTAGGATTCAGAGGTTGTAATGGAACCATTAATGTAACCGTTACAAATTTGAATTACTCGTAATTATACGGTAGGAGTCCTGAAAACCGAATTCGTAACGAGATGGATGTTATGATCCTCGTAGATGTGCACAATGTTTATGTCGGCCATCAATCAGGTAAAAATAGAAGAAATCTTTCAAAATCTCAACTAAAATTTAATCTGATATAATTTATGTAATTTTGTAAAATTATAGTTTTGGATTGATGCATTATTTTCAATTTCTTATTTGTTTAAAGTACACTATAAATTTGGTTTATTGTAATAACCGGGTATAAATTTTAATAAAGTAAAGTTAGGGGTTATTTTGTCAAGACTCAAAGATAAAGGGGTAAGGGGTAATATTGAATTAAATAGGGATTTAACCCTAACTCCTCTCATTTTACCAAGGGACGGCTGAGAAAAAAGAAATAAAGAGGAAGAGCGATTTTGGGCGATCGAGCAAGAGAGTGTGCGCTGATCGAGATCTCAAGTTTCAACCATTCTTCTTCAAAGTAATCTTCCTCTTCATTATTTTTCTTCACTAGGGATTTAGTATCAGTTTTTCCTTAGGGTTGGGTTGTAGGGATTGGTCTGTTTAGTTTTGGGTTTGGGGGAAAGGTAGGGATTAATTGTTTAATCTGTTATGAATGTCTAGATTGATGATTTTGTGTATATTTTGGTGTTATGGTAACCAAATCCAGAAAAGGGAATTCAGTCTGTAATCGAGTCTCGACCCCTCTGGTTGGGGAACTGTTCGATATCGATCGGTTTACTGGGGAATTGGAGGACACCGGTCGACATGGGACACCGGTCGACAAAGGACACCGGTCGGCGAGGACACCGGTCGGCAGAGGGAACCCGGGCGACCCTCATGGTCAGGCCCCAGTCGAGAGAGAGAGCCCGTGTTGGTCCCGAAGGTGCTTAACAAGTTTGTAGAAGGGGGGGGGTTGAATACAAACACAGAAATTAAAGTTTAATAAATTGTTTATTGATAAATCAAAATACAATTTACAAGTTTGTTGCGGAATAAGATTAAGACAGACTCAATCTAAACAAACTTAAGAAACACTAAGATGGTTGCACAAGAAATTCAGAGAATGGGGGATTTTTAGAGAGATAGAAAACAAGGGTTTCTATTTTGGAGTTCAAGGATTGAGCACACCTTCAGATGAAGGAGTGAGCTTCCTATTTATACCCTATGCATTAAATGCATGGCAGGGTACTTTACACGTGGCATTCATAGATTGGCTTTGGTAGTCTCACTTTTGGAGACATGCTTTTGGCCACTTTATGAACAGTGTAGTTGACAGAGTTGGTGTACGATTTGTGGCAGAGACTTGTCCGTTCTGACACATCGTACTGGTTGTGCAAGGTAAGACAAAAGAAAACTTGAGGCATAAGCTTTGTGATCGTTGATCGCTGAGTATCTCTTCTTCCAGAGATAAAGAAGTTCAGCTATCGCTGAAGCTTTTCCTCAGGCTTCTTCGCGTAAGTAGATTTGTCTGGTCTTCGCTGATATCCGCATCAGGTCACTAGTAGACTTATCTATTGTTCAGTGGCTTCGTCTTCGATTCAGCTATGAACTATGTTGACGCGAGACTTGTCTTCAGGGATTACGTTAACTGTGTTACATAGGAAACTATCAGTGATAACTGAACAGACTCAGTTTGATCGCTGAAAGTGAAACACATACATATTAAATGTTTACAGAAAGGTCATCAGCGATAACTGAACAGACTCAGTCTGATCGCTGATGATGAAACACTAATACATATAATAACGTAATTTTCACTAAGTATAAAAGAGGGTCGTTATCAAATCACTGAGAGAGTTTGGATCAACAATCTCCCCCTATTTGATAATGACAAAGTAACAAAAGAAAATTACTTTATGATTCAAAATATAGGAATAAAAAGGACTCATAGAATGCATGTCCCAATTACTATTTTGAGGGATCTTTTACAGTACTGATAGGATTAAGTACATCACTGCAATTTTCATTTAATTCAGGGATAGAATTACAAGATATGAAAATCATAAGTACAAGTGACTAACTAACTACTGTAAGTATAACTAACAGATTGCAGATAAGAAAACTAATCTATCAGCTATAAGAAGATTTGGGAGGATTGATCATATACTCAGGTATTTCTTCTCCTTTCTGTCTTCGTTCCAAAGATTCTTGACTAATAATTTCTTTAATTTTTTCAGCAGCAGGGAAGAAGTCACACCATAAGCATAAGAGATCCTTGAGATGATTCAGAGGACAGATAGGAATCTCAGAGATTCTTTGAAATCTGAGTTCCTCATCATCATCTCTGAAGAATATTCCATAAGGCTTGTCGATTACTTGACCAGCTTGGAAGGGACCACCAGGAGGCAGAGATAAGTCCAGAACTGAAAGATCAGGAGGAGGACCGAACAGTGCATCTCTTGAAAATTTGATAGAAGTTTCATTCCTGATGATGGCGACATCTTCAGAGGAGGAGGACCCAATTTTTCTCTTGAGTTTCAAAGATTTGGGAGGAAGAGAAGATGGCAGCTTTAGTACAGAAACAACTCTATTTATGAGGGCTTCAAGGAGTCCTTCAACGTAGCCTCTGTATGTAGATTTGGATTTCTTCAGCGCATCCCAGAACTCTAACCATTCCGTAAATCCGAAGCTTTCAAGTTTTGATACGTACTTTGCTTTTTGGGTTCCATCCTCTCTGGTAATCTCCATGGTCACTGAGAGTTGATCTTTCTTCTTGCGACCAGAGATAGTCACGGCTGATATTGGAAGAAGATCAGAACGATAATCCATCTTTTGTTTGCACCATTCGATAGACTTATCGTTGATCTCTTGTTCTTTGAAGCGTTCCTCTTCAATTTCTTTCAGTAGTGCTGCTTGAACTTCCACAGGTTTGCTTTTTAGCTTTTTGTCCCTAAATTGAGAGGATTGAATCTTTAAAGCGAGTTGGGCATCTCGTTTGCATTCAGCGATCAGCTTCTCAGCTTTGGCAGATTCTTCTCTTTCAGCTTCAGTAAGGAAGTCGAGCTCTGTGGATATTTGAAGAGGGATTTTCAGCCGTTGACTTTCTAGTTGAGCGATCATTTCAACTCTTTTCTTCACCACTTCCTCTGACCAATGAGATGGTCGAGAGGGCCTTCCTGGATGGACCAGGGAATCTTCTTCTTCTTCTTCATCAATCTCAGCGATAGAGATTGGGATTATTTCTTCAGCGATAGCCGCTGGTATTATTTGTAGTTCAGAACCCTTAAGCAGGGGTGAGAACTGTCTGGTTAGAAAAAGAAGGAAAGAAGGGATAAGTGTATTTTTAGAACGAGAGAGATAAAGGCTAGAAAGACATAGGGGTTTGGAAAGAGTAGAAAAGTGGTACAATTGAAAGACATACCTGAGAAGGATGCTCCCCCTCAGATTGTGATCCAGTCCTCAAGCATTCTTCAGCGATTGGTTGCTTGTCTTTGCTTTGCGAAGGAACACTTGAAGATGTATCACCTCTCACCCCTGTTTTGACAACCTCTTGCGAAGTTGTCCCTGATACGACGTTCGGCTTAGAGAACCACATAGATTGGTCTTCATCGTCGTCGTCGTCATCGGAGGGCTGATCCTTTTCTTGATCAACAAGATCTAGATCATCTTCCTCTTCATCGTCTTCTTCCTCATCCTCTTCAAAGAGAATGGAGTGAATCGATGAGGATTCTTTTGCCTTCTCCCCCTCAGATTGAGAGGGAGGTTCCTTAGCTTCCCCAGCAGCAATAGAGGTTTCTTCAGTTTTCTCCCCCACTTTGTCATTATCAGCGGTAGGGGATTGTTCAGCTGCTGGAGTAGCTGTTGAAGCTTTTAGCACTTGAACGTCAGCCTCCAGACGCTTAACTCGGTCTTCAACCGCAGGTATGTCGCATGTGGCATCATGAATGAATTCCACAGCGATGTTGAGGTTGGTACGATCATCTTCAGTGAAGGAGGGAGGCAGCGCTGGAGCTGGTTCATTCACTTTCTGTAGAACTTGCTGAAGAAGGGACGTGCAGAGGTCAACCTTGGAAGAGAGACCCTGAACTTCAGCTGTAAGAGACTCAAATCGTCCTTGAAAGAGTCGAGAGGACTCTCTGAGTTGGACGACTTGTTCTTCAAGAGCTGAAAGTTGAGAGTTCTCAACTTTAGATGAGCAAGTGGCGGTCAACTTCTTCAGCTCCTCACCAGCCTGATTGACGGCGTTGGTGGTTTCATTGATGGTGTTGGTGAGAGCATCCACCTTTTCTCCTAGACTGTTGACATGCGTGTCAACAGTCGCCAAGCTAGGACCTGAAAATAATGTTAGTTCAGATATGGGCTTATTTGGAGAGGGGGGGAGAGAAGTGTTTAGGAGTATAGGTGTACCTGACGTATCAAACATTTTGTAGAACTGCATAGATTCCTCAAAAGTTTGATGCTCAGGTCCTATAGGGAAAGAAGAGGTGGCAGGTTCAGAGACCAAATGAGGAGAGAAGGGAAGAGTTTTGGGGATAGAAGTAGGGATGGGGTTAATCTCAGGGAATGAGATAGTAGGTGGGGTTACTGATGATGTGACAGCTAGTGAGATCGCTGACACGGCAGTATGAGTGACTGCTGAAGTTGTGGAGGAAAGACCCACAAAAGCATCTAAGGTAGCTTGTAGAGAAGCTCCCTCAGGTATAGTACTAGAAGGTGTACTTTCCTTAGTCTTTTTGGCCTTTTTGGAAGGACCAATCGGACTAGCTGATGGTCTTTTAGAAGTAGTGGTAGCGACAGGGATAGCAGACGAAGGAACCGTCTGCGTGGTCGCTGAAGATGAAGAAGAATGGAGAGAGAGACGAGAGCGAAGGAGAGAGATACTTACCTCGTCGGCGAGTGGCTTGACCTCTAGTGATCGTTGACCAACCCTGGCAAAGGTGCCATCATCTTTGGTGGGATAGGTGTTGGGATAGAGGAACTTGATATACGTACATATGAAACGTACATATGAGATCTTGGGATCTCGTTCAGGCTTCTCTAATCTCGACCTCAGATCTTCAAAGATGGCTGTGGCGTAGTCAAAGTTTTGACCAGCGATAACGGAGTATGCCATTTGCAGTTGTGTTTTGCTGGCTTGATCCAGCGAACCACTCTTCCCACTCATGCACTGAATTATGTGCGAGAAGATAAAGTTCAGTTGTGATGGCATCTGAGCTTTAAGAATCTTGGTGAGCTTCTTGTTAGGAATAGACGATCTTGGTTTGTTTTCCCAACAATAGCCCATTGCGTCCAGGAAGAATATCAGCTCATCATCAGTGGGGAGTGCGTCGAATCCACTCTTTGGTTTGTCAGGGAATCTTAAAGATTTCCTGAGGCTAAGAGCGGTCATGCTCCCTGGCCCTAATTCCATGCTGAACGAGATAGCAGGGACTCGTTCGCCTTTCCTGTTGGTAAGTTCAGTTGCATCAGCAGTGAACCAGAACTGCTGAAGTAGAGTCTTGGAGGGCTTAGGATCCACAGTGATCGCGTAAGCTATGCATGACTGCTTGAGGAATTCAGCAGCTTCCACCAGATGTGGGTATTTGTCAGCTTTGAAGTCGAGTCTGGCCAAATGATTACATTTAGTAATCTCAACTTCAGTGATGGCGAATCGTACATGCTTGGAAGCAACGATTGAAGACTGTGTCATTTCTGTTATGGAAAGAGGCATAATAGAAGAAATGATTTAGATTAAAAATAATATGATTGCCAGTTTCCATAGAAGAAGGGAAACTGGAAAATTATCAAGTTATTTTTAAGAGAAAAAAAATAGTGTTCTGGGTAGAAAGAATGAAGAACACTTTAAAACCAAAAGGTTTTTATTTAAAAACATAAAATCAGAAGGAATGATCTTTAGTTTTTACAAAGAAAACGTTTTATAAAATCCATAGAAAGCGATTAGGATTTTAAAAGAATAAAAAGCATATGAACAAAGCATATAAACATGAAATAAACCTGTGTATCTTGAAGAAAAAGAGTTGCAGATTCAATATTCAGGATTTACTTGCTTGAGTGTTCTTGAGAGAATGTTTCTTGCTTTGAAAGTTTTGAAAGCGTAAACCGTATAAAGGAGAGAAGAATTCCTTTTATACGAAGAGAGAGAAGAGAGATAAGAGAGAGAATGAAGCGGGAAAAGAAATCATCATGATATTGACACGTTCCACGAAGTTGATTGGATAGGAGGGCAACGGACGAACGTGTCAGAAAAGGCATGTCGTGGATTGTCGGTTCAAATGACGTCATAGAGGAGAGAGACTGTTCATTTGTCCGTTCAAATGATCACTGAAGAAAAGTCAGTGATAGATTTTCCTTTTTAAAAGTATCCCTGATTGTAAAGATAGGGATAGATTTTCCTTTTAAAAGATCACTGACTGGAAATATCAGTGATTAATGTATTTTTCAAAAAGCTTTTAATCATTTGAAGAAAGTTCAGTGATTAAAGTTTATATTTTGAAGAAAAACATCTTTGAGGGAGAGAGAACATACCTGAGAGTCAGAATGTTTATCAGAGAGAATGATGAGAGGGGAACTTTTGATTACTGACACAATACATGAACGCTGAAGAATTATTCTTCGAGGTTCAGCATTCCAAGCTCACTGATGAGAAAGTTGAACCTGGTCTCATCAAGAGGTTTGGTGAATATATCAGCAAGCTGAAAGTCAGTAGGGATAAAGTGAAGTTCAATATCACCATTCATCACATGATCTCTGATAAAGTGATATCTGATCTCTATGTGTTTTGTCTTTGAATGTAGCACTGGATTATTTGCTATAGCGATAGCACTAGTGCTGTCGCAATAGATAGGAATCTTTGACAGCTGAAGGTCATAATCTAATAGTTGATTTCTCATCCATAAGATTTGTGAACAACAGCTTCCAGCGGCTACGTATTCAGCTTCAGTTGTGGAAGTGGACACAGAATTTTGCTTCTTGCTTGTCCAGCTTACTAGCTTTCCTCCCAAGAGTTGACATCCACCAGTGGTACTTTTTCTGTCAAGTTTACAGCCTGCAAAATCACTATCAGAATAACCAGTTAGATCGAACCCTGAGTCTTTGGGATACCAAATACCTAGGTTAGGAGTTCCTTTCAGATATCTGAAAATTCGCTTTACAGCGATCAGATGGGATTCCTTGGGTTCAGATTGATAGCGTGCACATAAACAAGTGGAGTACATGATGTCAGGTCGGCTTGCTGTAAGATACAGCAATGAGCCTATCATTCCTCTATAGGCAGTGACATTAACAGGTTTTCCAGATGGATCCTTGTTAAGTGTCAGTGGTGGTGCCATAGGAGTTTTCATCGCTGAAGTTTGTGTTAAATCAAACTTCTTCAGCATGTCTTTAACATACTTACCTTGGCAGATAAAAGTACCTTTGTCAGATTGTTTAATCTGAAGACCAAGAAAATATGTCAGCTCACCCATCATACTCATTTTATATTCTTTCTTCATTCTTTCAGCGAAGCGAGTACATAGAGATGGGTTAGTAGAACCAAATATTATGTCATCGACATATATTTGTACAAGAATTATATGACCTTTTATCTTCCTGAAAAATAACGTATTATCAATCTTGCCACGTTCAAAATTTTCAGAGATAAGAAAAGATGAGAGAGTGTCATACCAAGCACGAGGGGCTTGTTTTAAACCATAGAGAGCCTTATCCAATTTATAAACATAATTTGGATGCTTAGGGTCATAGAACCCTGGTGGTTGTTCTACATAAACTTCTTCATTCAGTTTTCCATTCAGAAAAGCTGATTTTACGTCCATTTGATAAACGATGAAGTCTTTATAGACTGCATAAGCTAAGAATAGTCGAATTGCTTCGAGCCTGGCCACAGGGGCAAAGGTTTCATCATAGTCTATGCCTTCCTCTTGTCTGTATCCCTGAGCAACAAGTCGAGCCTTGTTGCGGGTTACAATTCCATGTTCATCTAACTTGTTTCTAAACACCCATTTGGTGCCTATAACAGTTTTATCAGATGGTCTAGGAACGAGATTCCAAACTTTGTTTCGAGAGAATTCAGTCAGCTCTTCTTGCATAGCGCTGACCCAGTTTGGATCTCTGAGGGCATCATCAGTCTTCTTTGGTTCTATTAAGGAGAGAAAGTTTACAAAGAGACAGATATAACCTGAGCTTCGTCGTGTCTGAATACCTGCATCTGGATTACCAAGAATTTGATCTATGGGGTGATCTCTGGTCCATCGCTGAGCAGGAGCAAGATTGCTTATTTCAGCGATAGGATCAACAATAGGAGCAGTCGCTGATGAAGATGCTTGAGGTTCATCAGCTAGTAATTGTTGAACATTAGATACACCAATGCTTTCAGAAGGGTTTTCAGACGTAGATGGATTTGATGGTAGAAGTGTGTTTAGAGGTTCAGCTGAAATCCATGAGTTGGATTCAGCGGTGGGAGGTATGATACTTGGTTCTTCATCAGCAGCTGGAGTTTCAGTGTGCTGTTGGTTTGAGAAGAAAGGTTCAGTTCCTCTATAGTGAGAGATCATCCAAGTATTCAGTTCTTCATTGTCAGCGATTGGTTTAGAGTTCGCTGAGCGCGTTTCATCAAACGTGACATGAATGGTTTCTTCTACGGTTTGTCTTCTTTTGTTGAAAACTCTGTAGGCTTTTGAGATGGAGGAATATCCTAAAAATATTCCATCATCGGCTTTTGGGTCGAACTTTCCAAGCTGATCTTTGTTGTTTAAGATAAAGCACTGACAACCAAAGATATGAAGAAAACTGATAGAAGGCTTCCTTCCAAGAAAGAGTTCATAAGCTGTCTTCCCAAATCGCTTTATTATCAGCGATCTGTTTTGAGTAAAACATGCAGTGTTTACAGCTTCTGCCCAAAATTGAGTAGGGAGGTGAGAATCGCTGAGCATTGATCTAGCAGCTTCTATGATCGTTCTGTTTCTTCTTTCAGCGACTCCATTTTGCTGAGGTGTTCTTACTGAAGAGAAGTTGTGAGAGATTCCCTTGTTCTCAAAGAAATTGTTCAGGGAACTATTTTTGAATTCAGTTCCATGATCACTCCTTATTGATCGAACAGTAAGATTATTCAGCACTTCCATCTTTTTGACAAAAGATATTAGTTCTTCTGGAGTATCATTCTTGCAGCGAAGAAAAATAACCCAGGTGTAGCGAGAATATTCATCTACAATGACAAGCGTATATTTCTTTCCAGCTATTGATTGGATATTGACAGGGCCAAATAGATCCATATGCAAGAGCTGAAGAGGACTTGTTACTGAGGAAACTTGTTTCGACTTGAAACTAGCTCTTGTTTGTTTTCCTTTTTCACATGCTGAGCAGAGAGATTCTTTAGCATATGAGTGCTGAGGAAGACCAGAAACCAGTTCCTTAGATGAGAGAGAATTCAGGGTTTTGAAGTTTAGATGAGAGAGCCTTTTATGCCATAGCCAGTTGACATCAGAAGAGGCCTTAGAGAGAAAACATAAGTTATCAGTGATAGTAGAGTCCATATCTATTACATAGACATTTTCTCTTCTATAACCACTGAGAGCAAGTTTTCCTTTTTCATCTACCACTGAACATGCTTTCTTAGAAAAGCGAACTTCGTAGTCTTTGTCACATAGCTGACTGATGCTTAGAAGATTGTGCTTCAGTCCATCTACATAAGCGACTCTTCGAAAGGTAGTTGTCCCATTGCTGAGGACACCAAACCCACGGGTAAATCCTTTTCCATTTCCACCAAAGGTCACAGAGGGACCTTTCTCTTCCTTGTATTCAGTGAGCAGGTCTCTTTGTCCAGTCATATGACGAGAACATCCGCTATCGAGATACCAGATGCCCTTTGATCCCTGCATACATAAGGAAGATTAAGCTTTGTTTGGTACCCACTTTTCAATGGGTCCTTCAGAGTTAGTGGATAAGGAAGATTCAGCTTCAGTGGTAATCTTCACTTTGGTTAATTTCTTAACCTTAGTGGTATTTTTCACTTTGGTGACTTTATTTGCCTTAGAGGCATTTTTCTTCACTTTGGCTGTTTTATCAGCTTCGGTGGTATTTGGACACTTGCTCGCAATATGGTCAGTGAATCCACAGTGATAACATTTTCTATATCTGATGGTGGATTTATAACCAAAAGGTTTTGAAAACTTAAGATGAGCAGGTCCAGCTCCAAGAATGCCTTTAGCACGAGATCTGGGAGGAATTTTTATTTCTTCAGATTTCACGGGCTTTAGATCAACCTTCAGCTTTGGAGGACAGATATCAAAGATTTCTGTCACTGAGCTAAAAGGTTTATCCACTGAAGGTTTGGAGGGAACTTTCAGTTTGGTTTTCTTGGAAGCCTTCTGAGAGAGAATAGACTTTCCTTTATCTGCAGGCTTAGATTTTGCAGATATCTCCTCAGGGTTGGGATTAGAAGAAGAACAGGGATAGAATTGATTATAAGAAGTGTCAAAGAAAGATGTGACAAAAGTTCCAAACTTAAGCGAGGAACTTTCTTCTTTAGGATCATCCTGTGGTGTCCAAAAACCAAGACCAGTTTTATCACTTTCAGGAGTTTGAGCATTTATTATCTCAGAGATCTTTGTTGATGATTTGCACCATTTTTCAACATGAGCCTTTTCTGCTTTTAGAGCAGCGATGGCTTGTTCGCGTTCAATGCTGATGATTTCATTTATAATGACTTGATCTTTTAGCTTTTCTTCTAAAAGATTTAGTTCACTGATCTTTTCATGACATTTCTCTAGCTCTTGTGTTAAATAAACATTTTTATTTTCAGCTTGAGTTTTGTCGTTTAGAGCATTATAAAGGTCAATCGTCAGCACATCAACAGCGCGACTTCTCTCAGCTTCAGGCAGAGAGGGATTTGTAGAGATGGATACCTGAGATGATATGTAGCTCATAGAAGGTTCAGATGGTTCTTCTACTTCTTCTTTAATCTCAGCCATGAGGCAAAGATTAGCGATTTCTTCTTCATCAGAAGATGATTCTTCTGATTCAGCCCAGTCATGTTCTTCAGCGATGAGACCTTTACCTTTTTGCTGATAGCTTTTCAGCTTTTGATATTTGTTTTTCAGCTTATGGTATTTGTCATCACTGGATCTTCTTGAGGTAGAAGGTTTGAAGACCTTTTTAGACCTGCACTCACTAGCAAAATGTCCAATTTTTTCGCAGTTATAGCAAGTGGCTGTAGCCTTATCAACCGGAGTTGATTTTGGCTTTTCAGTAAGAGAGAGAGGTTTACTTCTTCGGAAGTTACTCTTTCTTGCAAATCTCTTAAAAGAGTTTGTCAAGAGTGCTAAGGACTCATTAAACTCTGAAAGATCAGGGTCTGATAAATCCTCAGATTCAGAATCTAACTCAGTGATGGTGAGAGTAGATCGCTGGGATGGAATTATCTCTGATGAGACTAAAGCAACAGCAGTGCTTTTGGAGTCTTTAGAATCTTTTACAAGATTCTTCTTCAGGAGATTAGATTGCTCATAGTTGAGCAATATTCCATACAGAGTGCTTAGAGAGAGAGTATGTAAGTCCTTTGTCAACTTAAGACATATTGAATAACTATCCCAGCTTTCAGGAAGACTTTCCAAGAATTTTGTTAGGACCTCAGAATTAGAATAGGTCCTTCCAACAGTTCTTAGGTCAATGATCAGGCAGTTAAACCGCTGATGAATGTCAGAAAGAGATTCATTCTTACCAGCGATAAAACTTTCATACTGTCTTACCAAGTTAATCTTTCGGGTCTCTTGGATTTCAGTGGTGCCCTCATATTGAACACATATGGTTTCCCACATTTCTTTAGAAGTTTTTAGATGCATGATGGAATGGAAAACTTCATCAGGCAGAGCCATTGATATAATGGTCTTTGCTCTTGCATCTATGCCTACCTTCTTTTTATCTTCATCACTCCACTGTCTTATTTCCTTAACGACATATCGTTCAGGGACAGCTTCAGTGGTGGCAGTAGCAGGAACCGCAGCTATAATTCTAACAGGTTCATAGGGTCCGTTTTCTATATATTCAGGTATAGTAGGATCCGCACCTTCAAGAAATAGCATCATTCGATTTTTCCATAGAGAAAAGTTATCTCTGCTAAATCGAGGAGGTTTAGAAAGTGAACCATTATCATAGTAGTTTGTGTTTGTGTTTAGTGCCATTTTAGAATAGCAAGGAAGAGTATACAGCAAGATCTTGTTTATTAGATTAAACAAACCGCTCTGATACCACTTGTTGGTCCCGAAGGTGCTTAACAAGTTTGTAGAAGGGGGGGGGGGTTGAATACAAACACAGAAATTAAAGTTTAATAAATTGTTTATTGATAAATCAAAATACAATTTACAAGTTTGTTGCGGAATAAGATTAAGACAGACTCAATCTAAACAAACTTAAGAAACACTAAGATGGTTGCACAAGAAATTCAGAGAATGGGGGATTTTTAGAGAGATAGAAAACAAGGGTTTCTATTTTGGAGTTCAAGGATTGAGCACACCTTCAGATGAAGGAGTGAGCTTCCTATTTATACCCTATGCATTAAATGCATGGCAGGGTACTTTACACGTGGCATTCATAGATTGGCTTTGGTAGTCTCACTTTTGGAGACATGCTTTTGGCCACTTTATGAACAGTGTAGTTGACAGAGTTGGTGTACAATTTGTGGCAGAGACTTGTCCGTTCTGACACATCGTACTGGTTGTGCAAGGTAAGACAAAAGAAAACTTGAGGCATAAGCTTTGTGATCGTTGATCGCTGAGTATCTCTTCTTCCAGAGATAAAGAAGTTCAGCTATCGCTGAAGCTTTTCCTCAGGCTTCTTCGCGTAAGTAGATTTGTCTGGTCTTCGCTGATATCCGCATCAGGTCACTAGTAGACTTATCTATTGTTCAGTGGCTTCGTCTTCGATTCAGCTATGAACTATGTTGACGCGAGACTTGTCTTCAGGGATTACGTTAACTGTGTTACATAGGAAACTATCAGTGATAACTGAACAGACTCAGTTTGATCGCTGAAAGTGAAACACATACATATTAAATGTTTACAGAAAGGTCATCAGCGATAACTGAACAGACTCAGTCTGATCGCTGATGATGAAACACTAATACATATAATAACGTAATTTTCACTAAGTATAAAAGAGGGTCGTTATCAAATCACTGAGAGAGTTTGGATCAACAGCCCGGTCGAGTGATAGGCCTTGGCCTATGTATTTCCTTCCATGTGGGCTTTGGCTTTAGTGTTTGGCCCAATGGCTTTAGTTAGTTAGGAATTTCTTTAGAGATGAGTCGATAATTAATTTAGTGGATCAATATTCTCATAAGTACTTCAGTCTTGGAAGTAAGTTCAGTTAATTAGGATTTAACCGCTAAGGTTTATGAGGGGTCGAGAGTCGGTTACCGCTGTAAATTAGAATGTATCAAAAGTTCACCAGCCGATGGTTTTCTTATAGGTTTTATTTCCAAGTAGGCGCAAAGAATTAATCAAGAGGCATCAGGTGAGTTTTTTGAACCAAAGTCTTGTACGATGATAAAGTTATGTTTTATGTATGTGATTTTGTATGCAAGCTTTGAAATGATGTTGCTTTAATATTTACATGCGAGATTTACTTAAATGTTAAAGATGTTTCTATTACTATTGCCAAAGTGGAAATGTATGCATACATGGTCCTAAGTGTGTAGGCTCAAAGTCGGGGGTGTCACCCGCCTGTGCTCATACCGGGGAGTGTGTTCCGTTAATGCTGTTGGGGGTGTGTCCCAACAAAGGCAGTGTGAGTCACATACACGCTATCACCTTAGGGTGGCGGTAGTGTGAGCGAAGAAGATTGCTTAAAGTTTAAGGTTTTCCTTGAAGCTGAAATTGATTTATTTTATGATAAATCCTTGAATGTTTGTTGAGTTAAAACTGTTGTAAGAGGGGACTCACTAAACCTTTCGGTCTAACCCTCGCTCTTTTCAAATCTAAAACCCTTTTCAGGTAAAGTGTGGCAATAAGAGGAGCGGATAAGTTTTAAGAGAAGGTACGAGCTGGAGCTGAATTAGACGACCACCATTGTAGATTCTTGTCAATGTATTCTCAGTTGTGTACTAGGTTGTCTTTCCACAAACCTTGTTTTTTTAGGTGTTGTATTAGGCCGTTTGGCGTTATTTGTTTTGATAAAGTTGGTTCTGTCTCTTGTTGTGTGAGATGGGTTGTTACATGTTTGTTGTCTGTCGAAAGTAACACTTTTGTTCCAACAGTTTTAAAATTACAAGATGGCATTGTGGTTGGCAAAAACGTCCGGATTTAATCCCCTCCTTAAAGAACCGTTAAAATTTTTGTTAAATGAGGAGCTTTATGTTTTTTTTTTATCGATTTTTTTTTTCTTTTTCCTCAATCAAAAACCACATAGACCAAAATTGTAATTTATTCTTCTAATTTTTTTTCTTTCTTTATGATATTTTAATACTATATATATAGACCATTAAGAATGGTAATAAAAACATGATATTACCTACTTATTAACGATTTAAATGAACTTATTAGATTTTTTATTATTAAACTTATTTTAAAAACATACAATATAATTGAAAGAGTAAAGTTCATTTTTGGTTCCTACCGTTTGTCATTTTCAACGGATATCGTCCATAAACTATCGAAACTCAGATTTGGTAATTGGTCCCACACGTTTGTCATTTCACTTAGTTTTTGGTCCCTCCTCCTAACGTCCGTTAACTTTTTCCGTTAATTCCAACAAATGAGGGGTATTTTAGTCATTTTGGAAATTTCATAGTTTTCTATTAAAAAAGTTTAACCACTTTTTCTCTTTTCTTTTCTAGTGACACCCCACCGACCACCACCTTCTTGATTCATCTAATCATCTCTCCTATACTTTCCGGTGAACCCCACAACCACCACAACCATCGAAACAATATTCAATAACACAAAAAACATATGCTCGGTGACTTAACCCCCCGGATGCCCTATCTGCTTCTTCCCATCTCCGGCCTCCCTGGTCATCTTCTCTAGCCATAACCCAAACCTATATCACATATAAATAAAAATATAACCCCATCTCTCTCTCTCTCTCTCTCTCTCTCTCTCTCACACACACACACACACTCAACATAACCCAAACCTAGAAACCACATTCATTTGTACAACAAAATCAAATGCAACAATTTGTAGAACATAAATCAAATCATCAATTCTTCGACTTCAAAAATTGAAGATTCATATATCCATTGCTTCAACTTCCAAAATCAGAACTATAAATCATCACACCAGAAAAAACAAAACCTATATAAAAAAAAACCTAAATCAAATTTGAAGGAACAAAACTGAGGCTTCGATTTCCACAGAGGAACAAAATAGGCTTAAGTAGAAGCAGTAACCGGAAACAAAACCTTCAATATCCCCATGGTGGCTTGAAAAACCACGGATTTTACAAAAACAAGATTCCATCCAAACACAAACCTAATTTTACAAATCCAAACACAAAGATTCAAGATCGTCAAGAAACAAAACACTAAATCGCTTTCTAGATATCTGTCACTCAGTCGATTAAGTTACAAAAAACCATCAATATTTTCTTAAATCAATCAATGATTAAAGGTGAAACCATAAATCAAACAAAAACCCCAAATCTAAAACAAACCCTTGGATGCTCCTTCACGATCAACCTTGTTAATGTTGCTTCAAATTTCTTTTGAGTTCCGTTGTGGTCGAATATGGAGCATAGGAGAACAAAACATGGTAACATAACTCTCTATCTCTTGATCTAGAGAGCTTTGTCCCTGCTACTCTTGAGTCACTCCATGATAGGGGAGGAGAGGTGGGCTTTGTAAAACCAGAGAGAAGGATGGAAACGGTGACTGGGGTGAGATAAATGAAGAGGGTGGGCGGCAGAGGTAGAAAGTTTGATTTTGAGATAATCCCCTATTCGGTGAAAAAAAATCCGCATCGACGTGGACCATCATTATATTCATCCAAAAGGATTCGTGAAAAACGAGGATTTCGACAATGACATACGAAAATATTTGAATCACGTCTGTTATTTAAAGGGTGGGTGAGATAATCCCTTCTTCGGTGTTTGATTTTGATTTTGAGGTATAAAGTTTGGGTTTGTTTTTGTTTTTTAGTCCTGAACTAACGTTTATCTTTGAGTTTTTTGTGTGTGTTATGTTGTGTGGTGGCTGGATATAGAATAATGGTCGGAGAAGATGACCGGAGAAAGAGTTTCACCGGATAAGATGAAGGTGTGTGGGGTGGTTTAGAGGTGAGAGGGATGAGTTGGTTAATTTTGTAATTTATTTTATTATACGATCATAATATATGATTTGTTTTTAAAATTTTAATAGAAAATTAAGAATATATGTAAAAGACTGAAACACCCCTCATTTAATAGAACTTAACGGAAAACGTTAACAGGTGTTAAGAGGAGGGACCAAAACCAAAGTGAAATGACAAACATGAGAGACAAAATCCGAGTTTTAATAATTTAGGGACGATATCCATTGAAAATGATAAACGTCAGGACCAAAAGTGAACTTTACTCTAATTGAAAAATAAATGCTTTCATACTTTAATTAATAATTTTTTATCTGTTTTAAATTGTCATTTGAAGTGTTTAATAGGATTTGAGAAAAAAAACAATTGAATAGTTTTTTTTTATCGAATACTATTCGGTTGCTGTTTCTATTAAATTCGTTTTATTTCTACTATTTTATATTTTCAACTAAAACTTCATTTTATTTATTAATTAATTAAATTTGATTAATATATATATATATATATATATATATTTATATATATATATATAGATAGATATATAGATATATATAGAGGATCGATCAAATGGAAACCACTCTAATTTTGAAAACCGTGGAAACACTTGATTTCATTTGTTAAGTTAATGAAATTGTTTTATGAAATTGTTTAATTTGATGAAATTGTTTCATATATTTCTTTTATTGATGAAATCGTTGCATATATTTGTGTTTTTTATGTAAAAATGAAAAAGTTTATCAGACTGTGAAAATAAATGAAACAATTTCATCAGAATGAGAAAAATAGATGAAACTACATAAAAAACACAAATATATATAACAATTTCATTAACAAAAGAATTGTATGAAACAACTTGATCATATTAAACAACTTTATGAACCAATTTCATTAATTTAACCAATGAAATTGACGGTTTCCAAAGTTTCCAATCTAATATGGTATCCAATTGAAACCACCTCTCTCTCTATATATATATATATATATATATATATATATATAATATTAAAATATCATAAAGAAAAGGAAACAACAAAAAGATAAAAAAAAAAAAAAAAGAGTAAACTACAAATTTGGTTCTTGTGGTTTCTGATTCTGTGTAAAAAAAAAAAAAAAAAAAAAAAAAAAAAAAAATTTTAACGAATATTTTTGATGGTCCTTAAAAGAGAAGGTCCAAATCCGGACATTTTTGCAAACAAAAATAAACAACTTTATGAACCAATTTCATTAATTTAACCAATGAAATTGATGATTTCCAAAGTTTCCAATCTAATATGGTATCCAATTGAAACCACCCCTCTCTCTCTCTCTCTCTCTCTCTATATATATATATATATATAATATTAAAATATCATAAAGAAAAGGAAACAACAAAAAGATAAAAAAAAAAAAAAAGAGTAAACTACAAATTTGGTTCTTGTGGTTTCTGATTCTGTAAAAAAAAAAAAAAAAAAAAAATCGGTAAAAGGTCGAAAATCTTCATTTAACGAATATTTTTGATGGTCCTTAAAAGAGAAGGTCCAAATCCGGACATTTTTGCAAACAACAATGACCATCTTCAATTTTGAAAGCGCAAGGATAGAAAATATTATTCTTGACAAACTATAAGGACCAAATTGTAGGTTACTCTTTTTTTTTTCTTTTTTTCTTATTGTAATTTATAAGCTGTATGTATATTCTATTTTCATTCAAACTAATCTATATCTATACTATCTATATTTATACTATATTATAAAGCACGGATAAAAAACTCTTAAATACAAATTATTAGGCACAAGTTACCATCATTTTATGCAAGATTTTAAAAATATCTTAATTTACAAGTATTAAAGCACAAGATACATATTACTACTGCAGACTTATAACACCGACCACTTTGGTATGTGCAGAGCCTTCCTTTTATGCAGACATTTCCATGTATCACTATTAATTAATATATTATATTAATATAAATTTGTTTTAATTATATTATTAATATAAATTTGTTTTAATTATAACACCGACCACTTTGGTATGTGCAGAGCCTTCCTTTTATGCAGACATTTCCATGTATCACTATTAATTAATATATTATATTAATATAAATTTGTTTTAATTATATTATTAAATATGTAATTGGTTATTTTTTCTAAATGTCATTAAAATATATAAGCTAATCATTGAATTCTAACAAAATACTTATTTTTTTATATAAAAAACATTATATTATTAAGCCTAAATTAAACAAACTTATAAAAAAAATATTATCACTTTCTCAAAACCATCCAAGATCGTACTGTAAATCGACAAAAAAAAATCAAAAAATAAAATGAAACATTAAAATCGTGATGTATCTCGTGCATTGCGCGAGTACGCTTCTAGTTATTGTTTAAAACGATAGTTAATTTTTTTATTAAACATTACAAATAAAATAAACAATGACATATATTGGTATCGTTTTGAACATCTTGATTATATATTTTTAATGATGCAATTTGTTAAAAATAATAAATATATTTTAGATATATATTTGTAATAACTGAATTTGTGTATAAAATATGATAATTTAAATGTGTAAAAAAAAGCATAAATAAAAATTTATTTGTTGATGGAAGGAGAACTTTAGACTATAATAATTGAATATGTGGGACAAAGGTTTTGTTTTTTATTATAAGATGTGATCATAGAGATCCTATTTTGCAAATAGGTTTACAATAAGAGTTTTTTTAATCGCTACCTAAAAACTTTATATTTGTCAGTTAAAACATTCAAATCGGTTAATATAATAGTCGATAAAAAATTTATTAATAAGAACGCTATATCTAACATGTAATGTGTTTATGATGGTTTTTGGTGTATGTGATTTGAAAAGTATTATGTTTAAATGTATTGTTGAAATAATACCCTTTTATAATGTGTTTGAGCTCAAAATTTAGAGGAAGTTTATAATGAGTATGGACAGGTTAGAGCATCTCCAACAGCATTTCTAAATTTTTTCTAAAATAGAGAATGGAAAGTCAAAATCTTTAAAAACATTTTTTATAACTCAAAAAGTTTTTCTATTTTAGAGAATCAATCATTATTTATATTATTATAATATTTCATAATTTATCATCCCAATACATTTTTTAAAAAAAACTTAAAATAAAATGTTAAAAATTGAATGTTATTGGTTGGATTGATTAAAATAATAGTTTCTCTCTCTACTTTAGGGATTATAGAGATTCTCTATATTTAGAGATTTTTTGCTCTTTCTCTATTTTAGCAAACTTTTTAGTAAAGCTGTTGGAGAAAAATAGCAAAGAAAAAGTCATTTTTTTCTATTATAGCAATGCTGTTGGAGATGCTCTTAATATACCTGTTTTTAATAACCATATTAAAAAATAAAAAAAACCTATTTCATAAATGACTCTTTGAGCCTTTTGATAACTAAAGTCCACATAGTAGAATTTGATTACCTACTAACCTACCCCAACCCATGTGGGTAAGACAAAGAGAACAACTAGGCGGCTATTTCATGGATTTTAAAATGATCTCATCATTGATTAAAATATATAAATAAAATATTTGTATAATTTAGTCAACAAAAAAGTATGGTAGAGAATTGTATTTACCTTGCGAATCCAAGGACCACTAATAGTGTGTCATATGTCTATTTTCATCTTGAATAATATATGTGATTTTTTTACAACATTCATTTTCTCAAGGCAAGGAAATAATAGAAAAGAAAAGGTGAAAGTACAAGAAAACAAATGTTACGAATTCTACAAGACACAAAAAACGAGCCAACACCAGACAAAAAGAGAGTTGAAGCACTTTGCAGAAACCCGAAACTGGACTAAGGCGGAAACAACGAAAACCAAAGACGACCAACCAAACAACAACAAAATCAACCAAAGCTAACAACCAATCGCACCAAACATCTGAACCTACAGCTGGTCATCGAAAGCTTGCCCGTTGCACCAATCCATCCAAGAGATGTTTAAATCATTGGCCGAAATCAAATCCACAGAAAAATAACACTTGAACTTCAAAACAATGGTCAATAGGTTGATTATACCCGTTGGAGCTAGCAGATCCATTTGTTATTATACGATGCATCCAAATCAAGTAGAAAGTTACCCAAACAATTTCCTTCCAAATATGTTGCCTCGGCTTCGGAATAGAGTGACAGTTCGTACAAGAAAGCAAATCCTCTATTGTGAATGCTGATGATAGATTCCAACCCAAAAAACGAAAGATTTCCTTCCACAACTGAAAAACAACTAAACATTGACGAAGCAATTATCAATGGTCTCTACTTCATTCCCACAACAAGGACAAAGTAACGAGTGAAGATCCAATCATTTGTCATGAAACACCGACCTTACTGGAATCATTCCCCATCTAAGACGTCATATGAAGGTAACAACCCGATATTTAATATAACATAGAGTAAATTACATTTTTAGTCCCTATGGTTTGTTAAAAACTGCAGATTTTGTCCTTGTGGTTTCGAAATTTCGGTTTTCGTCCTTATAGTTTGCATCTCAGTTCTATTTTCGTCCTTGTGGTTTAACGGGGGTATTTCGATCTCATTTCTTTCTCTCATTCCCAAGTAGCATCCTGACCCTTGTGATAACGCCATTAAACTTTTACTAATCCAATTTTTTTGTTTCTCAACCTTTTCACTTTGTAATCGATTATAGATTCCGGCTCTTCTACAAAACTTAATTTCTCATCAACTTGAAATTCTGGTAACGGTATTGCCTGTTCAGGATTAGCTAGACATTTTCTTAGATTAGACACATAAGTTTTTTTGTGAATACCGCTTAATTCAAATGGAAGTTCTAACCAGTAAGATACCTCACCAACTCGATCAATACTCACAAATGATCCGATATATCTCGGACTCAATTTACCCCGTTTTCGGAATCGAACTATCCTTTTCCATGGAGAGACTTTCAACATCACACTGTCACTAACCTAAAACTCTATCGGTTTACGGCGTCTCTCGGCGTAACTTTTCTGTCGGTCCTGAGCCATTTTCAAACGTTCCCGAATCTGACCGATCTTATCCGCAATTAACTGTACAATTTTTGGTCCGGCTAGTTGTTTATCTCCCACTTCATTCCATCAAATTGGCGTTCTACATTTTCTGTCGTACAAGACCTTGAAAGGTGTCGCTTGAATACTCGAGTGATAACTAATATTGTAAGCAAACTCAATCAAAGGTATGTGCCATTCCCACGAACCACCAAATTTGATAATACAAGCTCGTAACTTGTCTTCGAGTGTCTGAATTGTTCGTTCACTCTGACCGTCAGTTTGTGGGTGATAAGCAATACTTAACTTTATCTGTGACCCCATTTCTCTTTGAAAACTTTTCCAAAACATCGAAGTAAATCGACTATCTCAATCTGAGATAATCGATAACGGCACACCGTGACGAGTTACTACTTCATCGATTTACAACTTTGCTAACCTTTCCAACAGATACGATTCTTTAATTTGTAAGAAATGAACCGACTTTGACAATCGATCCATAATAACCCAGATAGCATCGAAACCTTTCGGAGTTCTCGGCAACTTTGTTACGAAATCTATCGTAATGTGATCCTATTTCCAAACCGGGATTTCCAATGATTGCAACTTACCTTAAGGTTTTTGATGTTCCACTTTAACCTGCAGACAAGTTAAACAACGCTCCACATATCGAGCAATATCTTTCTTCAAACCCGACCACCAATAGAATTGTCGTAAGTCTCGATACATTTTTTTAGTACTCGGATGAATGGAAAAACAAGACTTGTGAGCCTCATTCAAAACTCTATCACGAATATCACCCAAACGAGGTACCCAGATTCTATTTTCAAAACACATTAATTCATGATCATTTTTCACTAAAATAGATGACATACCTGCGAGTTGTTCTCGCTTCAGATTTTCTTCTTTCAAAGCTTCAATCTGACATTTCTTTAGTTCTTCGAAAATGTTCGGTAACAACTTGGCTCGTAACGCAACGACTTTGATCGTTCCACCCTTTTCTTTACGACTCAAAGCATCGACCACCACATTAACTCTAACAACCTTTCTTAACACATTTACGGGCTTTTAAAATAGAAATCAAACTAGTATGCCGGTCTCTACAGTCACCGTAAATCACAACCGACCCCTCTCCCAGGTAAGTCAATATGGATCATCTTTTTATTGCATACAATATTGGCCTGGTTTTCAATCAACCAATCTATCCCCACAATAACATCAAACTCTTTCAAAGACATGGGGAACAATTGAATAGGTATTGAACTGTAACACCCTAAAATCGAGGTCAATTTAAACCTGAAGATAAGCGGAATGATATTCTAAATTCAAAGTGTGTCACCCTAAAGTAGGGGAATATAGTATGGCGTTTACAATTCCAATTACAAATGAAGAATATAAATCGACAACCTAATAATCTAAATTAGTCTAAAATAGATTATGGTCGGGTGTCGCCATTCTTCCATTTTATAAAAGTTAAAACAAAAACGAAACATAAAATAAATATTTTTTATCCCCCCTCCCATATTTTTTTATCAATATGAATAATTATTTTTTATACCATAAGAATCATATCTCATAAAAATTGATTTCCATGTATAACAATATTTAAATGCTTATTATATTGGACATTTTAGGGGGCGTTTGGTTCGCTGGATTCCGCCGGAATCTGATGGAATTGGAATGGTCAATTCCATTGACCAAATTCCATCCTGCTGTTTGGTTACCAATGGAATGGAATTGAATTCCATGAATTCCTTTAATCATGGATTTGGTCATTCCTTCTTAAAATGGGTGGAATTGAATTACATATTTACATTCCATCAGATTTTCTCAAAATGACACAAATACCCTCCTTACCTTTTCTAAAAACCTTAGCCGCTTCTAAAAACCCTCTCTCTCTCTCTCTCCTCTCTCTCTCTCCTCTCTATCTCTCCTCTCTTTCTACTCACTCTCTCCTCTCTCTCTCTCCTCTCTCTTTCTCATATCTCTCTCTCCTCTCTCTCCTCTCTCCTCTCTTTTCTCTCTTTCCTCTCTCTCTTTCATCTCTCTCTCTCCTCTCTCCTCTCTTTCTCTCTTTCCTCTCTCTCTCTTTCATCTCTCTCTCTCTTCTCTCTCTCTTTCTCTCTCTCCCTCTCTCTCCTCTCCATCCTCTCTATCTCTCTCGGCATTTAAAAAAATATAAATAAAAAATAAAAATAAAAGAAAGGGTATTTTTGTCATTTTTCAGAATTCCATTCCAATTCATTTGCAAACCAAACAGACAGATTCCAATTCATTTGACTGATTACATTCCATTCCTGCCAACCAAACACTTGGTCAAACCTGATAACATTCCATTCCAATTCCTTCCAGATTCCAATTCCTTAGACATATTCCATTCCTTCAGAAATCATTCTGCGAACCAAACGCCCCCTTAGTTGGTTCATTGGTTAGTGTTAATGTTATTTCCTATTACGTCGTTCTCTTTATTTATTTTCAATTGATAAATATTTACCTTGATATTAGTTGCTATAAATTTCAATTCAAACTCAATTTTGTTAAAGGGAAAAACAAATGGAACAACAATATGGAGAGAATAACAATAAGGCAGAGAGAAGAAGTCTATAATTCTCATTAATCATAAGCCCTTTAAATAGGGAGGAGTTACAAGTAGATAATTAGGAGATATTTCAGTTATAATCTAACTCTGATATATTTATCTCTATCTCTATCGTCATATCCTTTAGACGATGACACACTTATCCTACAACACTCCCCCTTGTGCCGAGTTAAAGGATTGGTGGTGCACAGTTGTTGCCTCGTTAAAACCTTACGCCAAAATAAAACCCAGTGGGAAAAATAAAAATATGACAAAGGAAAGAGCACAACGCACCAGTTTCCTTTGCAATACATAGATTTTTCCTTCAGTCTAGTTTTCTCTTAGATTCGTACTTTAATCATGGGAGTTAGGAAAGCATGATGGTATATAAACAATTGTCTCACTAAAAACTTACACCAAGGAACAAAACCCAATGGGAAAAATAAAACCTTGGTTGAAGGAAAGAGCACAACATACCAATATCACAAATATAGTAGACTCCCCCTTTTGTCTACTACTCCCCCTGATTCGTGCATTAATCAAGGGAGTTTGGAAAGAATTTCCATTTACTTTCTACACGTTTCCCAATATATGGTTTTAGGTAATGACTTGGTAAAATATGTCACATTCTTTTGACACCTTACTTGATTCACTTGAATCTAAAGGAGAGTCTTTTATTGTTGATTGTATAGAAACTTAAGCAGAATATGCTTTGTGTTATTACCCCTGATGTATCTTATGTTCATTTCCTCAATACATGATGCATTATTTCCATATATGCAAGTAAGATACTGGTTGAACCCAAAATTACTAACTCCTATAATATATGTAATGATAGTCCTTAATCATATACATTATTTTATTATCTCATGGAGAGTAATATTATTGGATTAGTTCAAGGAGGTAGTTACAAAGGATTGTTTAGTTTACTTCCAAGCAATCGACGTGTTCCTTGTGGTAATTCTTTATCAAGTTTGGAAACAACCTTTGTATGGGTCAGACATATACATAATATCAGCAAACACATACCAAGACATTGTTTGGTGTTTTTCTATAAGAGCTAGTACTTTTGTTGCTTACATTCTAAGTAGGTATTGAAGTTCCATTATCAATCCCATTTTTCTTTCTATAGGGAAAGTATAAACCCATGTCAATGGTTCCAAAAGATTAATTTGATATCATTCCAATGACTTTGCGTTGGCGCTGAGCTAAATCTAGCTAACAAGTTCACTAAGAAATACAATATATGGTCAAGTGTATTATGTTAAGTACGATAATGCACATATTGTACTTAGATAGGGAATTCTAACTCCCAACATTTTTCGTCATCATTCTTTAGACGAAATGGATCTTTCCTTATATCCGACACTTCGACCGATCATGGGAGTGCTAACCGGATGCGCTTTGTCCATATTAAATTGCCTGATTATTTTCTGGACATATGCGATCGGTGAATTAATATTTCACAAACTCGGTGTCCTAGCTCAAATATCTAGACAAAACCAAGTTTTCCCAAGATCTTTTCTCTCAAAATCAGATTTCAAGTAGCTTGTGGTTCCTCTCATTTCATCAAGAGTGCCTATTATGTTCATAACATTGACATATAGAGCTACTTTGAAAATCTGGAACTTGTTTTCCATAATAAATACGCAAGAGAACAATTCATCATTCTTATATATTCTTTCCCAATCTAGTATTCCATTAGGCGGGTATACCACATCCGCTTAGATTGCTTTAATCTATAAAGTGGGCGTTTCAATTTTATTGCAAACACATTTCGTGGTTTAGAGTTACTTGATTTTGGTAATGTAATATCATCAAACACTTTTATATATCTCTAAATCTAGATCCCCATAGAGATATGTAGTAACCACATCCATGAGCTGCATTTCCAGTCCTTCGGAAACTACTAGGCTAATTAATTAGCAGAACGTTATAACATTCATCATGGGAGAGTAAGTCTTCTCGTGGTCAATCCAGTGCGTTGTGAGAAACCTTGCGCCAAAGGAGAGTCTCATACATTATGACTTAATTATGCTCATTACGCTTTAGGACAAATGATTTATCTATGTCTTAAAGGCTTTACACTTGGTGCGTTAGCACTACCAAACCAAATACCTGTTCATTTGTCAAATAATATGATTCTCCTGGATTGCTTATTTAGGCCAATTTGCTCTTTGTTGATATTTTTCAACTGAGCATGGTTCGATGTCAATGTGCTCTATCACCTCATAAGCAACAATATATGCGAAATATATCATCTATGATTATATATGATCTGTCCATCAACTCATATGTACTCTCATAGTTCATTTGAGATTAATATTCATCTCTAGAATCAATATTAACTTCGGAGCGTCCTCCAGTGATGATTCATAGACATAGTTTAATCAGAGACAATCTCATGAGAGGTTTATGTCTTGATGACAAATAGTTGTGCCTTACTCTTCTCTTCCTTTAGATTAGTATCTATCGAACCAAGTAGCCTCCCCCATTTCCATTTGGGAGCTACGACCTCAACCACACCTCCACCATGTGTGATTGCAACACACTTTCCAGTGGCGTTGTGCCCCTGTTGGGGACTTTTTAACCTTACGAGTATATTTGCAGCTTGTATATGTGATCTTGTCACTTTTGGAATATTAAACGTATCAGGTATCGAGTCTGATTCGTTTGATTTCAACATTACGTTGTGAAGTTTTGGGGATCGAAATGAGATAGAGTGGAAATATTCAATGACACTTCCTGTCGTTCCCATGAAAAATCCTTTTTCCTATCTCCCCCTACCGACGGGAAGAATGTCATGAAAGTGACAACCCGCAAATCTAGCGGTAAAGAAATCACTAGTCAAATATTCTAATTAGCGGATTATTGTTGGGGGTTCATATCCAACATATACCAAGTCGTCTTCACGGACCCATTTTGATGCGTTGTGGGGGCGCAATTGGCACATACACTACATAACCATACATGCGTAAATGTAAACTATCAGGCTTATATCCAGTTACCAACTAGTACGCATGAGGTTGGTTAGCAAACAGTGGGTCTAAAAACGAACAAAAAAACTGCATATAATAATTGCATAACCCCAGGTAGATGTGGGTAAATTGGTGCGCATTACTAATACCCTAGATGTCATCATATTCTTTTGATAACAACTTCTATGAGACCATTTTATATATACACATGGGGTATAGGAAACTCTACATTGATCCTAATACGTATGCAATTAACATCAAATCCTTATGATGTAAATTCTCCAACATTCCAAGTCATGTAGACTTGATGAAATAATCAGGGTGGTGAGCCCTTAAACGTATAACTAGTGTTAGGAGTGCAGGATTTCATGTGGACTATAATACGACATGCGTTCATCGTGTCGAAACCAGAACCATAAAGTACTTTAATGGCCCGCATTCTGGATGTTTATGTCCATAAATATCACCTTGTATTCGTTGTAACAATGCAATCTTTTTGTATTATGTCCTTAGCTTTAGGATGATCTCATTCCTGTCTTGGCTAAGGATTAGGGTATATAGAAAGGTTTTAGGTATTCGAGAGGGCATGTTATGATGGCAATGTTGTTTCTTATGCTGTAGAAGTCAACAGTTGCAATTTGCCTCGTTTTGCCTTTCACTCGAAAGAGAGCGTGTTTATGTGTATTTTGCAATACACAGATCACTATGTCATAACCATGGTATCCAACATGGTCATGTCGAAACATATATGTGTCATTTCCCAAGAGTTCTTTATTGGTGACAAAAATGTTTCGATGAATCAATTATATACTAGTTTGACACATAGTTTCCATGATATATGTTTACTTTCATATTCATTAGAACTTATGTATATATGCTCATTTTCATTATAATTTCCATTTGATACAAATATCTTTACAAGGTTTCTATTGATCTTGTACCAACAAGAAAATGACAGTTCATCGTCTAAGTATTTCGATTGGATGAATTATAAAATAAGCATTTGTATATCATTTTAGATTGTGTGCAATATGTCCTACAAAAAATCAAGTTCTCCTCGATACATTCCTATACGGAACGGAGAATATTGAAAGTTTTGTATTTGTTTTGATGTATTTCTTTACATCTATAATGGTTACATATTCGATTTTACTTAAGCAAAAGAAATTAATTAAAATGCTATAAAATAAATTTCAAGGAAACCTATGCTTTATCATTCTTAAATTAATATGATATAGTTCATTTTTAACATGTTCCCTTTTCGACAAGAGCACTCTTTAGTGCATTTGTTATTTGACTGCCCATTATCACATGGGGCAGTAGTTGTATATTTACTCCAGATATTGAAAAATCATTCCCGACTCTTACCAAGACCCTGGCCCGTTCTAGGGTTTCGTCCACATAGTGCATAAATGTCACATGTGTAAAATTGTTTTTAACTCTCTGTTCTTTGGAGTTGTTTCCACCTTTAATGCTTTCATTATTGATCTCGAGAATTTTCTTTGTCTTGACATATGTGGTGTTGTTATTCGAAAGAACCTTGTTATGTCTCTCAACCACTTGCAGTAGGTTGATGAGTTTGGCTAAAGGTTACATTCCAACTTATATTAGTTCATTAATATTTTTGATGTATGAAAGGTGGAAATAATGTTAAGAATCATGTCATCTTCTGTGAGTTCCTTGCCACAGAGATTAAGACGCGTTTTGGATATAACATTTCTTTGTTGAAACCAATTACCTTTTTGTAATCGAGTAAGTGGGTTTCATTTCACTATATGATTAGTTTAGTAAGTACATATTCATGAGTACTCCCGATTATCCCTTTCGGGACATCCCACATTTCTTTGGGGGTTTCTAGTAAAGGTATTCCTATGAAACTTAGGATTTTATATGTCATCTCGAAACATAAGGGTATTTGTTTGTACCTTTTCAAGGGGTTGGTTTTAGAGTCAATAGGAGTTGATGGACTTTAGGTTTTTTTTTTGTACCTTTCAAAAGGAGATTTATATATTCATTTATGGTACTCAGATTCTTTTGAGTTTTGTTTCATCAATTTACATATATAAGGGATAATATATGATTTTCTGTTTGATAAGACAGTGAAGTGTGGTTATAATTGTTATTTTATGTATGAAATTTCATTATCATAACCATATAGGATTTTTGTATGCTTTAATTTTATTGATAATACTTCATCAATATTTTAATTTGCAAAAAAAAAATCACTCAATCTATTGGATTTACAGGTAGTACGGGAATCACATGGATTTCTTAAATCCCTACAAACCTTAGGGCTATTTACACCCGTTTGACAAAATCCAATCAATATTTTGCGATTTATTTAATTTTAAATAACAATGATGATTATAGGGCTTTTGTCATGAGGCCAAAATGAATTGACATATGAAACCAATTTCAGTGTTTTAATACCTTAATAGTATTTTAGGAGATTTTGTCATTAGACAAATAAATATTGGTTTTGACATATAGTCAAATTCAAACTTTTAATATCTTAATAACATTTTGGAGCTTTTGGTAGAAACCAAAATATTTAAGGGTTGGAAGTGTAACTTCCAAAAACTTAATTTTATGATTGGAATTATAAGTAGGAACTTATAATTAAGGTATTCATTGAATATATCATGTGAGAGATCAAATTCAAATGCTAAATCGTTAAAAAAACATTTAAATAAACATTTGAATAATATATACATAAATCAATGCAAAAAGTAATATATGATTAAAATGATAAGCATTTAGATACAATAATTAAAATACTCAAATATTCTCCTACAATAATTCTATATCTAGTTGCCAAAAGAGTTCATGTATAATAAAAACAAGGACTTTAAAAAAATAGATTTTTTTTAAGTATATACAAGGATAAATCAATTCGAAATACAGGGTGTTACAGTTAAAGTCATAAGTCGCAGTTACTTCTCCAAAACCCTAAACAACATCAAAATAAGGACATCATCATATCCGAAAATAGTGTTGGACAACAACGAGAATAAGGAAAGTCTCAACAAAGTTTGTAACCACATGCAACAAAATATTTTTATGCACATTTAAAATCATGGTTTAAAATTTTGTGTGTGCTAAACATTTTCCCAAGATTTCGTAATATAATTCAAATGATGATTTGGGAACATGAGAAACAATTAATGAAATTTATTTTAGAAATAAATTTTGTGCATGAATTTGATCGTCACTCAACGCCTCGAAACCACGCTCCTCAATTTCCCTGTCACACTATCGTCATCCGGGTGCTTAAATATCTTAAGACAATGATCAAGGATTTCATCGGTTCACCTTAAAATTTCTCCTCGGATAATGTTGATCCCATAAGTCCATGGTTCTAATACAACCAATAATTCCGACTCGAAACAGTCCATTTAACGCAATTATCATGCTTACTGTCACTTCAAGTGACGAATGTTAAAATCATCAACCTCTTCTAATGGCTACCCACTTAGAAACTTCTTCACTACCCCAACGGTCGTCACATCAAAGTAGTCCAAGTATACACATGTAACTTGTAGGTTCACCATAACACTGGCCAGGTGTAATTATGAACGTACTATACATGATCATCCTTGTTACTCTCGACGTGATTCCCGTTTTTAGTGACCCCGTCAACCTCAAACATTCTATCTTAGAGTGCCTATCGGTGAAATTTCTTTCTCATTACTTAAAAGAATGCTAGTTTGAGTGTAGGTATCTAAAATCCACACCTAAATCTTTCAAACTTAAGCTCTGATACCAACTTGTAACACCCTCAAATTTTGGAAAGAACAACTAAATAAAAACTTCAAAAACATAAAATTAACACCAACATTCAATAACTTAAGTAACACAGTAAGACTAAATAAGGTCGGGTGTTACTTAACTCAAATACAAGTTACTATTCCCAAGATAAGTGTGGAAGACTTCACCAAGCTATACACTTCTTCGAGCACACAATTAGCACTCATCTCTTCACAGTGTCGCTATAACTAATCCTGAAACGGATCCTGATGCACATGCCGACAAATAAAAAGGTTAGGCTAACGCCTAGTGAATTCAAGAGTTTTCAACACGAATAAGTATATTGTTAAAAAGAAAGAATGCAATTTAAATCATAATCTTTCAAAATGATTAATTTAAATATGGAAACAACTCGTTTTCCATTAACATGCATTTTAAGGATGAACGCCCCAATACAAAACATTCTTTATAAAGTGATGCAACACAAAACTCACTCAACATGTGAATAGAAAACGGACTCCCAATTTATAAAAATGTGGATAAAACGTTATACCCCGAAACACCCAAACACGGGTGGGGCATAATACTCAACTCATAAATCATGGAAAGCAATCCATATAAATATAATATACCACCGAAACATGGAACTAACATTCAATATTCACGCGATCATAAAATTGAGTGAAGTCCAGATGGAAAAGCATGAACAATCAAATATCCAAAATACCGCTGGCTGACAACGAGGGAGACCCGTATACATTGAGAGTGAAGGAACACAAAAGTATGTCACTCATACAACGTTAATAGTATGACACTTCACGACATAAAAGCCTAAGTGTCCCTATGACTCCTTTCAAGCTACACCAAAAGAGACATTTGACCTTAACGAATATTACACCAAAGGTCGGGCACAGTCGGGGGTTACAACCAAGGCATCCCGACACGGCGGAGGCACCAAACGCCCATCAACACGATAGCAAAACCGGACTCAACTCTCCTAGTGTACACTTGGAAGGTTCAGGTCATAAAACATGGGTCATGAAGTCCAACCCAACAATACCTAATTGACCATCAAATAAAGACTGACTTACGTGCCTATGGATCCAATGCAACACAGTCTAAAATTACATGACTACACAGAATGACCAACGAACTCGAGTATTTAATTATCATTAATATACAACAAGATGCATTCAGGTGCAAATCATAAATGGGGCTCTACATTGAGCCATTAGAAAAAACCCGGACAAATATCCTCAAGACTCTTTTAAGTCAAAACCGAGCTAAAATGCTCAAAAATCCATTTGACCAACAAATAACGGTCCCCAAATAATAAGACGCATTTAAACGGCGTTTATGCAAACAAATACTTCAAAGATGTGATTAACCAAAAAATCATCACGAATTGGGACAAAAGATTTTCCAAATTGGCTCATACTCTTATGTTTCCAAAATGTCTCATAACACATAGACATGCATTTTCCAAAGGGTTTATGAAATCAAATACACCAATTTATAAATCATAAATTAGCCTTCATTTGTACAAAAATCACAAAAATGCATAAATCCTGTTATTTACTAATCAAAATCTTCAAATCCCATTTATGGGCATTTCACGAGGTCAGATCAACCCAAGTTTACCAAATATGAAAACTTGACAAAATACTCCACACATTAACCATTATCATGTAAAACATATTTTTACTTCAAAATATACATTTTGGCATGTACATAGCTTTCACAAAGCAACTTGAGGCCGCGGGCCAAGCCGCACGCGCCGCTGGTTGTGCCTTCTCACGCCTCGTGTTAAACCCTTCCACGACCGTTTCTCTGACCGTTGACTATTTCCTTGGTCGATCATTGACCGTTCTTTAGGAAATTACGGATGTTACAAAAACATAATTAACTTTATAGCATTAAAATTTAAAAATAGATATTTTAATTAAGACATTATTAATTAATTGATATGATTAGGGTATAAATTAAAAAAATAAAGTAAAAGAAGTAATAGATTAACATCAAAAGAGTTAAAACTAATAAATCAAAAAAGTATAAGGATTATAATGAAAATTATTAATAGGGTTAAAATGAAAACAAAATCACATTGTTTTATGTGATTATTTCTTTTTTAGTGTAAAAAAAGTATAAAGAAGTTGGTAGGTTTAAGTAGAAAAGGGGTATAAATAAAATTTACGCTAATCTAATATTATTTTTTTGTAATGTAATATTTATTGATGAAAAGAGTTGTCACTTTAAATTTTCTTAAGATTTCATTAAATAAATTGATTTAAAATTTAAATTAATAATCTGTAAGTGTTTATCAGATAAGTTTTGAGTAAATAGTTCCTTAGATGTTTGTTTTGAACCGATTATCTGATTTACAGGTTATTGTTACATAAAATTTAAATAGTCTATTTTTAACTTATAGATACACTTATTCAACTTTTTAATCATTTAAGGGGCGTTTGGTTTGATGGAATGGTTTTAAGAGATTTGGATTTCATAGAAAGATTTGGAATTGAAGGGGTTTGGATTTGGAAGGATTTGGATTCTTTGGTGTGCTTGATTTGTACGATTTGGAATGGAATTGAATTTTCATTATTTATAAAAAAAGTTATAAAAGTAATTAAATTACCTTTTTATTAACTGATTGTTAGAAAACAAATATTTTTAACATATTTTTAAACATTATTATATATAAATCCTATGAAATCCCGTGAAACCCCAACCACTTCCTTGGGATTTCAAAATCCTATGTTTGATGGATTTCAAATTAGAACAATTTTGCAAACCAAACACATAGATTGGAATGAATTTAAATTTCAAATCCCCCCAAATCCATTTCATTCCTGCAAACCAAATGAATTTAGGGGGGGGGGGGGGGGTTGGTGTGATGGAATGGTTTTGAAAGATTTAAATTTCTTGAAAGGATTTGGAATTGAATGGATTTGGAATCTTTGATTTGTTTGGTTTGTAAAATTTGGAATGGAATTGAATTTCATTATTTATAAAAAATTTATTAAATATTATAAAAAATAATTAAAAATTACCTTTTATTAATTGATTATTAGAAAACAATTTTTTTAACATATTTTTAAACGTTATTATATACAAATCCTATGAAATCCCGTAAAATCCCTACCACCTTTATGGTATTTAAAAATCCTATGTTTGATGGATTTCAAATAAATCATAGGATTTCAAATCCGAGCAATCTTGCAAACCAAACACGAGATTGAAATTGAAGGGATTTGGATTTGAGAGAATTTTGGATTCTTTTGTAGGAATGAAATGTATTTGAGTTCCATTATTTATAAAAAAATCATTAAAAGATTATGAAAAAATATATAAGTAATTAAATTATCTTTTATTTAACAGATTATTAGAAAACGAGTCACTACTAAACAAACAGTTTTTTCCGGCGGAGGTTTTCGGCAGAAATATCCGTCGAAAATTTTCCGGCGGATTTCCGGCGAAATCCAATCTGGTCAAATCTCGTTGACTTTCGCTGGAAATCCGCCAGATTTTTTTTTTAATTATTTTTTTTAAAAAATTAATATTTTCGGCGGATTTCCGACGAATTTTTATTTATTTTATTTTCTCTTGTTAATTATAATTAATTAACCATTTCCGGCGGATTTCCGGCGGATTTTAATTAATTAATTCAATTACCTATTTTCCGTCGAAAAATATTAAATATTATGTTTTCTTTGAATATTTTGAAAAAAAGATAAAAAATAAATAAAAATCCGCCGAAACTTCAAAAATAAAAAAAATAAAATTCGCCAAAAACTAAAAGAATTAAAAAAACAAAAATAAAATAAAATCCGCCGAAACTTCAAAAATAAAAATAAATAAAATCCGCCAAAAATCCGCCGAAAATTAAAATTAATAAAATAAAATAAAATCCGCTGAAAATCCGTCGAAACTTCAAAAATAAAAATAAATAAAATCCGCCAAAACTTCAAAAATAAAAAAAATAATAAAATAATATCCGCCGAAAACACAAAAATAATTAAATATTTATTTTTTTGAAAAGAATTTGAAAAAAATTAAAAATTAAAATCCGCCGAAAACACTAAAATAATTAAATATTTATTTTTCTTAAAATAATAAAAAAAATAAAAATAAATAAAAGCCGCCGAAAACACAAATGGATCCAGTTGTCCTTTAACGTACCCGGTTGGGCTTTAACGGATCTGGTTGGGCTTTAGTAGATCCGGTTGGGTTTTAACGGATGTTGTTGGCTTTAATGGATCCAGTTGGGCTTTAACGTATCAAGTTGGGCTTTAATGGATCCGGTTGGGCTTTAACGGATCCAGTTGGGCTTTAACGTACCAAGTGGGGCTTTAATGGATCCGGTTGGGATTTAACGGATCCGGTTGTGCTTTAGCGTTCCCAGTTGGGCTTCAATGGATCCAGTTGAGCTTTAGCGTACCCAGTTGGTCTTTAATGGATCCGGTTGGGCTTTAACGTACCCAGTGGGGCTTAAATGGGTATAGATGAGCTTTAATGGATAAGATTGGGCTTTAATGGATCCGGTTGGGCTTTAACGTACCCAGTGAGGCTTTAATGGGTACAGTTGTGCTTTAACGAATACGGTTGGGCTCTAATGGATCCAGTTGGGCTTTAACGTACCTAGTTGGGCTTTAACGGATCCAGTGGACTTTAATGGATCCGGTTGGGCTTTAACGTACCCAGTGGGGCTTTAATAGGTACAGTTGAGCTTTAATGGATATAGTTGGGCTTTAACGTTCCCAGTTGGGCTTCAATGGATCCAGTTGAGCTTTAACGTACATAGTTGGTCTTTAATTGATCCGTTTGGGCTTTAACGTACACAGTGGGGCTTTAATGGGTATAGTTGAGCTTTAATCGATCCGGTTGGGCTCTAACGGTTCCGGTTGGGCTTTAATGTTCCTAGTTGGGCTTCAATGGATCCAGCTGAGCTTTAACGGATACAGTTGGGCTTTAACGGATCCAGTTGGGCTTTAACGTACCCCGTTGGGCTTTAACGTACCTAGTTGGGCTTTAACGGATTCAGTTGGACTTTAATAGATCCAGTTGGGCTTTAACGTACCCAGTGGGGCTTTAATGGGTACAGTTGAGCATTAATGGATAAAGTTGGGCTTTAACATTCCCATTTGGGCTTCAATGGATCCAGTTGAGCTTTAACGTACCCAATTGAGCTTTAACGTACCCAGTTGGGCTTTAATGGATCCGGTTGGGCTTTAACGTACCCAGTGGGGCTTTAATGGGTACAATTGAGCTTTAACGGTTACAGTTGGGCTTTAATGGATCGAATTGGGCTTTAACCTACCCCGTTGGGCTTTAACGTACCTAGTTGGGCTTTAACGGATCCAGTTGGGCTTTAACGTACCCTGGGGCTTTAATGGGTACAATTAAGCTTTAATGGATACAGTTGGGCTTTAACGTACCCCGTTGGGTTTTAATGGATCCAGTTGGGCTTTAACGTACCTAGTTGGTCTTTAACGGATCTAATTGGGTTATAATGGATCCGGTTGGGCTTTAACATACCTAGTGGGGCTTTAATGGGTATAGTTGAGCTTTAATGGATACGGTTGGGCTTTAACGTACCCGGTTGGGCTTTAATGGATCCAGTAGGGTTTTAACGCACCCCGTTGGGCTTTAACGTACTCAGTTGGGCTTTAACGTATCCAATTGGGCTTTGATGGATCCAGTTGTGATTTAACGCCAGTTGGGCTTTAATGGATCCAGTTGGACTTTAACATACCTAGTTGGGTTTTAAAATCACATCTAAGATTACATATACCTAAATATATAACAACAAAAATATTTTCAAAACATTTTTAATGATACATAAATATAAAAACATGATTTACTTGACATATAAAAAAAATTCATAATATAATCGAATATTGAAATGTCTAATTTCCTTTCCCCCTAAAATTTTATTCCATTTTATTCCCCCCCCCCCCCCCAAACTTCCCCCCAAATTATTTCACCAGACCTTAATCGTTCCCCAAATCACACGTACGCCTCCTCTTCCCCACGACCACTACCACCGTCCCCTTCATCGGCGGCAAATCTCGTGACCTCTCATCGGCAGCTCTCGTCCCCCCCACCACCACCACCGTCCCTTCATCCTCTCATCGATCGACTTTTTTCTGCCACCACCACCAGCCACCACCACCACCAGCAACCACCAATACAACCAGCAACCACCACCACCATCAGCCACCACCACCGGTCGACATTTTTCTGCCGCTGTCGAGAGCCAGAGGTATTTTCTTCTGTAGTCTAAACAACTACAAAATTATTTATTATTTATTTCCATTTTGTAGTCTAAACAAGTTAATTAATAACCCTCTTTCAGTCACAAGTAATGATATAGATGTAGAATTGTTGATATTATATATTCAACTTCTTGTCCTAATCTGTATGGAAATATATAGCACTACAGGAAACTGCTATTGAGACCCATTAACCTGTAATCTGTATGTCCTAATCTATATAGAATTGTCCTAATCTGTATGTCCTACTCTATATAGAATTGTTGATAGTGTATGATCAATGGATTCAGTTTTATGGTGGTTACGAATCTCGATTGAAAAATATGTGGGCACTAGATGTATATTTTTAACAGAAAAATAATTGATAGACTGATTATGTGCTACCGCATGTTCAAGACGGAGTGAAAATCTGTCCATATTTTAGTTTGTTAAGAATTGGCTTTTAATGTGTTATTGATTTGTACAAGTTATAAAAATGGCAAAACATATATTTACGGATGGGTCATGCCGAATTTTTCTTAGAAGTTATAGTTAAAGATTAGGTTTTACTAAGAGCTTTTAAGTGCACAAACCCAACCCAACTTTCTTCTATATGCATTGTTTGACTTCCAAACAGTCAAACTAGTGCACTTAGAGCTTTTATGCGCACAAAACGAACCTTGTATGTTCTATATGCATGGTTTGGGTTTTAAATAGCCCAATATGTGCATTTAGGGCCTTTATGCGCACAAACCCAACCTTATATGTTCTATATGCATGGTTTGGGTTTCAAATAGCCCAATATGTGCATTTAGGGCCTTTATGCGCACAAAACCAATGGCCATCCCTATGATGAGAACGGCCCCAACCGAGATATGAACTTGTTGAAGCCATACCCTCCAGGTTGGATCATCCCGGCTCACTGGAACGTGATGATCGATGGATGGAACAACCCCCATTGGAAGACAGCTTATGTGGGTTCGCGTAAGAACCGGTATACGGAAGTGGATGGCGACATATTCAAGCACTGCAATGGATCGATCACGTTCGGAGAGACATCGACTCGTTTGGTAGGACCTTAAATTGTTATAATTAACCATTGCTTGTTATTTAATATGTTATAATTAACACATGTTTGTATTTGTTGCCCTTTGCAGACTAGACAAAAGGGTTCGCCACCGACGGGTTTGGAGCTCTTTGATGCGACCCACAAGACTAGACCAAAGAAGCGGTCGGGTTCTGATACCACGTCTTCATCCGGGGATTATGTGACTACGAGGTGTAGCCGGGTTGCGGTAAGTATTTAGCACAATACTTTAGAATATCTATATATATTTCGTGTTTATATATCTATCTAGTTTGGGTTGCCATTTGTTGGGCAAACATTAGGATTTCTATACCGTATGACTTTATCTTAATGTGCATATATGTATATATATCTATCTAGTTTGGGTTGCCATTTGTTGGACAAACATTAGGATTGTTTAACGTAGTTGGATATGTCCCCTTTACAGTCGTTATTCTGTCGAACCGAACCTTATATGTTCTATATGCATGGTTTGGGTTTCAAGTAGCCTAATATGTGCATTTAGGGCCTTTATGCGCACAAACCCAACCTTATATGTTCTATATGCTTGGTTTAGTTTTCAAACAGCCTAATAGGGGCATTTAGGGCCTTTATGCGCACAAACCCAACCTTATATGTTCTATATGCAGGGTTTGGGTTTCAAGTAGCCTAATATGTGCATTTAGGGCCTTTATGCGCACAAACCCAACCTTACATGTTCTATATGCATGGTTTGGGTTTCAAGTAGCCTAATAGGTGCATTTAGGGCCTTTATGCGCACAAACCCAACCTTACATGTTCTATATGCATTGGTTTGGATTCAAGTAGCCTAATATGTGCATTTAGGGTCTTTATGCGCACAAACCCAACCTTATATCTTCTATATGCATGGTTTGGGTTTCAAATAGTCCAATATGTGCATTTAGGGCCTTCATGCGCACAAACCCAACCTTATATCTTCTATATGCATGGTTTGGGTTTTAAATAGCCCAATATGTGCATTTAGGGCCTTTATGCGCACAAACCCAACCTTATATGTTCTATATGCATGGTTTGGGTTTCAAATAGCCCAATAGGTGTGTCCCATTTACAGTCGTTATGCTGTCGAAATTGACTTGTATGTGTTTTGTAAAAACCACAGGGTGGGTATTCGACCAGTGTCACCCAGAGGTATGGCGATGATCCCAGCCAGCATCCGACTTTTGATACCGAGTTGTGGCAGGAGGTTTCTGGGGGAGTTAGTAAAGGTCGTACGTTTGGGTTCGGGTACCACAAAGATCCCAACACGATCTTGACTGGGACTTCCTCGGGTGGTGCTTCTTCTTCTTCTTCTTCTTCCCGACAGGTGCGTATCACATTTCATTATATGAGCTTTATCAATTTATTTTATAATTCATGTTAAACTTCTTCTAATGTCTTTTTATTTTATTTTATAGGAAATTGAGGATTTAAAGACCCAACTTCAGGAGTTGAAGGAGCGGGAAGAGAGATGTGAGGCAGAGGAAGCCTCACGTCGGGCGGAGGAAGAGGCACGTTAACGTGAACGTGATGCCCAGTACGAGCATTTGTGTGACTTGGTAAAACGTTTCTGTCATTCCCAGCCAGGGGCACCGCCACCGCCACCCATGTGATGAACTGTTTAATATTTGAACATTTGGAATGTATTTTATAACAACACTTTAACACTTGAACAATGTATTTTATGTTTTTGTTAGTTGTATTTTATGTTTATTTATAGTTTTGGCAGTTTTTACAGCTTTCAGCAGGTTTTTACTATTTTTAGCAGGTTTTAAAGCAGGTTTTTTTAATGAAAAAAACAGTTTTTTCCTGTTTTTAATTTTTAATAATTTTGGCGGATTTTCGACGGAATATTCCGCCAAAATAAATAAATAATTAAATAAATAAATAAATAACTTTCGGCGGAATATTCCGCCGAAACTCCGCCAAAACATTTTCACCGAAATATGTTTCTTTAAATTAATTAAGAATAAATAAAAAAATAAATATTAAAAATTTTCGGCGGAATATTCCGCTGAAATTTTTTAAAATATTTATTTAATTAATCGACTTATTTAAAAATTAAAAAAAATTCGGAAAAGTTTCCGGCGGAAAAATTCCGCCGAAAAAAAAAATTCCGCCGAAAAACATTTTTTGCGGCGCCCCGGATTCCGTCCGGCCAAATCCGCCGAAACAGTGATTTTCCTGCGGATTTCCGGCGGATTTTGGCCGTAAGAAATGCCGTTTTTTTTGTAGTGAGTGTTTTTAATATATTTTTAAACATTATTATATACAAATCCTACGAAATTTCAAATTCGGATATGTAACACCTTCAAATTTGAAAAAAGCAACTAAATAAAAACTTCGATAAATACTCAAATAAAGGATAAAATCCTTTATACAAATCCATCTCTGGAAATACTTCAATCTTAAAAACAAAACATTTACACCAACATTTAATAACCTAAGTTACATACTAAGGCTAAATAGGGTCTGTCACATCTGGTGTTACTTAACCCAAATACAAGTTACTATTTCCAAGATAACTGCGGAAGACTTCACCAAGCTACTCACCCTCGTGCATAAATCTAGTACTCATTTCTTCACAGTGTCGCTAGTACCATACCCCAACCGGGACCTGATGCACATGTCGACAAATAAAAATGTTAGGCTAACGCTTAGTGAGTTCAAGAGTTTTCAACGTGAATAAATATATTTTTAAAAGGAAATAATGCAATTTAAATCATAATCTTTCAAAGCGATTTACTTTAAATATGAAGACGACCCATTTTCCAATAACACACATTTTTTAAAGATGAACGCCCCAATACAAAACATTCCTTCACGAAGTGATGCAACCCAAAACTCACTCAAAACGTGAAAATGTATCAAACTTCCAACTAATATAAACAGTAATAAGACTTTATTATGCAAGGCATCCAAACACAGATGAGGCATAAAACGCAACCCATAAATCATGCAAAACAATCCTTATAACTATAATATGCCACCGAAAACATGGAACTAAAATCCAATACTCACGCAACCATATAATGGAAAGAAATCCAAATATCAAAGCATGGACATTACAATATCCAAAATACTGTTGGCTGACAACGGGGGAGACCCATATCCATTGAGAGTGGAGGAACACAAAAGTATGTCACTCATACAACGTTAATCGTATAACACTTCACGACATAAAAACCCAAGTGTCCCTACGACTCCTTTCAAGCTACACCCAAAGAAATAGTTGACCTTAATGAATATTACCATGAATACCACCCAAAGGCCCGACACACTTAAGGACTACCTCAAAGGCATTACCTTCAAGCGACGGAGGCCCCAAACGCCCTACAACACGAAAGCACAACCGGACTCAGTCCCCCTAGTGTACACTTGAAAGGTTCAAGTCATAAAACATGGATCACATAGTCTATCCCCGCAATACCCAATTGACCATCAAATAAAGACTGACTTACATGCGTATGGATCCAATGCAATACAGTGTAAAATTACATGACTACACAGAATGACCAACGAACTCGAGCATGTAATTATCATTAATATACAACAAGATGCATTCAGATGCAAATCATAAGTGGGGCTTTACATTGATCCATTAGAAAAAAAAACCGGGCAAATGTCCTCAAGACTCTTTTAAGTCAAAATCGAGCTAAAATGCTCAAAATCCATTTGGCCAACAATAAACAGTCCCCAAATAATAAAACATATTTAAATGGCGTTTACACAGATACATACCTTAAAGATGGGATCAACCCAAAACTCGTCACGAATTGGGACAAACGATCATCCAAATGGGCTCATGCCCTTACGTTTCCAAAATGACTCATAACACGGAGACATGCATTTTCCAAAGGGTTTATGAAATCAAATACACCAAAACACTTAAATCATAAAATAGACTTCAATTATACAAAATCACAAAAAATGCATAAATCATGTTATTTACTTATCGAAATATCCAAATCCCAAATATGAGCATTTCATGAGATCAAATTAACCCAAGTTTACCAAATATGCACATTTATCAAAATACTCAACACATTGACAATTAGCAAGTAAAACATATTTTTACTTCAAAATACACATTTTGGCATGTACATAGTTTTCACAAAGCAACTTAAACTTACCTTGCTAGATTTAGGCTAAATCAAGATTTTCCCTAACTTTAGCTCCTTTGAAGAGACTTGAATCCTCAAGGTAAAACTTAAAAAAACCTAGATCCATAAGTTTCCAACCATAAATACACATATCCAAGTGCTTAGAATCATTCCCCAAACATCTTTTATCAAAATCCCCATTTTGGCCAAAACCCTAATTTGACCTAACTTCCTAAAATCATCCAAACCAAAACTTGAGAATTATAAACACCAGGGAGTCATCAATGGAGCATTTATAACTTGATTAAAGTGTCAGAAAGGAGAAGAATGAGCTCACCACTTAGGTTTTGAGTAAAACCTCATAAACCCCAAAATCTCTAGTGTTGGAGATGAAAACTTGATCTTGTATCAAGAGATGAACCCACTAGATAGAGGATGAAGAAACACTTGGTTTTAGGAGAAAAACCCCAAAAATGTGTTAGGGTTCATAGAAATGGAGTGGGTTCAATTTGGGAGAGAAATGTGAAGAGGAAGAAGTGAGAAATGAGAAGATAGGCTGAAAACCCGAATTTAAAGTGGCCAGGGGTGTTGGGCGACACTGCGAGGAGACATTGCCATGGCAATGTCGCATGTCACAGTCTCAACCAAGGTACCGAAGCTGCCTCCCCCCTGCGACTTTGCTAGTGCGACAGTGACACAATCATAGTCGCATGGCATTGTCATCGGGCCCGTACCGAGCCCCAAAATCTGACTTTTCTCACTTGAAACACCCTCGACTCGCTTAAGGACCAAAAGAGATAAATTCCCAACACGAATCCTGTGAACAAGAAACCTCAAAAAACCATAAGATGACTTTTACTTACAAAAAATTACGGGTGTTACAGGACAATCCTGTAAAACAAACACGGGATTGGAATGGATTTGAAATCCAAATCTCTCTAGTTCCAATCCATTCCGGCAAACCAAACACGCCCTTAGGGTTCAAACAAACTTTTTTATACCATTCATAAAAATACATAATATTTGGACAAAAAGATTAAAAGAAATGTAAAAAAAGTCATATAATATTTTGTAGGGGTGTTCGTGGTCCGGTGTGGACGGTTTAACCTCCAAACGACAAACCAAACCGCAATGACGGTTTAGTAAATTTTCCAAAACGAACTGTTTGGTAGCAAATGACCAAACGGTCAAACAAGACCAAAAAAATGCAGTCTGGTCTGACCGGTTTAATCGGTTTGGGCTTATTATGTGCTTTAAACTTAAAAAAACATAACATCTATCCATAAAATAAATTTATACTGGAATAGCATTATTAAAAAAATATATATCGAATAATAAAAGAAACGTCTATCTCCAAAATTTAAACAAAAACATTGAGCAAGTTGAAAAAATGTTTAACAATTACACCAACAATAGTTGGAATTTTAGACAAACATAGAGAAAGTTGAAAGACACTTTAGATATTTGGATTTTCATTTTTGATGGATTTCAGAATTTTCCAATTTTAGAAATGTGGACAATTAAGAAGGAAAAACAAAAAATTTAATATATTGGACGACTTTGTTTTGAATTGGGTCATAGAGGTTGTGCCTACAACATGAAAACTAAATGTAACTAAAACATGTGTATTTTGGCGGTTGGTTTAGTCCAAACCACTCAAAAAAATGTTCAAATCGCAAATTGGACTGGATCGGATCGAATAATTTGGCTATTTTTTAAACCAGGCCGAACCATCATACCACTCATACCACAAAAAATATCCGGTTTAACTTAGGGCCTGTTTGGAAGTAACTTAATGAGCTTAATGAGTCCTTTAACTTATTCGGTCAGTCATTTTGGAGTGTTTGGAAGTAGCTTAATACTTTAGGAAGGGGCTTACCGAATCAGCTTTTTGGGGTTACCTTATGCACACAGACACCAAATTTCCCACCCATACCCCTGTGAAAATCAAGCTACATTGAAGATCTCTCAAATTCATCCCTCTCAAATATCCAGAATTGTAAAACGAGATCATATAGAAATTACAAGGAGATGCAGGTCATCTCCGTATCCACATCGTTTTGCAAAATCAACAGCCGCTTTGTTTTGCTTTGCCATCTCTGTATCAACATCGTTTTGTAAAATCGAAAGGAATGAGATGGCCATTGGCCACCGCCATAGACAAGTGCATCCTCCTTGCTGTCTCCGCCATGGATCTGAGAGATGAAACGAAAGGGACGAGTTTCTGAAAATTCAGAAGGAATGGGTTTTGTAATTTCCGAGAAATCGAAAGTAATCTATTGTTTTGTTTGGATTTAGATTTGAATCTCTCAAATATTATGAATTTAGATTTCAAGTGCTAAGTTTTTAAAGGATTCAAAGAGATTTCTTCATTTGGTGAGATTCAACCTTCTGGTATTTTCTTGAAGATGATGGTGTTCTTGAGGACAAAGATGTTGTTTTTTGGGTTATCTCACCTTCTTCGATTTTCTTATATGTTATTCTAAAGAGATGGTTTTTTTTCCTGTTTGTTGAGATTCAATCTTGACAAAGATGATGGTGTTCTCCTAGAGTTTCAGATTCGGTCTTTTGATTTGGGGTTTTCTAAAGTGCAATGATGTTTGGAGATGAATGGATCAAAAATAACTAGAAGGATAAAATAGTCATTTTCATCATTCAGACACATTATTCAGCACAACAAACAAACAACGATTCTATTTAACTCATTAAACTAACTTTATTGATACAGACAACTTTATCCATACATGACTTAATGAAAAAACAACCAAACAACCCCTTAATCTAAATGGTTTGAACGAACCGACGTTTTTCTTAAACCCCAACTATTTTGACACGTTCATAGATCTCTGTCTTGATTTTAAATAATATATTTCATCTAGTATTTTATTATATTGACAAATAAAAAATAAGTTTGTTTTTTGGATTTTTGCATAACATTAATTAAATATTTTGATAGTTGGTAGCTGCAATATCATATCACTTTTATACCAAAAAAGTTATATATTATTTTAACTTTATCACCTACCTACACTTTAAATTAAAAATCACATAATATTTAGGTTTTAGTTTATCAAAAATTATGTACAACTCAATATTATATAAATAATAAAAATAAAAATATTATTGACTTTTTAAAAGTTCATATTACCTTTCTTATAGGAAAATTGACTAATATATCTAACTCAATTCATTTTTAACTACTTTTTGAAGTAAATTACTAAAATAGTTGAATATTATGTTAATTGTTAAAAGAAAGTATTTTTTTGACATTTTTTATTGTTATTATATAATTAGAACCAAAATATTCGGAGGACTCTTTTAACCAAACAAAAAATATGTAATTGTTACATGAAATGCATCAAAACCAAAGCAAGAGACACTTGCAAGAAATAAATGTATTTCACTACTAATTGTGAATTTTATATTAATAAATTACTGAGCCAATTTTTACGTAAATCATCTTTTTTCTAATTAAAAAGAAAAAAAATATGGTTTATGATTTAATTACATTTTATACCTTTATAATTAGTTATTTGATTTAATTTATATCTCTTACATTTTCATTTTTCATTTTACATCGTTATCATATTAACATACATCATCATATATTAACTAAAATATGTTTAAAAATATGTTTTTCTTTTTACAAATTATATTATTATAATCGCCTCGTCAATACCTTTAAAATAAGCTCAATATTGAATATTTTTTATGCAATTATATTTTTAAATATCATAATTAAATACTAACTATTCTTATAAACACCGTTTAATTAAATTAATTTCATTAATTGTAATCAAAACCAATAATTAAATAAGCAAATACGAGGCCATATGTTAATTGTCTAACAACGATTGTTCTATGTGAATATAAATACAGATATTACACATCTGATCGTCTCTTAAATCTTCATCGTCATCATCATCGGTATTTTGCTACGATAGTGCTTTTTTTATTACTGTTATCAAATGCCTGAATCAAGTTGAGCCCTGGGACGTACATCGACCTTTTCTTCTTTGAGCCTACATTTTGAAGAAAAACAAAAGAGTGAATTGTGGATTTGGTGCATGTGGTTTTGTGATTTTTTTGACCATGGTCCTCATTCTATGTTTATTGTGGATTTGGTCCTTGTGGTATTCAATTTGTCTTGGCCATGGTCCTTCTGACTAACATCTCCGTTAACTTCGTTATATCAAGGACCATTTTCGCCATTTGCCATTGTAATAACCGGGTTAAAAAGTAAAGAATTTAAAAGTTTGGGTAAGGGAGTAGAAAGGCCCATAGTAAGGGGGGTCTAGAGTGAAATGTTGGAAAAGAGGGATTTAACCCTAGAATTTAGTGTATTATGTTGGCGGCTGATAATTTTGGAAAGGGAGAGAGATTGCAGCGGTTCGATCGAAAGGGAGCAAAAGAGGCAGAGATTTGGTGTTCTTCAATCATCTAAGGTAAATTCTAATTCCATCCTCTATATTATTAAGGGTTTAGCAATTGATTTCAAAATCTTTTAGTGAGTTTTGTATCTATTGATAGTTCCCTGAAGTTTGGGTTTCTGGGTTTGAGATAATTGGAAGTCGTTATAGAAATATCTATGTGGTTAATGGAATTTTTATCGAAATCGAGTTTCAGCATCTGATTATGGGTTCTGGGTTGAGTTGTATCAATTCCTAAGAAATGAGCTGGGAGTTATAGTATATGTTTATCGAGCCTTAGTTGGTTTTCGTTCGATGGGGACACCAATCGATAAAGTGTTCTGGTTCTCGGATTGGGCACCGGTCGACACCAGTTAGTTCATGGCATCGGTCATAGGGGGAAGTTAGACCCCGGTCGACGGATCACACCGAGCGGCCATCATGGCCCCGGTCCCCGGGTTCAATATGTGGGTCGAAGCCCATATGCAGTTTTGGATTTATTTTAGTGTTGGGCTTGGATTTTGGAAGGCCGGCCCATTTTTGTTTTATTTCTAGGACAAGTTCATTGTCTCAAGTAGGTGTGTTGGTGGGCTAAGTTACGGATAGAGGATAGATAATGTTGGGTTTATGGTGTAAGGTCAACTCGTTATAAAATAGAAAGAATCGGGAGTTCACCAGCCAATGTTTCCTTTATAGGTTTCGGACCGAACTATAAGAGTAGGCGCGGGATTTAAGCTAAGGACGTCAGGTAAGTTTTTCTAAACTAAACCTTTTGGTTAACGAAAGCATGTGAAGTTTAATTTTAAAACTTTGATTTATTTACGATGGCATGATTATTATGAAATTATTTAAGTGTGTTATAAATCGTTGAATTTTAAATGTATGCATGCATTATGTGTGGAGTTTGTGACCTAAGTCGGGGAGTGTGGCCCGCCTACTCGTACCGGGGAGTGTGACCCGTTTTATGTCATTGGGGGTGTGTCCCAAAATTAAGGCAGTGCGAGTTAGACACACCGTCTTCGACGGTAGTGTGGTCAGTAGCGTGACTTATCCTTATATGTTTATAAATCTGTTGATTTGAATATCTGGAAAGTTATTTTGTTGCTTAGCTGTTAGAGGGGACTCACTAGACCTTCGGTCTAACCCTCGCTCTTTCAAAACTAATAATCTTTTCAGGCAGACGTGAATTAAGAAGGGCTGATAAGGGCAAAGAGAAGATGTAGCGGGAAGAGATAGAAGACTGCCATCTTATATTCTTCTTATTTAACATCTGAGTTGTGTATATGTTGCCTTTGCAAACCTTGGATTGAAATTGTACGCCTGGGGCCGTTTCGACATGAATTTTATTTTTATAATTAAGATTTAATTGTTATCTTGATATTCTTGGTTGGGTCGTTATAGCCATTTTTTGTCCTTTTACGATAAGAAAAAAACATTACTTTTATACACACATATAACGATATCAAAATAAATAAAATAGAATATTATTGTATGATTTGATTGTTTAACTTTTTTAAAAGATTAACTATATTAATACGATTTAATTTTATTATTAAATTATAGCATAAATAATGGAAATACTTTAATTTATAAAATTATTGAATATTTGTTGACTTTTATATATTAGGCTAATATAAAATTTGTCAAAGATTATATTTCAAAAAAAGGGTGAGTGAGGCCAATTACACGCCTACATATTATTTTTCTCCTCTTATACATTTACATCAAATTTTATTTTTTACATTTTCAATATAATTTGATTTGATTCGAACATTTAAAAAAAAGAAGGAAGAATGTGCATATAACATTTGTGATAGCATTACCCTTATAAAAAAGATTGAAGAGAAAAGACTATAGCATGTACGGCGGTGAGAAAATGTGTAAGTTGTCGTTATCGGTTCAATAATTATAAATATTCAATCGATCGATGGAATGAATATAATTCTCTAGCATTTATGCAACTATGGTTTATTTTATATTTACAAAAAATGTACAATGATGAATATATCATTTGATTTAATTTTATATTTTAAAAAATAAAATTCAGTCTAATAAAGAAAAAGAAAATATCACCTGTAGCTTTTGTCCTTGTCAAATAGGAAAATTGAATTGAAAATAAACTAACTTTGAAGTTGGACTTCCGAACTAAATTTCGAAGAATGGTATTTCTCAAAAGAAGGCATGAAAAAGAATCGATTTCCATTATTTATGCTATATTTATGCTATTAAATCGTATTAATATATTTAATCTTTTAAGAAAGTTAAACAATCAAATCATACAATAATATTTTATTTTATTTATTTTGATATCGTTATATGTGCGTGTATAAAGGTATTGTTTTTTTCTTATCGTAAAAGGACAAAAAAAATGGTAAATGGCGAAAATGGTCCTTGATTTAACGAAGTTAACGGAGATGTTAGTCAGAAGGACCATGTCCAAGACAAATTGAATACCACAAGGACCAAATCCACAATAAACATAGAATGAGGACCATGGTCAAAGAAATCACAAAACCACATGGACCAAATCCACAATTCACTCAAAACAAAATTAGCAGATTATGCCACATATTAAATTTGTAATTTAGTATTTACTATTGGCTATTGCATAACTTGCATACTCAAAGATCAAAGTCTAGAAACACTATACGCAATTGAAAATGTTCAACCAACTCTTAACCATACAAACACAAACACACTTCCATATCTTCTTTTTCCATCCATTTCATTTTGTTTCTCTCACTTGAATTCCTCCAAAGTCCACCACAATTTGTTAGTCTACTCACATATGCATATGAAAGATATACAACTATATTATATTTTATAAATCAACATATATTATTAACAATTACTAAATTCAAAACAATTTATACTCTGTAATTTATATTATATTATTTTATTACAATATTTCATATCCAAATTTATTTGTTAATTTAATCGTGAAATATTATGAATATTTTAATGATTTGATCACGTTAATTAGTCCAACAGAGGCATAAAAAAAATCCAAACCCCAGTGATAATTTATTGGCCTAACTTAGGGTCTTAACGTTTATCCGGTAAGTGCTTACTTACCTGATCATTTACCTTACTGGGTAAACATGACAAGACCGAGAATCTTACCTGATAAGTGAGGGTGATTACTCTTACCCGGTAAATTATTGCTTACGATACCGTTTTGAGAAACTACAATCTTACCCGGTAAAATAAGTTAGAATGTTTAATCTTACCAGTAAACATTTACTGAATAAATATTTGGGTAAACAGCCCCTTAAACAAATTTAAATGCAGCCCAAAAAACAAGAATTCGGCCCAGGTTCAGACATGACCCAAAGCCTAAACATGCCCCATTTTCTGTCTCTTCTCTAGCCGACGCACACACAGCCATACAGGGCTTGGGTCTAGGTTTTTGATCAATATTGGTCATTTTTCGGACTCTTTTAATGGGGCTTTTCATACGATGATAATCAATGATATTGCCAACATCAATTGCGATATCATAACATCAAAATTTAACAATTCAAACATAACCCAAACTTAAGCAAAAAACCATTATGATTGAGTTTCAATTTCATCTTCTTAAACTAGTTTTTTTTTCAATGTTTGGTTTGTTATTCAAAAGAACTCAAAAATTAACAACTCATACATTACCTACCCAAACATGAGAGTCAAACATCTTAGTAATTTAAAACCGAACAAAAATGTCAGGATCGAAATTCTAAACAAGAATTTAAACTAAACACTCAGAAACTATGTTAAAGAAGTCGCGGAAAAACACTTTAACAGTAAATTAATCAAACAGTGTATAAACTCAAATCACAAGTTATATTGATTTAACTTAATGATTATAAACAAAACCTCAATCTGTTGAACAAGCTCAACAGACGTTCAATACTTCTCTATTGAAAGGACTACAAAGAACCTTGAGGTTAATTCTCTCTAAACGTATTCTGTATATCAATGAGACTATAAAAAACTATATCTGTATCTACTATATATACATAACTGATTACAAGATAATTACAAAAGAAATATTTATCTTCAACATTATCTTCAGCTCCTAGTCTTTCGAATCAATCCATCTTTATCTCCATGATCATCAGAAGCAACATTAATCTCCTTAGCAGTATTAACTTCCTCAACAGTATTAACTTCCTCAGCAGTATTAACCATTCAAGCAGTACTAACTACTAGCAGTACTAACTCTCCAAGCAGTACTAACTATTCTTCTAGCAGTACTAACTCTTCAAGCAGTAGTAATTCTACTAGCAGTAGTATTCTTCAAGTAGCAGTATTAATATCTTCAGCAGTATTAATCTTTAAGCCCAGCAGTATTATCCATCCTTAGCACATTTCAGACCCAACAATCTCCCCCTAACTTAACTTTTCAAATTGAGAAGTTAAGTTCTTCAGCATAGGGTCTTCATGATGCTTTCAAAACTCCAGCTTAATTGCCCAGATTTGGATCAAGTCCTATACTTTGATTAATTGTTCTTTTGATCACTATTTTGGCCATTTCTGAATCTTTAGGACATACCAGCTTTGCTCTCAGCATTCCTTGTAGCTTTGCTCTGCTATGGTCATACACTTTGTCCACCAAGTAGTACTCATGATAGCTTTTATCAATAGTTAGCACAAAGACTCCACAATTTTCAAACAACATCCAATTATCTATTCTTTTGAATCCATTCTCAAGATGCAAGTCTTTGATAACATACTGCACTCTTTCAGGCTCAAACATCATGCACAAGTACTCCATGGCCATCTTTGTTAGACTCATCCCAGCTTCTTCCAACACTTTGCTATATAAGCTCAGTCCAACTTTGTGCATTTCTTTCAAATCAGACCTGGAACAACTTCTGATAATTTTACCCCATGTAGCATATACTTCATAATGATCACCCATTCTCTTGATCTTGAAGTATTCTTTGCCTTGGTCTTTCAAAATATTCCAATGAATGATTTCAGGAGCATTCACTGAAATAGGATCAACCTTCAGAGGTTCTTTATCAGATACTGTCATGTACAAATCAAATTGCACATCAGATTGTCTTGGTTGACTTGTAGGATCTTGATTCTGCTCTAGCACATGTTCTGCTGATTCTGCTTCTGCTCTTTCACTTTCATTCTCTTTTTCAACTTCTTCAATTCTTGGCCTCTTTGCCTATTTCTTGGTAGCAATAGATTTCTTTCTTTTTATAGCTCCAATTTTCTGAGCTAAGGTCTCTTCTTCCTTCACTTTTGCCATGTCTTTGGTAGGAGTGCCTTCTTCACTGTCAGAGAAAGGTTGTTGTATGTTGAGATCATGTCTTTCTTTCAACCTCAACCCTTTGAGTGAAATCCCCTTTCAGCTTGGCCATCTCCTTCTTGTATAACTCTTCTATCCTTCCAAATGACATGCTGGTAAACATTCCTTCAGGAACTCCAATAGCTCCTTTCAGAAATTTTATCATTTTCCTTCTTTCTTGATTGGCTAGGAAGGTCTTTGAAGGCTTTCTTTGGTTTTGTTTAGTTGCTCTCAATGTCACTTTCTTTGCAGCAGCAGCAGTCTTCATCCTCCTTTGATATTCTTCATTAAGTTTAGTAGACAAATCTAAAGCAATCTCTCTGTCTTTTGCAGATTGAATCTCTTCCTCCTTTTCCAACTCTTCTTGCAACTTTTTGGCCATTTCTTCATCAAGTTCTATTTGAGTCTGCTTCTTTGATGGCTTCTCAGACTCAATCATCTTCTCCTTCCCTTTCTTTTTGGTCTCAGCTACACTGAATTCTTTTCTTTTCTTTTCTTTTCTGTTTCAACTTCTTTGATTACCACTCCCTTGGCCTTTGGAGTGGCTTTGGGAGTGTCAGTCTTTGCCTTCACTAGAGTCTCTGCAATTTCTATTTCCTCTGCAGACATACCTATTTCAGCTGCAACTTTTTCTGTTTGTACTGCTGTTTCAGTTTCTGCTGCTTTTACAGTTACTACTGCTCTACCAATTTCCTGCTGCTTTTACAAGAGTTTCTGCTGCTGATTCAAAAACTTGTATGGACTTTCACAACCAAGAATGTGAATCTACCCACATCAAAAGATTTAGTGAATAGATCAGCAAATTGGTTACTTGTATGGACTTTCACAACCTGAATTAGCTTCTTTTCATTACAGTCTCTGATAAAATGGTACCTGATTTATATATGCTTTGTTTTGGAGTGCTTGACTGGATTATTAACAATGCTAATAGCACTGTTATTGTCTATGAAGATTGGAGTGTGAAGAAAAGATATACCATAGTCCAACATTTGATTCTGAATCTAGAGTACTTGTGAACAGCAGCTTGCAGCAACTACATACTCTGCTTCTGTTGTAGAGGTGGACACTGTGGTTTGTTTCGTGCACTGCCATGACACTAGTCTTGCACCCAAAAACTGACATCCCCCTGAAGTTGACTTTCTATCCAAATTCGCACCACCCAAGTCACTGTCTGAATAAGCAAGTAGGTCAAATGGTGAGTCATGAGGATACCAAAGACCTAATCTAGGTTGGACTCTGAGATATCTGAATATCCTCTTGACTGCTTGAAAGTGTGACTGCTTAGGCCTTACTTGAAATCTTGCACACACACAAACAGGAAACATGATATCTGGTCTTGAAGCAGTGAGATGCATGAGGGAGCCAATCATGGATCTATAGTGATGAACATCCACATTCTCCCCCTCAAGATCTACAGTGATCTGTTTGTGTGTCTCCATGGGTGTGCTTGCAGGCTTTGAATCTGAGAATCCAAACTTAGTAAGAATGTCCTGCACATACTTGGATTGGCTTAGAAATATCCCATCTTTCTTCTGCTTAACTTGTAGCCCAAGGAAGAAAGTAAGTTCGCCCATAGAACTCATCTTGAATCTCTTGTGCATCAAATCTTCAAAATCTCTGCATATTTGATCTTTTGTGGATCCAAATATAATATCATCCACATAGATTTGCACTATTAGGATGTCCTTCTTCTTCCTCTGAATGAACAGAGTCTTGCCTATGATTCCTCTTTGAAAACCATTTTCCAAGAGATAGGTAGACAAAGTGTCATACCATGCCCTTGGTGCTTGATGTAGCCCATAGAGTGCCTTCTTCAATTTGTATACTCTGTCAGGATAATTTGGATTCTCAAACCCTGGAGGCTGACAGACATACACTTCTTCTTCAATTCTCCCATACAGGAAAGCACTATTTACATCCATTTGGTAGACCCTGAACTTCATGAAAGAAGCATAAGCTAAAAATAGCCTGATTGCCTCAATCCTGGCCACTGGTGCAAATACCTCTTCATAATCAATTCCCTCTTCTTGAGTATACCCTTGTGCCACTAATCTGGCCTTGTTCTTTATTACTATTCATCTCTCATCTTTCTTGTTCCTGAAGATCCATCTTGTGCCAATTTCTCTGTGTCCCTTTGGAAGATCCACCAGATCCCATACATCCTGCAGCACAAACTGCAGTAGCTCCTCTTGCATTGCTTCTATCCAGCTTGGATTCTTCATTGCATCAAATGCCTTTTTGGGTTCAACCTGTGATAGAAATCAAGATAATAAACCTAATTGTAGATCTTTCAATCCCTCTAACTTGCTTTGTTGCCTTGTGATCATTGGAGAATTGATGTCACCAATCACCAATTGAGGAGGATGATTTTTCTGAACTCTTGTTTGATGAACAACCTCTTCATTAATATCTGCTTCCAGATTAGAGTCATTCTTTTCAGGAGTGCTACCACTAAAAACTGAAGAGTTATCATCATCTGTGTCATCTTCTTCCAAACATGGCATCTCAGGGCCTTTGATTCCTGAATCTGAGGGTTGATCTTCCTTTTCACCTCTGTCCTCCTCATTCTGAGCTGGTTTAGTGTCCTTTGAATCTGAAGTATCTTTCTTGTCTTGGTCACAAAATCAACAGGATCAGCAGTAGGTGTTGGGAACAGCACAAACTCTTGTCTTTCTAAGAGGTCTGAAGTGGGAGGGATATAGTTATTGTTATAGGGTGGAGGGGTATTGTTGTATCCTAAACCTCTTTTCAGGTTGTCATGGACTTTAGATTTTAGAAGTGAGTCCATTGCTTTAGAGGCATTGGAAAACTTCTCAATGTCCAGCTTGGCTTTCTCAAAATCACTCCTTATCTTCTCACATTCCTCTTCAGACTTTTTAAGCTTAAACTCTAACTGATTCTTTTCCCACTTCCAGTAGTTAGTATCATATGTGTGTTGAAGTTCATGACTTTGTATGTCTTAATCTGTTCTTCCAAATTCTCAACAATCATAACATACTCTCTTCTATCTTTCTCTAACCTTTTTAGGTCATCACACATGCTTTGATTGTGATCCCTGTACTTTTTAACAGTTTCTATGCAAGATTTTGAGCAAAGGTTAGATTTTACCTTTGTGGGAATATCAGTGCTTGCTGACTCTGAAACTTTAGCCATTAAAGATTGATTCTGAACTGCTTCTTCTGCTTGGTCACTCCAATCAAATCCCATTCCTTCTTGGGAAACAAGAGCTTGAGAATAGTTCCTGTTGTTGAAGCTAGTGGACTGTGATGGTTGATGGTTGCTAGTATGCTGTTGAGGCATTCCACTTCTGCATTCTCTTGCAAAGTGCCCCAGCTTGTGACACTTGTAACATTCAACCTTGGATTTATCAAATCCAACCCCATCTTCTCTTTTCTGAGCAAAGTTGTTCCTTCTAGTCCTTTTGATGAATCTTTTTACCCTCATTGTGAGCATAACCATCTGCCACTTGATATCCATCTCTTCTAGATCATCAACATTTATCTGTTCTAAGTCATCATTAATTAGAGTGGAGTTAGCATTGCTGGCTAGAAAAGCTTCTAAAACTGAGTCATTAGATCCATCTTGCTTTGTTCCATAGGCAACCCTAACTGATTTTGTATTAGCAGCAAAATCAGTAGAAGATGATAAAAGAGCAGCATTGTATGAGTATCCAGAGGGCCTCTTCTTTGCTTCTACCTCTGCTTCAAACACCCTAAGGTCATTATAGAGGTCATCCAGTTCCTTGTCCTCCAGTTGGTCATTCTGTCTTAAGGAGACAGTGTACATAGTCCATTCATCACCAAGAGATCTTATAAATTTTCTGTTGACATCATCTTGATCTATCTGGACACCAACAGTAGCCAATTCACCAATTAACTTATTAAATCTATCAAAAGTTTGATTCATGGACTCATTCTTTGTAGACATGAAGTTTTCATATTGCTGTTTTAGGATGGCCTTCTGATTTCTCTTGGTACTTTTGGTACCAAAAAATCTTTTCTCCAGTGCATTCCATAGAATTTGTGCATCCGTGCAGTTGCAGAACTGGTGTTGGTACTCATTAGGTATAGCTAAGAGCAGAGTGCTCAAGACTTTCATCTCTGTCTGCCTCATCTTTCTTTCTCCATCAGTCTTGGTGGAGGTCTCTTGCCATCTGCATCCATCTTTCCTCCATCAGAGGGACCATTCTCAATGATATCTGTTAGGACACAGTCTCATTGGATTCAAGATCATCCAAATACGAAGATCGCAATCTGAAGTTAAAGCTGAAAGTCACTCTCAACCAAAGTCTAAGGGTCAATTTGTATTAATTGTCAAAGTTGTTTTAATATCTAGATATTATTAATTTAGATATTATGTTTATATTAGTTTATATTTGTTTTGATAATATCTAACTAATAGATATTATCTATCTCTCTGTATAATCGATCACAACAAGAAACACACACAACACATAATACAAGGTGAAAAAGAGAGAAAAACAAACAGAGAGCTTAACTCAAGAAATCAACCGTGTAATCCGCGTTTGTAATCCAAACAGGTTGGTTTATTATCTATTGTTTGTTGTTTTGATTATCTGGTAACGATCACGGACTCACAATTGGTATCAGAGCCTCTACCAGGATCAAAATCAGAATTTTTCTTCTCTGTGTTCTTCATTTTTGAAGAACACTGTGTTATAAATCAAAACTTGATTTTACGGTTATTTTCGAAATCAAAAGGTTGTGTCTTGTTTTAATTGATAAGGAGATCGTTGTGTCAAAATTTGGTGTGGTAAATCGATCTCTAGCTTGGTTAATTTTAGAGTTACAGTCGATTTAATCGGAGAAGACGACGTATCGGTCTTATGAGTACCGGTCGAACCTTAGTTTTTACATTCTATCGGTCTTAAGCATTCGACCGGACCCACACTTCCCCGGTCGAATCTCACAAACTTTTGTACCGGTCGAATTTTTTTTTTTTTTTTATCCGGTCGAATATATTTTTTTTTGTTTGTTATCCGGTCAAAGGAACCCTCACTTCCCCGGTCGAATCTCACAAACTTTGTTCCGGTCGAGTATTTTTTTTTCCGGTCAAATCCCACTTTTCCAACTCACTTCCCCGGTCGAACCCCACTTTTCCAATACACTTCCCCGGTCGAATAAAACTTTTCCACTTCACTTCCCCGGTCAAACAACTCTTCCGATCGAATTCTTTTATTCGGTCGAACTTGAAAACCACCTCCGGTCAAACCCAAAACAAATCCGGTCGAATCTCACAAAACTACTTCCGGTCTTCTACTTCTCTCGGTCTTAATAATCTCTCCGGTCGAATCACATTTCATAACCTCACTTCCCCGGTCTTAGAGACAATTTCGGTCCACTCATTTCTTTGTTCAATTAACAAGAACTTCACGTGGCATCACGTGTCCACTCACAACCACATTTGAAATATTGTTGGCAAATCATTTGAAATTCACTCACACTTTTTCACACTCATACACTTACTCCACTCACACCCTCACGGTCCAATCAAGTTTGTTGTTGAGTTTGTTGTTTAATATGCTCCATAGAATTATTCCGGTCGACCCACCATTTATCGGTCCAATCCTTTTTTATCGGTCCAAGAATTGTACCGGTCAAGCATAAATCCAATCTTTTTACCGATCAATCAGTTTTACTGGTCGAAACTCTTACCGGTTCTTTACATCGGAAAAAGTTGAACCTCACTTTGCGCAATCAACATCTCGCGCAAACTTTTGAATTTTAAAATTCTCTCATATCTCAAAGCCTCTCGCATCTCAAGCCTCACGCATCTCAAAGCCTCTCGCATCTTAAAACTTGTTCAATTATGACTTCCAGAGAAGCTCTTGCCATTGGAACTGATTCCAAACCACCAGTTCTATTTAAAGGTGAATACGAACAGTGGAAGGATCGATTTCTAAACTTCATAGACAGACATGAGCTTTGTGAGTTCATCAGACAGTCATTTGCAGAAGGAAATATGCAACCAATAAAGACAACTCGTCTGGTTGGAACAGTGCCAACACAAGTTGAACTGAAGCACCATGAGCTTGACGGTGACAACCTAAACAGAGCTAAAGGTGATAAGCTAGCTATGTCATACATTCTTCAAGGAATCCCCAATGAAATCTACATAAAGATTGACAGCTACAAGGCCTCAGCTAAGGAAATGTGGGATCAGCTGGAGAAGATGATGCTGGGTTCTAAGGTGGGAAATCAACTGAAGATCTCCAACTGCCTAAATAACTATGAAGAATTTAGAGGCAGAGCCGGAGAAACCTTAGAAGAAGTACATGACAGGTTTGTGACCTTGCTGAATGAGCTAAGCAAGAACAAGGTCCACAAATCTCAAATTGAGCTAAACGTCAAATTTCTAAGCGTTCTACAGCCAGAATGGAAGAGATTTGCGAGACAGATGAAGCAGATTAAAGATCTGAATGAGATTCCACTTCATGAGGTGTATGAGACCCTCAAACAAAATGAAGAAGAAGTGGATGAAATTCTAGAAGAGAAAAGGCAGAGAGGAAAGAAGGTTAAAGACACAGTTGCTCTTGTTGTCAAGAAGAAGAAGAACAAAGCGACTGTGTATGAATCAGATGAAGATAAAGCTGAAGCAAACTCTGACGAAGATGAATGTGAACAACTAAAGCAAGCATTGCTTTTGTTGACTAAGGCTTTCCAGAAGAAATTCTACACAAAGCCAAGCTCAAACAGTCAGAGGTATTCGTCTGGTCCAAACAACTACGCTCATAGAGAAAGGGTCGAAGGAAGTAGATTTGAAGGAAGAAGGTTTGAAGGAAGGAGAATGGAGGAGAGGAAACCAGAAGATAGAAGAGATCTTGCTGAAGGAAAGAGATCAGAGGAAAGGAAACCTGAAGAGAGAAGGTTTCAAGCAGAAGGATCAGGTCAGACAGAACCAATAATGTGCTACAACTGTGGCAAAACCGGTCATTATGCCAGAGATTGCCGAAAGCCAAAAGTCAAGAACTCGGACTACTACAAGAACAAGATGTTGCTTGCAAAGCAACAAGAGGCTGGGAAGGCATTGATGGCTGAAGACGTTTTCTGGCTCGATCATTCTGATGATGATGAAGAAGATGAAGAGAAAGATGAAGTTGTCAACCTGTGCTTGATGGGAAAGCATGAATCAGATGATGAAGCTGATTCAGAGAATGAAGAAGAGGTATGCAACTTATCGTATGTTGAATTCATAAATCAATTGCATGCCATGAATGATAAACTCAAAGAGTTAGAGTCGAACCTAAAGCGTGAAAAGGGTGTCATTACTGACAAAAACCAATCAATACAGAAACTTAGTAATGAAATTGCTGAGAAGAAAGTACTGGTTGAGGTTTTACATAAAAACAATGACACCAACGCAACGGAGAAGACAATAATTCTTAGTGAGAATTCTGAACTCAAGTCTAAACTGCTAAAACGTGAGATTGACTTATACGAGGTTACACAAATGCATTCTTCGTCTATCGAAGAAAACAAATCTTTAATTGCAAAAATGGATGCTTTGGAAAAGAAGTTGTACTCATTAGGTCAAACTGAGCAAACCATTCATCTTAACAAACCAATAGAGAACAAAGAAAGATGGGGAATCGGTTATAAGAATCCTCACTATCTTCAAAAGGGAATGTCTGAAGTGCCTGCACTTTATGATATTCTTTCTATGAAGTTAGCTAGAAGAATCCCTGAACTTAAAGTTTATTGGACTAAACTATCTGAAGATGATGTAGCCAAAGAAACAGAAAAACATTTAATATCATCTAAAGTTCATCTTCCATTTTATTATGCGAAGCTGAATAATAGCTATGATAAGAAACCTGAAAAGAAGAAAACTCTTTCAGATGACTTCTTTCTAAGTTATTCTGAAAAGGAAATGGAGGCGAAACCTACTCAAGGTAAACTATATGTCCCTCCTCTCGTTTTAGAAAGTAAAATTTCTGAACTCGAGAATTCCTTGTCAGATGAAAGACTTTTGATAAACATTGAACAAAATGTTTTTACAACTGTGTTTACAAATTCCGTTCTTTCTAAGGCTTCAAACTCTGAGAATATGGTTAGTTCATCAAATCAAGGGTTTGATTTTCTGAACTCTAACGGTGGTTTAGATGATTGTCTTGAACAATTTGACTTTAATGCAAAACTTCCAAACCATTCATCCTTTCTTAAGAAATCTGTTGGATCAACCAGTAAGCCTGTTAACAGTGCAAAATCAACGCGAGTTGATAACTCAGTCTCTGTGAAAGCTAAAAATGCTAAAGGCAAGAAGCATTCACAGAAGCCGATCAATACTGGTAACCCAAAGAAAATGCATTCAGTTGTTTCTCTAATGTCTAACTCAAAGGTTTCAACTGTTTCAGATATGACCAAGAAATGGCAACCCAAACGGAAGCTTGACAAGACTTTTAAATCTTTTGATTCTGTTTATTGTAATAAGAATATGTCTAGTTCAGATACTTTGAATATGAATGTTTCTCCTAAACTGAAATACTCTTTTAAGCAACTATTCCTGTTATCTAAAACTGCTAGACAGTCTTCCTTTTATGATAAACATGCTTCTAATTTCTGTCAAGATTCTGCTATGCGGTTTGAATCATCTCATGTGCATTCTTATCATTATCCTACTTCATATCTATTTCAAAAGAAAAGAGGACCCAATTTGCAATGGGTACCAAAATCAAAACCTTGTGCTAACACAGCAGGACCCAAATTCAAGTGGGTACCAAAATCTAAATCGGTGTTGCAGGCACCCAATGTTTAGCAAAACATGTGGCTTCTGATTACAACAGATCAGAACCCGTACCTCAATAGAGAAAATGGTTTTTGAGTAAGACAGCTCAAGACTCGGACTTCAAAGACAAGACGATGGTTTCTGAACACGTCTGTTCAGAACCCGTGCTTAAGAAAAATAGGCTTTTGATTTCATCAGTTCAAAACCCGCACTTTAATATTAACGCTCCAACGTCTTACTCATTTATAATGCTTAAAATCTAAATCTGTGTTTCGTTATTTCTCCTATGCAGATCCGTCATATGTGGTATTTGGACAGCGGTTGCTCCAAACACATGACAGGACAGAAAGATATGCTGACAAACTTTACAGAGAAATACTGCGGAACAGTCAGATACGGAAATGATCAGTTTTCACCAATATTAGGTTACGGTGATATACAACGGGAAAATATAACGATAAAGAAGGTGAGCTACGTAGAAGGATTAGGACACAACCTGTTCAGCATAGGTCAGTTCTGTGACAAAGACCTAGAGGTCAACTTCAAAGCCAAGAGGTGTTCTGTTCGCACAGAAGAAGGCGAAGAACTCTTGGTCGGCACTCGAAAGTCAGACCTCTACACGATCAATTTATCAGACGTCCAGACTGACAAGCAGATTTGTCTACTATCTAAAGCATCGATGCAGCAAAGCTGGCTATGGCATCGACGGTTCTCTCATCTCAACTTTCGCTACATCAACAAACTGGTCAGTGGCAACTTAGTCAAAGGACTTCCAGAGCTCAAATATGACAAAGATCATCTGTGTGCAGCCTGTGAGAAGGGCAAGATGAAGAGGGCTCCGCATAAACCGAAGCCTGAACCAAGTACAAGCGCTCCGCTAGAGCTATTGCATATGGATCTCTGTGGTCCAATGCGAACTCAGAGTCTAGGAGGCAAGAAGTACATTCTAGTGATCGTGGACGACTACTCACGATACACTTGGGTCAAGTTCCTACGATCAAAGGATGAGATACCTGATGTGCTCATCACTTTCCTGAAGACGACCCAGGTGAATCTGCAGAAACCGATAAAGCTTCTAAGAACAGACAACGGCACAGAGTTCAAGAACAAAACTGTTCAAGAATATCTCGAATCTAAAGGGATAACTCATCAGTACTCTGCTGCACGTACGCCTCAACAAAATGGAGTGGTGGAAAGAAGGAATCGGAGGCTAGTCGAGGCAGCTCGCACTATGCTAAGTCATTCCGACCTACCTCTATTCTTATGGGCAGAAGCTATATCTACCGCATGCTATACGCAGAACCGGTCCATGATTCACAGACGATTCAAGAAGACTCCTTATGCGTTGATCAACAACCGAACACCTACAATCAAATACTTCCATATCTTTGGATGTAAGTGTTTCGTTCTAAACGATAGGGAGAATCTCAACAAGTTCAGCGCCAAGGCAGATGAAGGAATCTTCATTGGATACTCCTCATCATCAACTGCATTCAGAATCTACTTCAAGAAGTCAAAGACGGTGATTGAAAGCGTCAACGTCACCTTTGATGAAGAGATGGCTTCCGAACAATACTGTTCAGAACCCGTTTTAACCGGAGTACTAGCTTCTGGGCAACTCAGTCCAGAACCTGCGTCTCAACATAACAAATCAGATGAAGCTTCAACATCAACTAACCATTTATCTGATTTAGATTTATTATTTGAACTGTTTTATGACGAATTTCTTGGAACTAACATAAAGAAATCTGTTTTGGTTGACAGGATAGAAGAGCCAACGCCTACTCATCCAACCAGTTCAGACATTCCAAATAAATCAAGTACCCCGATTCATCAAGACGTCACAATTCAAATACCAACTCCTACAGTTCAAGAAGTGCCAAGTCATGTAGAGTCAGAAGAAGCTGAACCAGCAGGATGTACCGTACAGATCCAACTACAGCCGGACCAAGCTGTACCTGCTGAGTCTTCTGAACCAACAACTTCAACTGAAGCAACTATCATATCTCCTCCCAATCAAACTGAAGAAGGTGCAAGTGGATTTATAGATGACACAACTGACATTCATTCCTATCATCCACTGCCTCATGAACGTAAATGGACCAAAGCGCACCCTGCAAGTCAGATCATAGGTGATCCATCCAAGTCGGTGCAAACTAGGTCAGCGTCAATCAACTGGTGCATGCACGACTCCTTTCTAAGTAAGATTGAGCCAACTCGAGTATCAGAGGCTCTTGCGGATCCAGATTAGGTAGTCTCTATGCAAGAAGAATTGAACCAGTTCGACGCACTGCAAGTCTGGAGACTCGTACCAAAGCCTAAAGGTAAAACAATCATCGGTACGAAGTGGATCTTCAAGATTAAAAAGGACGAAGCTGGTACCGTCATCAGAAACAAGGCGAGACTAGTAGCCAAAGGATACAGACAAGAGGAAGGATTAGACTATGACGAGACATACGCTCCTGTGGCGCGTTTAGAGGCAATCAGAATGTTCTTAGCCTACGCTGCCCACAAGAACTTCACGGTCTTTCAAATGGACGTGAAGACAGTATTCCTCAATGGAATTCTGAAGGAGGAAGTCTACGTCTCTCAGCCAGAAGGTTTTGTCAATCAAGAGAAACCGAATCACGTCTACATTCTCGACAAAGCTCTCTACGGTCTGAAACAAGCCCCTCGAGCCTGGTATGATGTCCTTTCCACTTTTCTAGTCAAGTCTGGGTTTTCAAAAGGTACGGTGGATACCACCTTGTTCATAAAGAAAGAAAAAGCCGATATCGTTTTAATACAAATCTATGTCGACGATATTATTTTTGGTTCAACTAATACTAAGTACTGTAAGAATTTTGCAAACCTTATGGTGTCTAGATTTCAAATGAACTTGATGGGAGAGATGAACTTCTTTCTCGGGCTTCAAGTAAAACAATTTTCTACGGGTATCTTTATCAATCAATCTAAGTACATTATGGAAATTCTCCGGAAATTCCAAATGGAAAATACAAAACCGATTGGTACCCCAATGGCACCAGGAAATAAGATTGGCACCGATCCTTCGGGAAAGGCTGTTGATATTAGGACCTACAGAGGAATGATAGGTTCTTTAATGTATCTTACTAGTAGTAGACCAGACATAATGTTTTCAACATGTCTTTGTGCCCGATATCAGGCTAATCCAAAAGAAATCCATTTGACTGCTGTCAAGCGTATATTCAGGTATCTGAAGGGAACCGCAGATCTCGGTCTGTGGTATCCCAAAGATACTACTTTTGAACTAACAGCGTACACAGATGCAGATCATGCAGGTTGTATGTTAGACAGGAAGAGCACGTCAGGACACGTACAGTTCCTCGGTGACAAACTAGTAAGTTGGGGATCGAAGAAGCAACTTTGCGTTTCAACTTCCACGGCCGAAGCAGAATATGTAGCTGCTGCTAGCTGTTGTTCTCAGGTTTTGTGGATGCAAACACAACTTCGCGACTACGGTTTCCACTTCAACAAAATCCCGATCTACTGCGACTCCAAGAGCGCCATCGCAATAACAGCGAATCCTGTTCAACACACAAAAACCAAACATATCGACGTCAGGTATCACTTTATCAAAGATCATGTAGAAAAAGGAAACATAGAACTTATCTTTGTAAAAACAGATTATCAACTTGCAGATTTGTTTACCAAGGCGTTAGATGAAAAGAGATTCAACTTTCTTATCTCTAAGCTTGGTATGCTAAATCTTAAGACATAATCAATAGTTACCTATAAAAGTTCACTATTGTTTACTTTTTCCTCATATCTTTATGCTTAATTGTGAATGATATCTATATTTCATATGTTATTGTTCATGATTCTAGGGGGAGTATGAGAAGAAACTCATACTTGGTCAATATTAATTTGAGGGGGAGCTCATAAGATTTCTGCACTTACGTTTTATGACAAATTTTTGTAATGCAAGATTTTAGGGGGAGCTCTTCACGTCAAAGGAGTTCGGATATGACTTCTGATCAATTCAGATCAGAACTCGTTCTTTAAAAAGTTTTACTGCTTTTTGTCTTTTCAATTTAAGTGAATAAATTTTCTTTGACTTGACTAAGACTTTTGCAGAAGTTTGAGAGAAGCTTAAAAGATCATATCTTTATGACTTTACGCTTAACTTCATGAGATAGAAGATCATACGTTAAGGTATTATTCTAAATCTTAATCTCATATATGGTTGAAAGAAGGATAACTTTCAATCATAGAAAACATTGTTTTTAACGTTCAAACCACTTCCCGATTTTTTCAACAGATTTTATATTATGGAAGTGTGATTTTAAATGTTTTCAAAATCAATTTTGTGCTTTAACTGACATAGTTAAACCAATCTGAGCTTCACGTGCATCATAGGAAAACAAGAATTTCATTGTGCTAGGAATTAACACAACTTCTATGGAATCACCTTAACCAGTGATTTCTACCCAAGAAGTTAATCCTTAGTGATTGAGTGTGCAAAGAGAATAGAAATGAGTGTGATTAGAGAAAGCAAAACGTTTAAAAGAAAGAGCGTGTGAGAACAGAGTTAAAAGAATATCACAACTCTGCACCAACTTTTTCTGAGCCGGGTAGCCACAATTCTAGTGATTCACAATTCTTTGGTGATCATTATTGAAACAGGCAAATAACCCATGCCAACTCTTGATCAAACCTCACTATCTACTCATTTTCTTCTCAACAAGAAAGTGTTTCACATTTTTAAAGGGGACGCAACACATATGCTATCTGATTTTCACTTGGAAAATCTGGATATTGAAAAGAAGGAAGTCTGCCCCACCTTCGCACTTCACTCATGCACATTGAGTCTGTGTTTAACTTACTGTTGTCTCAGTGGTTTACACAATTTTGAGCCAAATAAGCAATCATCAGTGCTTAATTCTTTCTATCACAAGCACGAACACACAAGGAATTAGTTTCTTTGTCATAACGTTTATAGAAATTACCTTTGTGGTATTTCGATGATTAAATGGAAGCCCTGGGGGAGTCAACATCAAACAACTCCTTTCCATTGTGTATTCGTTACACACAGTGACTTAGTGTTACTGACAGACATTCTAACTGATTCATTAGTTGATTCAGGTGTTACACAACTAATTTGTCTGGATTTGTAAAGATTTAGATGAATATCTTATGAATTGACGGATCAGAGACTACGAATCAAAGACATTTCTTGTCAACAAAGTTTTGAAGATATCGATGCTCAATCCATCAAAAAGGGGGAGAGCAGAGCAAACAAAGTACAAGAAATGATCAAGAAACAAATGTCCAAGCTAACACTGAAGACAATTTCTTCCCAACAACCGAAAGAGAGTTTCTCTACATCAAAAGGGGAAGATTATTACAATTTGAAGACAAAGATGGAGATTGCATCTTCCAAGCTGAAAGAGAAGATCGAATTAGATAAATCGTTTTATTTAAATGATCTTGATCCAAAGGGGGAGATTGTTAGGACACAGTCTCATTGGATTCAAGATCATCCAAATACGAAGATCGCAATCTGAAGTTAAAGCTGAAAGTCACTCTCAACCAAAGTCTAAGGGTCAATTTGTATTAATTGTCAAAGTTGTTTTAATATCTAGATATTATTAATTTAGATATTATGTTTATATTAGTTTATATTTGTTTTGATAATATCTAACTAATAGATATTATCTATCTCTCTGTATAATCGATCACAACAAGAAACACACACAACACATAATACAAGGTGAAAAAGAGAGAAAAACAAACAGAGAGCTTAACTCAAGAAATCAACCGTGTAATCCGCGTTTGTAATCCAAACAGGTTGGTTTATTATCTATTGTTTGTTGTTTTGATTATCTGGTAACGATCACGGACTCACAATATCCCACATTGAGAAGTCTGTGAGAAGAATATATTGCTTGATTCTGATCTTCCACATGTTAAACTCATTGGGTTTGAGCATGGGAACCTTTGATACCAAAATGCTGTCGCTTGAACTGTCCATGATTATAGATTTATGAGTTTTCTTGCTCTGATACCACTTGTCAAGATCGAAAAATTCTAATGAAGAATTTAATTAACACTAAGAAAGTATGTTAAAGAAGTTGCGGAAAAACACTTTAATAGTAAATCAATGGAACATTATCAGAATGAAAATCACAAGTTATATTGATTTAACTTAATGATTACAAACAAAACCTCAATCTGTTGAACAGGCTCAACAGACGTTCAATACTTCTTTATTGAAAGGACTTCTAAGAACCTTGAGGTTAATTCTCTCTAAAAACAAACGTATATCAAAAACTCTATCAATATCTATTCTAAACTATGCCTTCTATACAGTATATATACAAGACAGATTACAAGATAATTATAAAAGAAAAATTAATCTTCATGATCCAGTCCATAATTATCTTCAAATCTCCTTGACTTTCGCATTACTCAAATCATTCCATCATTATCTTCTCCGCAGCATTAATCTTCATAAGCAGTATTAATTACTCAACAGTATTAACCATCTTGCAGTACTAACATGCTAGCAGTACTAACCATGTTAGCAGTATTAATCTCACCAGCAGTAGTAATATTGAACTAGCAGTATTAATTACACAAGAAGTAGTATCTGGCAGTATTAATCATCCTTGGCTCATTTCAGACCCAACAGTTTTGGTGATGGGGGAAGTTGGCTTGACAATAGGGATCTGAGGTGTATCAATTGAACTAAATGGTGTGGGTAGCTCATCAGTTGGGTGGTCAGATGTGGGCTTTGACACTGATGCCTCACCATGGGAATGAGACATAACCATCATTGTAGAGAATAATGGTGTCTCTTGTCCAGAAAAGTCCTTACTTGGTCTTTTCATGTTTGAGAATACCTTCCCTTTGGGAGGTTTTGGTACATACACCTCTTGAAAAGAAGGTAAATCCGTCAATTCCTTTTGTAGAATCTCTTGTACAAACCTAGGATACATATAAAAGCTTTTGGATTTGGTATCCAGGTTTGACATTAAATCATTGAAAATCATTTGAGAAAAATTAAACTTTCTAGAGGTGGCTAAGCAGACTAGAGCATAAGCTAAGGTACTGCTGAACTCACTCCATCCAGTTGTTTTTCTAGAAATACAATGCTGAAGGGTATGAACAAAGAATCTCCACTGAGGTGAAAATTTGCTTTTGAAGAACTTGTAAACCTCAGTGGGACCTTCATACCCCATACGACTAATTGATTGGAAGAGATCTTCCTTGGACAGAGAGGTAATACCTGAGGCATCATCTAGTCGTACATGAATGCGAATACAACCTTCTGTGATGGTTAGAGGTTTATCACAAACCCTTGATTTGATGACCTGATTGCCATCTTCAGTGTGAATGGAGGCATTGGCCCAGAACTGACGCATGTGCTCCACATAGATTGTGGGATTGACAGTTAAAGCGTAGGCGATGTGGGAGGATTTTAGAAAATCCACAATCTGATGAAAACCTTCTGCTTGCTTGGGTTTCTGTAGCATTGCCAACTCATTGTGATCATCAATAAACATCAATCCTGCCATCTTCTTGATCGAAACTAGGGTTACGCACTGGTAAGTAAGAATTCTAGAGAGAGAGAGAGAGAGAAGATGAACACTCGTAGGAAATTCAAAGAGTCGTTTGGATTTTGGCGGTCAAAGAGGGTATTTATAGGTGGAGGGTTTCAGTTAGAAGCAGTACTAAGTACCCTAGCAGTATTAACAAGCCCGCAGTACTAACCCATATAAGCAGTAGTAACACATACTAGCAGCATTAACACAGACTAGCAGTATTAACACAGACTAGCAGTAGTAACACTGTCTAGCAGTAGAAATAAGGTAAGCAGTAGTAACTTTGCATTAGCAGTATAAACCACCAAGCAGTAGTAACCATACTTAACCATATTTGAACTGGCAGCACGATTAATAGTGAGAGCAGTATTAACTTAACTAGAAGTACCAAGTTTCCAATTCAGCAGAGTAATCTGAAACACTTAAACACACATAGTTAGCAGCACCATGCACAATATATTATGAGAAAGTAAACATGAAGGAATTTATATAGAAATGGTACATAAAGAAAATCAAAAGATGCTTATTCAGTGTTCATCATTCCCACACTTGTGACCAAGAATGTGAATCTACCAACATCAAAAGCTTTGGTGAATAGATCAGCAAATTGGTTACTTGTGTGTACCTTCAAAACTTGAATTAGCTTCTTTTCATTGCAATCTCTAATAAAATGGTACCTTATTTATATATGCTTGGTTTTTGAGTGCTTCACTGGATTATTAACAATGCTTATGGCACTGTTGTTGTCAATGAAGATTGGAGTGTGTAGAAAATTAACACCATAGTCCAGCATCTGATTCTGAATCTATAGCACTTGTGAGCAGCAGCTTGCAACAACTATGTACTCTGCTTCTGTTGTAGAGGTGGACACTGTGGTTTGCTTTTTACACTGCCATGAAACTAGTCTTGCACCCAAAAACTGACATCCTCCTGATGTAGACTTTCTATCCAAGTTTGCACCACCCAAATCACTATCAGAATATGCAAGTAGATCAAATGGTGAGTCATGATGATACCAAAGACCCAACCTAGGTTGTCCTTTGAGATATCTGAAGATCCTCTTGACTGCTTGAAAGTGAGATTGTTTAGGTCTTACTTGAAATCTGGCACACACACAAACAACAAACATAATATCTGGCCTTGAAGTTGTTAGATACATGAGGGAGAATATCATAGATCTATAGTGATGAACATCTACATCCTCCCCCTCAAGATCTGCAGTGATCTGTTTGTGTGTTTCCATAGGTGTGCTTGCAGGCTTTGAATCTGAAAATCCAAATTTTGTAAGAATATCCTGCACATACTTGGATTGACTGATGAAGATACCATCTTTCTTCTGTTTAACCTGTAGCCCAAGGAAGAATGTAAGTTCACCCATAGAGCTCATCTTGAATCTTTTGTGCATCAGCTCCTCAAACTCCTTGCACATATAATCTTTTGTGGATTCAAAGATGATATCATCCACATAGATTTGCACAAGCAGGATGTCCTTCTTCTTCCTTTTGATGAACAGAGTCTTGTCTATTATTCCCCTTTCATTTGTAAGGATGTGGTTTTCTAAGGGAATATCTTTATGGTCTTCCTCATTCTTACCCTCAGAGTTCTCTTCTTCAGAATCTGCCTCAACCACTACTTTGTCTAATGGATCTACTTCTGTGGCTCCTGCAGGTAAGTCATTCCTATCCTGTCTTTCTAAGAGGTCTGAGGTGGGAGGAATGTAGTTATTATTGTAAGGTGGAGGGGTGTTGTTGTAGCCTATACCTCTCTTTAGTTTGTCATGAATTTGAGATTTAAGTAAAGAGTCCATTGCTTTAGAAGCATTGGAATATTTTTCAATGTCTAGTTTGGCCTTCTCAAATTCACTCTTAACTTTTTCACAGTCCTCTCTAGGCTTTTCTAGCTCAATCTCTAACTGATTCTTCTCCCACTTCCAGTAGTTGAGATCATATGAATGTTGAAGTTCATTAACATGATATGCCTTTATTTGTTCTTCAAATTTCTCAACGATCACAACATACTCTCTTCTATCTTTCTCTAACCTTTTAAGGTCATCACACATGCTCTGATTGTGATCCCTGGACTTTTTAACAGTTTCAAGACATGCTTTAGAGCAAAGGTTAGATTTTACCTCAGTTGGGATTGCAGTGCTTGATGACTCTGAAACCTCAGCCATCAATGCTTGGTTGTGTATTGCCTCCTCTGCTTGATCACTCCAATCAAAGCCCATCCCTTCTTGTGAGACAAGAGCTTGAGATGAATTCTTGTTGTAGTTAGTGGACTTTGGTTGTTGATTTGGCTATTGAGCAATACCTCCTCTGCACTCTCTTGCAAAGTGTCCCAGATTATGGCATTTGTAGCATTCCACTTTGGATTTATCAAATCCAGCACCATCTTCTCTTCTCATGGCAAAATTGTTTCTACCTGTTCTTTTGATGAATCTTTTGACTCTCATGGTGAGCATTGCCATCTGCCACTTGATATCCATCTCTTCAAGGTCATCTACATTGATCTGCTCCAGATCATCATTGATAAGAGCAGATTTAACATTACTAGCAAGGAATGCTTCCAAAACAGAATCATTGGATCCATCCTGTTTTGAGCCATAAGCAACACTAACTGATTCTATATTAGCAGTAGAATCAGTAGTAGATGATAGGAGGGCAGCATTATGAGAGTATCCAGATGGCCTTTTCTTAGATTCAACTTCTGCTTCAAACACCCTTAGATCATTGTAGAGATCATCAAGCTCCTTATCCTCCAGATTATCATTCTGTCTAAAGGATACAATGTACATCACCCATTCTTCACAAAAAGATCTTAGAAATTTTGTGTTGAAATCATCCTGGTCCATCTTGACACCAACAGTGGCCAACTCTCCAATCAACTTGTTGAATCTATCAAAGGTTTGAGTCATGGATTCATTCTTTGTAAACAGAAAATTCTCATACTGTTGTTTGAGAATAGCCTTCTGATTTATCTTAGTGCTTTTAGTACCTGAAAATCTCTTCTCCAATGCATTCCACAGGATTTGAGCATCAGAACAGTTGCAGAATTGATGTTGGTATTCATTAGGAATTGCCAAGAGCAGAGTGCTCAAGGCGTTCATCTCAGTCTGCCTCATCTTTCTTTCTCCATCAGTCTTTGGTGGAGTTCTCTTGCCATCTACTCCCATCTTTCCTCCATCAGAGGGACCATTCTCAATGATGTCCCACATTGAGTAGTCTGTAAGAAGAATGTACTGCCTGATTCTGATTTTCCACATGTCAAACTCATTGGGTTTGAGCATGGGAACTTTTGAAACCAGAACACTGTCATGAGATCCGTCCATGATGATTTTTGATATCTGAGTTGAAGGCTCTGATACCACTTGTCAGGATCGAAATTCTAAACAAGAATTTAAACTAAACACTTAGAAACTAAGTTAAAGAAGTCGCGGAAAAACACTTTAACAGTAAATCAATCAAACGGTGTATAAACTCAAATCACAAGTTATATTGATTTAACTTAATGATTACAAACAAAACCTCAATTTGTTGAACAAGCTCAACAGACGTTCAATACTTCTCTATTGAAAGGACTACAAAGAACCTTGAGGTTAATTCTCTCTAAACGTATTCTGTATATCAATGAGACTATCAAAAACTATATCTATATCTACTATATATACATAACTGATTACAAGATAATTACAAAAGAAATATTTATCTTCAACATCCATTCCATAATTATCTTCAACATTATCTTCAGCTCCTAGTCTTTCGAATCAATCCATCTTTATCTCCACGATCATCAGAAGCAACATTAATCTCCTTAGCAGTATTAACTTCCTCAGTAGTATTAACCATGCTTGCAGTATTAACCATTCAAGCAGTACTAACTACTAGCAGTACTAACTCTCCAATCAGTACTAACTATTCTTCTAGCAGTACTAACTCTTCAAGCAGTAGTAATTCTACTAGCAGTAGTATTCTTCAAGTAGCAGTATTAATATCTTCAGCAGTATTAATCTTTAAGCCCAGCAGTATTATCCATCCTTAGCACATTTCAGACCCAAAAAAAAACCTTACAAAAACTTCAAACGAAGGTTGGAAATTGTATCCCAAAGTCCCTATTTGAAGAAAAATCTACAATCGACTAGGATGATATCAAATTAGGAAAGAAATAAAATAAAGAGCAAGTTACGGATTTGGTCTCTAAGGTATGTCAATTTTTTAGGTATTTGGTTCGTTATCTTTATTTATTACAAGAGAACCCTTTACATATTCAGTGTTTTTATAGATTTGCTTCTTCACACTAACGGTCGTCCACTGGCTCTGTTAAACTCAAGGGCATTATGGTCTTTTTATCTTTTTTCCCTCTATTTAACCATTTTTTAATCAATCATATATTTTTTTGAACATTCATCTTCCCAAGAATACCAAGAATAATTAAAAAAAACTTAAATCAAACCCTAAATCAAACCAATATCCAAAAACTTATATCAAATTCCACCATTCTTCTTCATGGCAAGATTTGGCGGAGGAGAGATGTTAGAGAAACAGGGGCAAAAAAGATCGATCAGATGAACGGATTTCTTGATAATCGTGTAGGTCACTTTCCGAATTGGTATTTCGACCATATGCCTAGGTTGCATGAAATCCAATATGGGATAAGACTCAAGAACACAATCGTTTTCAGGCACACAAACGAGAGCAAATTTGCTGGAAAGTATGAAAGGATTGTTCAAAAGCATGAGTCTAAACATAAGTATATATTGTATATATACTAGTCCCATTCGCAAAATAGGAAAATAACTGAAATGACAATGATGGCAAATTATTAGCTATTATGGTCGGTTACAACCAATTTGGCTAAAATCATGGACTGGAAATAACTGAACATTAAATGACCAGTAACTGCAGATTCAGAGATAGCCAAATCCAGAGATAGACACTAGAGCCTCTGGTCTAGAGGCCCATAGAGACGCCCACCAGAGGCGCTGCAGAGACTCCTACCAAAGCCTCTGCAGAAGGTCTCCAGAGCCTCTGCAGAAGGCCACCAGAGTCTTTGTCGTGAGCACCAGAGGCTCTGCAGAAATAGGCATCAGAGCCTCTCTCTCTCTCTCTCTCTCTCTCTCTGTAGAAAGCCTTTGATCAAGTTTTTCCACCGCAAGGGGCTCTGCCTCTTGGACCCCGCAAGGGGCACTGCCCCTTGACCCCCCGCCATTTCGTCGTGTTCGGGATCAAACTCGTCATATAACAAACGTGCATTCCGCACCACCCAACTTGTATTAGATCACAGTGTGAAACACATTAGCACTCGTGTTAAATCCAATTACACATAAATGGCCGATGACGCTAAAATCACCAACAAGAGACATAGCGTGAGGGCGATACTGAGAGTGCGAGAGGGAGAGATCCCCGACGACCAGATCCTATGGTTCGTCCCTATGCTAAATCAAAACCCTAAGTAAATCAAGAACAAAAAGCATATCTCGTTGCTGATGATGGGAAGTCGAAATAGTAGTAGAAGACCGACGATAGGGTGGGAAGTCGAAGGAGAAGCAGATATGGTCACCGACCATATAAACTCGAACCCATCTGAGACACTGGGAATTGGAAGGAGAAGCAGATCTGGTTGTCGACCATCTAAAATCTTCCCATCGTTTGAAATAGAAGGAGGATGGGGGTTCACCGGTTTTTTGTCCCTATGCTTCGATCCTTGTAACTTCATCGATCTTCCCATTCGTCCATGTGCTTCGTCCTTATGATTCGATCTTGTGATTTACGTTTTTGTTTTTGTTTTTTGATTAGGGTTTGAATTATATTTTTTTATTTTAAAGTTTAAATTATGTTTTGATTAAATGGTTTGATTCATATTTTAAAGTATGATCTAAATTTCAGGGTTTACATTACAACTACTCTGAATAATTCTACATAAAATGGTAAAAAAGATGAAGATTCATAGAAAATGAAGAAGATGAAGATGTTCTTGATTAAGTGAAGAAATTTAATTTGAAAATGTTTAAATGGAGAAAAATAGTAAATGACCAAAATAACCCTAAGTTTAACGAATAAAATAGATAAACATTAGTGCGAGGGACTAGATCTGTAAAAAAACTACATACATAGAGGGTTATTTTGTAATAAAGGAAGACTGTTAAAGCACAGTGTTATTGGATTCAAGATCATAATTATCTGAAGATGGAAATCTGAAGTTAAAGCTGATAAAGTTGTCTCAACAAATAGTCTAAGGTCCTTTTGTAATAATTAGTCAAAAGTATGTTTCCGTATTTTATTTATTAGGCTTTATATTTTAGTTAATTGGTTTGTTTTGTTTTTGGGCCAAGCCTTGCAAAGCCCATTAGGCTAATAAGGCCTAAGTATAAAATGTTTTAGTTTAGAGTAATTTAGGTTAAGGAGCTTAATTGCAAGATTAATTATTGAGTGAGAGGAGGTTGTATGTTGGTGTGGTGCGCCGTACACAGAGAGAAGTAGAGAGAAAGTTTGATTTCTTCATCAAGAATACTTGTAATCGTTTGATTAATCGTATCAGGTTTGCATTATCATATTATTTTATATGTTTGCTTGATTGAATAGTTAACACTGGGACACACAATTGGTATCAGAGCTAAACAGATTGAATTGAATAAGTTTTTGTTCGGTTCTATTTTTCTGTCAAAGATTCATAATTTTTATTGTGTAATCATTCATTCAAGTTGTTTTTGGTTGGATTGTGTTTGTTTTGTCTATTATCGTGTTTGGGTATTGGTTGATTTGAATATCGCATCGATTTTGATTATCAAAGTGATGATTTTTGTTTTCTGGGTTTGTTCATGAGTTTGACACTGTTTCAGAAATCGAATCCTTCATAGAGTGTTTATTATTGAAATTAATTGTTGCAATCTATTCTAGTTGGTTAATCTATCGAATTGGCAAAGTTTGGTAGTGTAATTTTGAGTTTTCGATTGCTTTCTGGACTGAATTTTGGTCTCTGGTTCGAAGAACTTCAAGAACATATTGGTCTTTATTATTATCGGTCTTTGCATTTTATCGGTCTAAGCACACTACCGGTCTAAGCGAATATCGGTCTAAGACCAATTCCGGTCGAAGACCATTATCGGTCGAATTATATCGGTCCTTAATCTTCCGGTCGAATATTTTTTATCGGTCGAATATCATCAATATCGGTCTAAGCGTTTATCGGTCGAACAGTCACTATCGGTCAAAGGCTTTATCGGTCTTAGGCATATTACCGGTTGAACTCGATACCGGTCATTACAAGTTCCCGGTCGAACGATTTATCGATCGAAACAAGTGTCCGGTCGAACAAACCTCCACTTTGCGCAACGACCTTGACACGCAAACCTCACTTTGCGCAATAGCCTTGATACGCAAACCTCCACTTTGCGCAACGGCCTTGATACACAAACCTTCACTTTGCGCAAGTACTGTTCACACTATTCACTGTTCACTTTTGCGAATTTTGTTCCAGGTTTTTCAATTTTTTGCAAACTGTTCACACCCCCGTGCTAAGTCTGCGAAGGGGGACAAAGTTCTATTCGTGATCAAATTTTTCTGAATTTCATTCTAAGATTTTCAGTATTGTGTGATTTTATCTTGATTTCTAACGATCTCATCCAGTTGATTGAATCATATCAGATAAGTTAGACTACTAATTGTATCAGTAAGAATGTCTCGGGAAGCTCTTGCCATTGGAACAGATGTGAAGCCACCAGTACTCTTCAAAGGGGAGTACGAGCAATGGAATGACAGATTCTTGGACTTCATCGATCGACATGAGTTGGGAGATCTTATCAGGAAATCTCTAAAAGAAGGAATCATGACACCTCCGACCAAGGTTCTCACTATAGCTGGAGCAAATGGCCAAGAAGAAGAGACAAAGTATAAATTACCGATTGGTGAATATTCAGAAGATCAGCTGAACAGACACAAGGGTGACAAGCTGGCAAGATCATTCATTCTCCAAGGCATACCAAATGAAATATACGTCAAGATTGATAGCTACAACGCTACCGGTAAGCAAATGTGGGATCAGTTGGAGAAGATGATGCTTGGATCTAGAGTTGGCAATCAACTCAAAGTTTCCACCTGCTTGAATAATTATGAAGAATTCAAAGCTAAAGCTGGAGAATCACTTGAAGCCACTTATGACAGATTCGTCACATTACTGAACGAGCTGAGCAAGAACAAGATCAGCAAATCTCACGTGGAGCTGAATGTGAAATTTCTCAGCAACCTTCAGCCTGAGTGGAAGATATTCACTAGACAAATGAGGCAGCTGAAGGATCTGTACGACATTCCCCTTCATGAAGTTTATGAAATCCTCAGACAGAATGAGGAAGAAGTGGAAGAGATCAAGGCTGAGATGAAAAAGGCTGACAAAGCAGTTGCTGATCCAGTTGCTCTTGTGGTCAAGAAATCTAAGAAGAATAAGGTGATAGAATCTGAATCAGAAGAGGCTGATAGCGAGGCAAAGTCTGACTCTGACGATTGTGAGCAACTGAAGGAAGCCATGCTTATGTTAACCAAGGCTTTCCAAAAGAAGTTCTATAAAAATCCAAACTCCAATAGTCAGAGGTACTCGTCTGATCCGAACAACTACAAGCATAAAGAGAAAGTTGAAGAAAGGAGACCAGAAGACAAGAAGAAGGATGGAGCTGAAGAGACCAAGAAGGAAGAACCGATAAAGTGCTACAACTGTGGCAAACTCGGTCATTTTGCCAAGGACTGCCGCAAATCAAAAGTCCGAAACTTCGACTATTACAAGAATAAGATGCTTCTAGCCAGGAAACAAGAGGCTGGAAAAGCATTATTGGCCGAGGATGAATACTGGCTCGACCGTTCCGACCAAGAATCTGAAGAAGGAGAGAAGGACGAGACAGCACATCTGTGCTTGATGGGAAAGAACCAGTCAAAAGCTGAAGCTGATTCTGATGATGGAGATAATGATGAGGTATGTGACTTAACTGAATCTGATTTTTTGAACCGAATGCATACCATGATGTATAAACTCCAAGAATTAGATTCTAAACTGAAACGTGAGAAAGGTGTCACAAATGAGAAAAATCAATCTATACATAAACTTAGTAATGATATTGCTGAGAAAAATGTATTGATTGAAACTTTGCACAAAAATATAGACACCAGCGCTAAAGAAAAGACTATAATTCATAAAGAGTTATCTGAAACTGTTTTAAAGTACAAAGAATGTGAGTTTAAGTCTATAGAGCTTACTAAAAGATACTTTTCTACTTCAAAAGAGAATAAATCTTTAATAGAAAAGGTGAATGCTTTGGAAGAAAAATTACATACTATTGGTCAAATTGAACACACTATTCATTTGAACAAACCTAAAGAGAAACCTGATACTTGGGGTCTTGGTTACAAAAACCCACATCATCTCAAAAAGGTTATATCTGAAGTGCCTGCACTTTATGACTTTGGGTTTATGTTATTGGCTCCTCAACATTCGGAACTCAAACCTTTTTGGACTAGTCTGTCGGAAAAAGATAAAGCCAAGGAATATGATAAAAGAAAGATGTCAGGATCGAATTCTCAACAAGAATTATGAATACTCAGAAACAATATCAAAGAAGTTGCGGAATAACACTTTGATATTCAATGTAACAGTAAACAAACAGTGAGTATGATTAACAACTTGTAAACTTGTATTGAATGATTAAAATCACAAGATTACACACTCAACCTCAATCTTGAAGAACAGACTCTTTCAAGACGAATTCTACTTCTCTAGAATTAGGAACTATGCCTTGAGGTTGATTTTCTCTCTAGAATAAAACTTAGAATTAATAATCATTATTTTTAAACTATTCTATCAATTCTATACATATACTGAAGATAACAGATAATTACAATTAATAAAATATCTTCAGAATATCTTCCATGAATATCTTCAGTATATCCAGCTGTCACTCTTGTAATTCTGATCTCCATCTCATAAGCAACATTAATCATCTTGGAAGTATTAACTCAGTCTTGGCAGCATTAACCACTAAGCAACACTAACCTCTAGCAGTACTAACTAGGTAAGCAGTACTAACTTTGATCAAGCAGCACTAACTTTGACTAGCAGTATTAATTCTACTAGAAGTAGTAATACCTAGCAGTATTAACTTTTGAAGTCCTCTAGCAGTAGTAATTCTGAACTAGCAGCCTTAACCATACTTAAGCTTTTCTTCAGTTCCCAACAATCTCCCCCTAACTTGACTTTTAGGAAGAGAAGTCAAGTTCTTCAGATCTTCTTCAAGATGCTCCCAAAACTCCATCATGGCCTAAATTCCAGTATTTGCATCCAACCCCAAACTCTGATTGATTGTTCTTTGGATCAAATATTTAGCCATTTCTGAATCTGGAATACATCCTAGCTTCTTCTTCAGCATGGCATGAAGCTTTAATCTGCTATGGTTGTACACTCTATCCACTAGGAAGTACTCAGTATGATTTAAATCCAAAGTCACTGTATATACTCCACTAGTTTCATATAGAGTCCAATTGTTGACTGATTTGAACACATTCCTGATCACATGCTCTACTTCATCAGGTTTGAACATCATACACAGATACTCCATTATCAGCTTTGTAATTGAAATCACTGGAGCCTTCAGTATATCTGCATACAACTTCATTCCTATCTCAAACATTTCTTGAAGATCTGACCTAGAGCATGTTCTTACAATATTTGCCCAAGTATTGAACACCTCATACTTTTCATCCTTCCTTTTGAGCCTTATGTATTCCTTTCCATCCACTGTCAATGTATCCCAAAGAATAACCTCAGGAGGCTTAACTTCTACAGGTTTTGCTGAGATTGGTTCAGGCACTTTGTCCATCACTACCATATACATATTTACATCATCTGTACTTGATGGCTCTTTCTGTTTAGATGACTCAGGTGCCCTTCTTCTTCAGCAACCTTCTCAGCCTCTCCTTCAGCTATTCTAGGCTTCTTGGTTGACTTTCTCCTTGCCATCATCTTGGTTCTCTTTAAAGTCCTTAGACTTTCACCCAGAGTGGCTTCTTTCTTTGGTGGTGTTTCTTGCTCATCTGGAAAAGGTTTTTCTATCATGAAATCATTGCTTTCTTTCATTCTCTTCTCCATCTCCACCCTGGCAGTTTCATTCCCTTGAAGCTTGGTCATTTCAGAATTGTACAGCTCCTTGATCTGCTCAAATGTCATCTTGGAGAACATCTCCTTTCTGACTCCTACAGCACCCTTGAGAAAAATTATCATCTTGTTTCTCTCTTGAGTACCAAGGAAAGTCTTTGAGGGTTGTCTCTTCTTTGCAGCTGTTTTTATCACCACAGATTTCTTCAAAGATGCTGCTTTCTTCTGTGCAAGTTCAGTTGCCAGGCTTTGTTGATAGGCTTCATTCAGTTCAGCAGCTAGAGCCTTTGCCATCTCCCTGTCCTTTTCAACCTGAACTCTTTCTTCCTTTTCAATATCAGCCTGCATCTTCCTGGCCAAAGCTTCATCTGATTCAACCAACCTTTGCTTTTTGACTGGTTGATCAGATTCCACCATTTTTGCTTTGCCTTTGTCTTTGTTCACCTTCTTTTCTACATTTGTTTTCTTGATCAATCTCCCTTGTTCTTTGATGACTACTCCTTTGGTCTTTGAAGTGACATTGGGAGTATCATGCTTGGCTTTAAGTAAGGTTTCTGCAATCTCCAGCTCTGTTAGAACTTCTTTCACTGTTTCTGTTGCTTTGCTTATTTCAGCAGTACTAACCATTTCTGCTGCTTTACTTGAACTAGCAGCATTAATGGTTTCTGTTGCTTGCTCTGTTACTGCTGCTTTCTCCCCTCAACATCAAGTTTCTCTCCCTTTTCTGGAGCATCTTCCCTGTTGACATCAGCTTCTGACTCCCCCTTTTTGGGAGCATCAGTCACTGGTTCCCTTCTTTTAAGCACAAATTGCCTCCTCTTCTTTTTCTGGAGCAATCTCTTTACCATATTCTGCAGTTTGGAAATCTGAGCTTGTTGAGACAGGACTATTAGTTTCAGCTCTTCGATGTCTTTTCCTTGGTTGATCACATCCCTGTTGATGTTGGCCATTGTGTCCATCAATTCAAGATAGTCATATCTTTCCTCACCTTCTCCAGGAGTGTTACCCCCTTTTGAAGGATCATGGGATCTTTTAGTAGTGGAAGCCTTCTGCCTAGCAGAAGCACTTTCCACCCCCGTGGTTTCTTGGCACCTGGGACCTTTGAATGATTGCTCATTCAAAGTTGCCATGGGGGAGGTCTTATTTATGTTACCACTGTCCTCCTCTGTGCTAGCAGAAGTAGTGGCAGCCTCAGTACCCATATACTCAACTCTCTCCTCAGTGAGCACCTCCTTGGGGTTGGGAGACACCCCTGTGGTTTCCCTGTGGATATTCTCTAATGGAGAATTCTCCATTAGAGGGCTTAAAGGCTCAATGGGTGATGGTACATGAAGGGAATGAGCCTTCTTTACCTGTTTCCTTTTGTAAGTTTGGGTAATTGGAGAAGTTGGTTTGTCAAGAAGAGACTGAGGAATTGATTTAGAGTGGGAAGGTTGGGATTGGCTAGCAGTGGGATGGTCTAATGGGGGCCTTGACCCTGCTGCCATGCCTTCATCAGTGTGGGACACCACCATCATTGTAGAGAACAATGGGGTATCAACTCCTTCCGAGTCCAATGGAGATCTTTTCATGTTTGAAAAGACCTTACCTTTGGGGATTTTTGGTACATATACCCCATCAAAATGAGGCATATCCGTCAATTCGTGGGTAATAACTTCTTGGACAAACCTGGGGTACATATAAAAGCTCTTTTTGCTTCCCAAGTTTGAGACAAGATCAGTGAAAATCATTTTAGAAAAATTGTACTTTCTGGCAGTGGCCAAGCACACCAAAGCATAAGCAATGGTGCTACTAAACTCACTCCAGCCAGTAGTCTTTTTGGAGATACAATGCATAAGAGTATGGACAAAGAAACGCCATTGGGGTGAAAATTTAGCTTTGGAGAACTTGAACACACCCAATGGGCCTCCATACCCCATTCTTGTAAGAGTAGAAAACAATTCATCATCAGAGATAGATGAGATACCGGTGGCATCATCTAGACGTAGACTGATGCGGATTACCTCTTCAGTAAGTGTCAACGGTTTTTCACAGACCCTTGTCTTGATCATTTGCACACCATTCTCAGTAACAATGGTGGCATTTGCCCAGAATTGCCTTTGATGCTCGATGTAGATTGATGGCGAGATAGTGAGAGCATGGGCAATATGGCTTATCGTGAGGAAATCCACAATCTGGTGGAAACTAGCGGCCTGTTTGGGCTTCTTTAACATCGCGATTTCATTGTGCTCGTCTATGAATGCCATTGATGCCATTGATCTTGAAGGTCTTGCCTGAACACTTGGAAACTTGAGAGAGAAAGGGTTTAGAGCGCAAGTGAACAGTATGCAAAGAGTCGTTATGAACTTTTAGGCGGGCAAAGGGTATTTATAGTATTCGGGATATAAGCAGTATTAACCTAGAGCAGTAGTAACTAACAGCAGTATTAATCAGTAGCAGTATTAACTAACTAGCAGTATTAATTGAGAGCAGTATTAACCACTAGCAGTATTAACTAACTAGCAGTATTAACTGACAGCAATATTAACCACTAGCAGTATTAACTAACTAGCAGTATTAACTGAGAGCAGTATTAACCACTAGCAGTATTAACTAACTAGCAGTATTAACTGAGAGCAGTATTAACCACTAGCAATATTAACCACTAGCAGTATTAACTAACTAGCAGTATTAACTGAGAGCAGTATTAACCACTAGCAGTATTAACTAACTAGCAGTAGTAAAATTGTACTGGCAGTACTAAAACTGTACTGGCAGTATTAATCATACTTACACTTTTAAGCTTTGTGAAGGACTGAGTACTGCTATACTTTTCCTGAAAAAGAAGATTAGGACCACCAAGAATAAGCAATATACAGGTATTGAACCACTTTTTAAGTAGGAGCTTATTCAGAGTTGATCATTCCCACACTTGTTACCAAGAAAGTGAATCTACCCACATCAAATGCTTTGGTGAATAGATCAGCAAACTGGTTAGCAGTATGAACTTTTACAACTTGAATAAGTTTCTTTTCATTGCAGTCTCTTATAAAGTGGTACCTGATTTCAATGTGCTTTGTCTTTGAGTGCTTGACAGGATTATTAACAATGCTAATAGCACTGCTATTATCAATAAAAATTGGAGTGTGTAGAAAGGTTACCCCATAGTCCAACATTTGATTCTGAATCCATAAGACTTGAGAACAGCAACTTGCAGCTGCTATATACTCTGCCTCTGTTGTAGATGTGGACACTGTGGTTTGTTTCTTGCACTGCCATGACACTAGTCTTGCACCCAAAAACTGACATCCTCCAGAAGTAGATTTTCTGTCCAAGTTTGCTCCACCTAGATCACTGTCTGAGTATGCAAGCAAGTCAAAAGATGAGTCATGAGGATACCAAAGCCCCAATCTGGGTTGCCCTTTGAGATATCTGAATATCCTCTTAACAGCTTGATAGTGAGATTGCTTTGACCTAACTTGGAATCTTGCACATACACAGACTGGAAACATTATATCTGGCTTAGAGGCTGTAAGATACATGAGAGAGCCAATCATGGATCTATAATGATGAACATCCATATCCTCCCCCTCAAGATCTGCTGTTATTTGTTTGTTTGTCTCCATAGGTGTGCTGGCAGGTTTTGAATCTGAGAAACCAAACTTGGTTAGAATATCTTGCACATACTTGGACTGACTGATAAAAATACCATCTGACTTCTGTTGAACTTGGAGTCCAAGGAAGAAAGTAAGTTCCCCCATGGAACTCATTTTGAATCTTTGATGCATTAGTTCCTCAAACTCCTTGCACATATTGTCTTTTGTGGATCCAAAGATAATATCATCAACATATATTTGGACTCGCAAGATATCCTTCTTCTTTCTCTTGATGAATAAAGTCTTATCAATGACTCCTCTTTCAAAGCCATTTTCCAAGAGATAGGATGACAGAGTGTCATACCATGCTCTTGGTGCTTGATGCAGTCCATAAAGTGCTTTCTTTAGTTTGTATACTTTGTCTGGATAGCTTGGGTTCTCAAACCCTGGTGGTTGACAGACATATACTTCTTCTTCAATTGATCCATATAGAAATGCACTTTTGACATCCATTTGATAGACTTTGAATTTCATATAAGAAGCATAAGCCAGGAATAATCTAATTGCTTCTATCCTGGCTACAGGAGCAAATACTTCTTCATAATCTATTCCCTCTTCTTGTGTATACCCTTGAGCCACCAACCTTGCTTTATTCCTTATTACTATGCCTCTTTCATCTCTCTTATTCTTGAAGACCCATTTTGTTCCTATTGCTCTTTGGCCTTTAGGGAGGTCTACCAGATCCCAAACATCTTGCAGCTTGAATTGCAGTAGCTCTTCTTGCATGGCTTCTATCCAACTGGACTCTTTCATAGCATCATGTGCCTTCTTAGGCTCAAGCTGGGATAAAAAACAAGAGAGCACTGTATGCTGTTGGTCTTGCATTTCTTGCAGCCTGCTTTGATTTCTAGTCATCATAGGAGAAGATAGATCTCCTATTACCAGGATGATTCTTTTGAGTTCTGGTGTGATGACTAGGTTCTTCATCAAGTCCCACCTCTAGATTAGAGTCATTCAACTCCACTGAGGTGTTTTCAGCAGCTACTTCTGGGTCTTTATCTTCTTGACTCTCCTCTTCTCTACTTTCTTCTTCACTCTGATTTGGTCCAGTAGATGGTTCCTTGTCACAGTCTTCAATAGAATCCACTGTAGGTATGGGAAAGATCACAGATTGAGATAAAATGTCTTGAACTTGTGTAGTTCCTGATCCTTCACACCCTGAACCTGCATAGTCATTACTACTGAAACCAAAAGAGTTAGTTAGTGAATCAATGTCTAACAGCCACTGAGGACCAGACCCAATAGGATTTGGTGTATTCTCATTGCATTTGACATTGTCACTTTCTTCAATTATTCTAGAAGAAGAGTTAAAAACTCTGTAAGCCTTACTCTGAGATGAGTAACCAACAAGAAATCCATCATCTGCTTTGCTATCAAACTTACCTAAGTGAGATTTGGTATTGAGAATAGTACAAGGACACCCAAAAGGTTTGAAAAATCCAATAAATGGTTTTCTTTTATTTAAAAGCTCATATGGGGTCTTGTTCTTTGGCTTGAACACTAGAACTCTGTTTTGGACATAACAGGCAGTATTAACTGCTTCAGCCCAGAAGGTAATTGGCAGTTTTGAATCAGCCAACAGAGATCTAGCAGTCTCTATTAGTGTCCTATTTCTCCTCTCAGCAACTCCATTCTGTTGAGGACTCCTAGGGGCACTATATTGTCTCTCAATGCCTTTCTCTTCACAAAAGGTGTTTAGATCAAGATTTTTAAATTCAGTCCCATTGTCTGATCTAATGACTTTTACTTTTTGATTAGTTTGGTTTTCAATTCTTAGGATAAAGGATTTGATTAGTCCACTTGTCTCATCCTTAGTCCTTAGAAAATATACCCAGGTAAATCTAGAGTAATCATCAACAATAACTAAGCAGTAAGATTTCTTGCCTATACTCATAACATTTGTAGGACCAAACAGATCCATATGTAATAACTGGAGGCAAGTAGAAATAGTATTTAACTCTTTGGTCTTATGAGAAGTTTTGTGCTGTTTGCCTTTAAGACAAGCAACAAAATGATCATCACATGAAAAGACTTTTGATGGTAAACCTCTTACAAGGTTGTTTTTAACAAGTTTGTTCATTGTCTTGAAGTTCATGTGACACATCCTTCTGTGCCAAAGCGAGGATTCATCCACAGAAGCTTTAGAAACAAGACAGTTTAGGGATGAATCACTAGAAACATTGTCCATATCTAGACAATAAACATTGTCCTTTCTTGGAGTTCTAAGTAGTATCATGCTTTCATCAACTACTTTGAACCCTGGAGCAAGGATCATACACTATGTATTAGTAAATAATATGCTATGTTGTTTGTCACAAACCTGTGATACACTTAACAGGTTGTACTTCAAGTGATCAACATAGTAGACATCCTCAAATGTTATCTTACCTTTTGTAACATTACCTTTTCCACTTATTTTACCACCAGTAAGATTATCTCCAAAAGCAACATGTCCTCCATTGATATGCTTGAAATCCTGAAGGCATGACATGTTGCCTGTCATGTGCCTAGAGCAACCACTATCAACATGCCATATGCTCTTCCCCTTGAGCTGTTGGTTGCCCTGCACATAAGATAAATCAGTTAGTATGAAATAGGAACCCAAGCCAAAGTGGTCTTGGGTACCCCTTTCTCATCAAAATATTTACATTCTTTCTTGACAAGATTTTTAAACTTTGACTCCTCATTTCTGGAGTACTTTGTCACAATGATGGGTTTGGAAACACTTTTGCTAGAAGCAGTACTGGTTTTAGAAGTACTAACTGCCTTAGCAGCACTTGCATGCTTAGCAGTACTAACCTTGTTAGAAGTAGTAACTGTGTTAGCAGCAGTAACTATGTTGGCAGTATTAACCTTTGAAGAGGTACTAACAGTATTAGCAGCATTAATATTTTCAGCAGTACTAACACTGGTAGCAGCAGTAATGCTTCCAGCAACACTATCCCTGTCAGCAGTACTAACAGTTTTAGTGCTTCTAGGCACCCACATTTTAATACTTTCTTTTAAAACCTTTTTCCTCATGGGGCCTTTGGTTTCAACAGATTTCTTAACCACATGTTTCTTTCCAGCCTTCCTATAACCAACAGGTTTTTGCACAAATCTTTGAAAGTTCATCTGTTGGTTAATAGGGTTAAAGAAACAATGCTTAGCCAAATGGTTTAATTTACCACATATGAAACAAGGTTTTGGTCTGATTATTTTATTTAGATCAACTCCTTGTTTCTGAGCCCATTGATTGTTCCAGTTTCTCTGATTTCCCCTTGGTTTATCATGTTTTTGGGGCTCAGATTTATTACATGCACACTGTTTGCAAGAAATAGGGTTCACAACAGTGGTCTGCTTATAGTAAACCTTCTTGTTCTTTCCCTCAGTCTTCTCTATCTCATTGGACTTGACCCAATTCTTTCCACATCCCTCATTGGTGATTATGTGGTTTTCTACAGGAATCTCACCAATCACAGTGTTGTTCTTATTCTTGACAACTTCTTTCTCAGATTTATCTTTAACAACTACTTCATCTAAGGGATCAATCTCAGTGGCTCCCTCAGGTAGGTCCTTCCTATCCTTTGTTTCTAACAAATTTGAACTAGGAGGAATGTAGTTGTTGTTATAGGGTGGTGGTGTGGTATTGTACCCTATTCCTCTTCTCAGTTTATCATGAATATGAGATTGTAGTAAAGAATCCATTGCTTTAGAGGCATTGGAAAACTTTTCTACATCTAGCTTGACTTTAGCTAGTTCTCCTCTTAACTTTTCACTCTCCTCTTTGGATCTGGTCAGGTGAATTTCTAAGTCATTCTTCTCCCACTTCCAGTAGTTTGTGTCATAAGAGTGTTGAAGCTCATTGGCTTGAAAACCATTAATTTGCTCTTCAAATCTCTCAACAATCCTCACATAATCTTTTATGTCCTTTTCCAATCTCTTAAGGTCATCACTCATGTTCTTGTTGTGATCCCTATACCTTTTAACAGTGTTAATGCAATTTGGAGAACAAAGATTGGAGGTTACCTCTGTTGGGAGATCAGACACCTCTGCCATTAGAGCTTGGTTTTGAATGGCCTCTTCAGCTTGATCACTCCAGTCAAACCCCATACCTTGTTGAGAGACAAGGGCTTGTGCAGAGTTTCTGTTATTATTGAAGCTTCCAGATTGAGCTTGTTGGTGGTTATTATTTTGAGACATTCCACTTCTGCATTCTCTAGCAAAGTGTCCCTTCTGATGGCATTTATAGCATTCCACCTTTGACTTGTCAAATCCTGCTCCATCTTCTCTTCTTTGGGAGAAGTTGTTCCTCCCAGTTCTTTTGATGAACTTCTTAACTCTCATAGAGAGCATGGCCATCTGCCATTTAATGTCCATCTCTTCAAGATCATCTGGATGGAGTTGTTCCAAGTCATCATTAATAAGAGAAGAGTTTCCATGATTGGACAGAAAGGCTTCAAATACAGTTTCAGTGCCTTTCTCTTGATTTGCTCCATTGGCAGCACTAACTGATTCAGGATTGGAAGTAGAATCAATTGATGCTGAAAGGAGTGCAGCATTGTGAACATATCCAGAAGGCTTCTTCTTAGCCTCTACCTCAGATTCAAAAACTCTTAGATCATTATATAGATCATCAAGTTCCTTTTCTTCCAGTTGATCATTCTGTCTGAAAGACACAGTATACATGGTCCATTCATCACTCAGGGACCTTAGGAACTTCCTGTTTAGATCATCTTGATCAATTTGTACTCCCACTGTAGCTAGTTCACCAATAAGCTTGTTGAACCTGTCAAAAGTTTGAGTCATGGACTCATTCTTGGTTGACATAAAGTTCTCATATTGTTGCTTCAGAATGGCTTTCTGATTTCTCTTGGTACTTTTGGTACCTGAGAATCTCTTCTCCAGAGCATTCCAGAGCATCTCTGCATCAGTGCAGTTGCAGAACTGATGTTGATATTCATTGGGAATAGCCAAGAGCAAAGTGCTCAAGGCTTTCATCTCTGTCTGTCTAGTCTTTCTTTCAGCATCAGTTTTTGGTGGAGTTCTCTTTCCATCTGCACCAATCTTTCCTGCTTCAGAAGGTCCATTCTCAATGATGTCCCACATAGAATAGTCAGTGAGGAGTATGTACTGCTTGATTCTGATCTTCCACATATCGAATTCATTGGGTCTGAGCATTGGAACCTTTGAGACCAGAGTACTGTGTGATTCTGCAAAGTTTTCCATGATGAATGAATAGATGTTTCTAAGAGAACTTGCTCTGATACCACTTGTCAGGATCGAATTCTCAACAAGAATTATGAATACTCAGAAACAATATCAAAGAAGTTGCGGAATAACACTTTGATATTCAATGTAACAGTAAACAACCAGTGAGTATGATTAACAACTTGTAAACTTGTATTGAATGATTAAAATCACAAGATTACACACTCAACCTCAATCTTGAAGAACAGACTCTTTCAAGACGAATTCTACTTCTCTAGAATTAGGAACTATGCCTTGAGGTTGATTTTCTCTCTAGAATAAAACTTAGAATTAATAATCATTATTTTTAAACTATTCTATCAATTCTATACATATACTGAAGATAACAGATAATTACAATTAATAAAATATCTTCAGAATATCTTCCATGAATATCTTCAGTATATCCAGCTGTCACTCTTGTAATTCTGATCTCCATCTCATAAGCAGCATTAATCATCTTGGAAGTATTAACTCAGTCTTGGCAGCATTAACCACTAAGCAGCACTAACCTCTAGCAGTACTTACTAGCTAAGCAGTACTAACTTTGATCAAGCAGCACTAACTTTGACTAGCAGTATTAATTCTACTAGAAGTAGTAATACCTAGCAGTATTAACTTTTGAAGTCCTCTAGCAGTAGTAATTCTGAACTAGAAGCCTTAACCATACTTAAGCTTTTCTTCAGTTCCCAACAAAACAACACAGCTAAAGTTCAACTTCCATTTCGCTATGAGAAGTTGAATAACAGTTATAGATCTAGTAAATCAAAATTTCTTTCGAATGATTATTTTGAGAGTTATTCTGTAAAAGAGTTGGAGGCTAAACCCATCGAAGGTAAGCTTTACGTCCCTCCTCTAGTTTTGGAAAGTAAAATTTCTGAACTCGATAATACTCTTATAGAAGAAAGAATTTTGATGGAGTTAGAACAAACAGTATTTTCAATAGTGTTCAAAACTTCTAATTTTCCTAAAATCTCCAAGGCTTTAAATTCGGATGACAGATCTGGTTCACTTGATAATGAGCTTAATTTCTTAAACTCTGAAGGTGTTTTAAATGATTGTGTTTCTCAGTTTGATTTTTCTTCTAAACTTCCTGATCATTCATCTTGTGTTGTTAATTCCTTTGGATTACCCAGTGTTTTTGACAAAGGTGAAACATCAACGAAAGTTGATAAATCAGTTTCTGTGAAATCAAAGAAAGCAAAAGGTAAGAAACAAAAATCTCAGCTTTCACAGAAACCGATCTTCACTAGTAAGCCAAAGAAGAAGCATTCTCTTAATTCTTATCATTCTAACTCTAAAGTTTCAAATGTTTCAGATTTGAGAAAGCAAAGGGTTGGAGTTAAGACTGCATGGATACCGAAACAGAAGATAGATGAGAAAGCTAAATCTAGTTCTAGTTTTATTTTGAATAAAAAGACTTCTAGTAAAGATGATTTGAGTGTGAATGTTGCTACTTTTAAAAATAATCTTGTTGATCCTCGCAAGAAATATTCTTTAAAGCAATTATTTCAGTTAGCTCCATCTAGTAATAAAAAGTTTTTAAATTATGGTGAATGTGATTATGCTTCTCGTAAATATTCTGATGTTTGGTATGGTTCATATAATGTGTCATCTTATCATTATCATGCGTTTTATCATGCTTATGGTTTTCAAAGAAAAAGCGGGCCCAAATTTAAATGGGTGCCAAAATCAAGTACTAACAGTGGAGGTCCCATTTATAAATGGGTTCCTAAACCTCTTCTTTCTTGATCTGTTTTGTGCAGACCCGTCATATGTGGTACTTGGATAGCGGGTGTTCCAAGCATATGACCGGGCAGAAGAGTATGTTGTCTAATTTTACGGACAAATACTGCGGCACAGTTTGTTTTGGAAATGATCAATTTTCACCTATTCTGGGATATGGTGATGTTATACATGAAAATCTTACGATCAAAAAGGTGAGCTACGTTGAAGGCTTAGGGAACAACCTATTCAGCATTGGCCAGTTCTGCGACAAAGATTTAGAGGTTAATTTCAAGGCCAAGACATGTTCAGTACGCACTGAAGAAGGAAAAGAACTCTTGGTCGGCACTCGCAAGTCAAACCTCTACACCATCTACTATCAAAGGCCTCGATGCAACAAAGCTGGTTATGGCATCGACGACTTTCTCACCTCAACTTTCGGTACATCAATAAGCTGGTTAGTGGCAAGCTAGTGAAAGGTCTTCCAGAACTGAAGTATGAAAGAGAACATCTATGTGCAGCATGTGAAAAGGGCAAGATGAAGAGAGCCCCACACAAACCAAAGCCTAAACCGAGTACCAACTCTCCTTTAGAGTTGTTGCATATGAACTTGTGCGGTCCTATGCGAACACAAAGCTTAGGAGGAAAGAAATATGTGCTAGTTATCGTGGACGACTATACGCGATACACTTGGGTTAAGTTTCTACGGTCTAAAGATGAGACTCCCGATGTTCTCATTACGTTTCTGAAGACGACCCAAGTCAATCTGCAAAAACAAGTCAAGATTCTCATGACTGACAACGGCACAGAGTTCAAGAACAAGATAGTTGAAGAATATCTCGAATCAGTCGGGATATCACATCAATACTCTGCTGCTCGCACGCCTCAACAGAACGGAGTCGTCGAAAGGCGAAATCGTACACTTGTCGAGGCCACTCGGACAATGCTCAGCCAATCTAACTTACCTTTATTTTTGTGGGCTGAAACTGTATCGACTGCGTGTCACACTCAAAATCGCTCCATCATACACCGCAGATTTCAGAAGACTCCGTATGCGTTAATCAACAATCGAACACCAACCATTAACTATTTTCATGTTTTTGGTTGTACATGTTATGTTCTAAACGACCGAGAGAATCTGAACAAGTTCAGTGCTAAGGCGGATGAAGGCATCTTCGTTGGTTATTCATCTACATCGTCTGCATATCGTGTTTATTTGAAGAAGTCGAAGACTGTGATCGAGAGCGTCAATGTTACATTTGATGAGGACATGGCTTCTGAGCACATCAGTTCAGAACCCGTCATTACCGGAGTACTAGCTTCTGGACCAATCAGTCCAGGACCTGCACCTCAAGAGAACAAATCAGATGGCGCTTCGTCGTCTACTTCTAATTTATCTGATTTGGATTTATTATTTGAACTGTTCTATGATGAATTTCTTGGATCTAAAGTTCCTAAGTCTGTTGTGATTGACAGGATAGAAGACTCGATGACTACTCCTCCGACCACTTCCGATATCTCTACTGAATCAAATTCCCCGATTCGGCAAGAAGTTCCAGTTCAAAAGCCTACTCCGACAGTTGAAGTTGTGACGAACAACGCCGAGACAGAAGTAGTTGACTCAGTAGGATGTACTGTAAGGAATGATTAATAGATTGACCAGGTTGTACCTACTGCAACTTCTGCAACGACTACTTCAACTGCAACCCCCGTTAATTCTGAACCATCTGAAGGAGATACCAGTGGATTCCTAGATGCGGACAATGCTCAATCTACATCTAATCCACTCCCTCATGAACATAAGTGGACCAAAGAGCACCTGGTACATCAAATTATTGGAGATCCTTCTGCACTGGTGCAAACTAGGTCTGCAACATCAAATATATGTATGTATGAATCCTTTCTGAGCAAGATCGAGCCTACTCGAGTATCTGAGGCCCTTGCCGATTCAGATTGGGTAACTGCAATGCAAGATGAGCTGAATCAATTTGAAGCACTGAAAGTCTGGAGACTCGTACCCAAACCGCAAGGTAAAACCATCATTGGTACGAATTGGGTGTTCAAAAACAAGAAAGATAAAGATGGCACCATTATCCGAAACAAAGAACGACTTGTTGCCAAGGGATATAGGCAAGAGGAAGGGATAGACTACGATGAGACTTATGCTCCAGTGGCGCGTATAGAGGCAATTCGGATGTTCTTAGCCTACGCAGCTCACAAGAACTTCACCGTCTATCAAATGGACGTGAAGACAGCTTTTCTGAATGGAGTACTCAAAGAGGAAGTCTACGTCTCACAACCAGAAGGGTTTGTGAATCCAGATAAGCCTAATCACATTTACATCTTGGATAAAGCTCTTTATGGACTGAAACAAGCTCCTCGTGCCTGGTATGATATCTTATCTCAATTCTTGGTCAGGTCAGGTTTTACTAAAGGTACGGTCAATACCACTCTTTTTATTAAAAAGGACAAAGGCGATATCATTCTTATTCAAATATATGTGGATGATATTATTTTTGGTTCTACAAATCCTAAGTACTGTAAGAACTTTGCAAACCTCATGGTGTCACGTTTTCAGATGAGCATGATGGGAGAGATGAATTTCTTTCTCGGATTGCAAGTCAAACAATTTTCAACGGGGATTTTTATCAATCAATCTAAATACATTCTAGATATTCTTCGGAAGTTCAAAATGGAAAATTGTAAACCGATTGGTACCCCAATGGCACCTGGTACTAGGATTGGCACCGATCTTTCGGGAAAGGCTATTGATGTTAGGACTTATAGAGGGATGATAGGTTCCTTAATGTATCTTACTTCTAGTAGGCCGGATATAATCTTTTCTACATGATTATGTGCTAGATATCAGGCCAATCCTAAAGAATCCCATTTGTCTGCTGTAAAGCGGATTTTCAGGTATCTGAAGGGGACCGCATATCTTGGTATGTGGTATCCTAAGGATACAAGCTTTGAACTAACATCTTATTCAGACGCAGATCATGCTGGTTGCATGTTAGACAGGAAAAGCACCTCGGGTCATATACAATTCCTCGGAGATAAACTCGTCAGTTGGGCTTCGAAGAAGCAATTATGTGTATCCACATCAACGGCTGAAGCGGAATATGTAGCTGCTGTTCTTAGGTCTTATGGATGAGAACACAACTGGGAGACTATGGGTTTCATTTCAATAGAATCCCGATCTATTGTGATTCGAAGAGCGCTATTGAGATTACCGCTAACCCTGTTCAGCATACTAAGACCAAACACATAGATGTCAGGTATCATTTTATAAAAGATAATGTAGAAAAGGGGACAATTGAACTTTACTTTGTAAAAACCGATTATCAGCTTGCAGATTTGTTTACCAAACCTTTAGACGAAAAGAGATTTAATTTTCTTGTCTCAAGACTTGGTATGCTAAATCTTAAGACCTAATCGGTGGTTACCTATTAAAGTTTCTTATTGTATCTCTTTATCATTTCTTTCTTATTATTTCTGCATGATACCTGCTCGTTAATAGTTTTTTCATGATCTCAGGGGGAGTGTGATAAGTATTTTATAGATGGTCAATGTTAGTTTGAGGGGGAGCAATACTGAATGCATTGTACTTACTGATCAATTTGTTAGTAATGCATGATTTTAGGGTGAGCGTTCAAGTCAAAGGAGTATGGCGATGACTTCTGATTATTTCTGATCAGAACTCGTACACTAAGTGTTTTACTGCTTTCTATCATTTCAATTTCTGTGAATAAAGTTACTTTGACTAGACCTTAAGACTTTTTTAGGTTGAGAGATACTTTAAAGATCATATCTTTATGACTTTAAGCTTGACTTCGTGAGAAGTAAGACTGCATTCAAAAGGTATAATTTCTTATCTTCATCTCATCCATGGTTGAAAGAAGGACAACTTTCAAATCTAAGAAAACATGTTCGTAAATGTTCAAACCACTTTCTGATTCTCAAACAGATTTCTTGATTTGGAAGTGTGATTTCAAATGTTTTCTGATTCATCTTTGAGCTTTAACTGATAAAGTTAAACTATCTGAGCATCATGTGCTTCATAGGAAAATATGGGATCAGTGTGCTAGAACTTAAAAGAAACTTCTATGGATTCACGTTAAACAGTGTTTCCTACCCAAGAAGTTAATCCTGTAGTGGTTGAATGTGAGGAGTTCAAAAAGAAATGAGTGTGGGATGTGTGATGAGAGATATTGTAAAAGAGAGTTCGGTTAGCTGTGAGCTTAAAGATTAAAAGAAAGAGGGTGAGAGATCAGAGTAAAAGAATTTTTAAACTCTGCACCAACTACTTTCTGAGTCGGGCAGCCACATTTCTAATGCTTCACAATTCTTGGTGAACATTATTGAAACAGGCAACTAGCCCATGCCAACTCTTGACATTACCCCACCAGGTACTCATTTTATTCTAAACAATAAAATGTTTCGTTTTCTAAGGGGACGCAACACATATGCTATCTGATTTTCATTTGGAAAATCTGGATATTGAAAAGAAGGAAGTCTGCCCCACCTTCACACTTCACTAATGCACATTGAGTCTGTGTTTAACTAACTGTTGTCTCAGTGGTTTACACTTTTTGAGCCTTATAAGCAATCATCTTATGCTTAGTTTATTCTATCACTTGCACGAACACACAAAGAATTTGTTTCTTTGTCATAACGTTCATAGAAATTGCCTTTGTGGTGTTTCGATGATTGAATGGAAGCCCTGGGGGAGTGAACATCATATAAGCTCCTTTATATTGTGTATTCGTTACACACGGTGACTTTGTGTTACTGACAGGCAATTTAACTTGATTCATTTGTTGATTCAGGTGTTACACTTCATTTTCTAAATTGTCTAGATTTGCAAAGATCTGGATGAACATCTTAATGAATTGACGGATAATCAGTGGTTCTGTTTGCAAGATTAATGGTGGAAGATATTTCTTGAAGACACGTTTTGATGAACTCTTTGCTCTTTTCATCAAAAAGGGGGAGAAGCGTCAATCAAGAAATGGAAGATATTCTGAAGATATGCTGAAATGAAGAAATTTTCCTTGAAGATGATTTGCTAAAGCATTCCGAGCTGAAACTGGAGATAATTTCTTTCCAAAAGATATTCTCATCGATTGGAGAGATTTCTACATTCTGAAGATAAAGATGAAGATTACATTTTCTGAGCTTAAAGAATGATCTTGATCCAAAGGGGGAGATTGTTAAAGCACAGTTTTATTGGATTCAAGATCAAAATTTTCTGAAGATGGAAATCTGAAGTTAAAGCTGATAATGTTGTCTCAACAAATAGTCTAGGGTCCTTTTGTAATAATTAGTCAAAAGTATGTTTCCGTATTTTATTTAATAGGCTTTATATTTTAGTTAATTGGTTTGTTTTGTTTTTGGGCCAAACCTTGCAAAGCCCATTAGGCTAATAAGGCCTAAGTATAAAATGTTTTAGTTTAGAGTAATTTAGGTTAAGGAGCTTAATTGCAAGATTAATTATTGAGTGAGAGGAGGCTGTATGTTGGTGTGGTGCGCCGTACACAGAGAGAAGTAGAGAGAATGTTTGATTTCTTCATCAAGAATACTTGTAATCGTTTGATTAATCGTATCAGGTTTGCATTATCATATTATTTTATATGTTTTCTTGATTGAATAGTTAACACTGGGACACACAAAGACAAAGGACGAAATCCATCAAAATTGATATACCTTAGGGACCAAATTCGTAATTCACTGTAAAATAAAATATCTGTACTTGTTTAGGACGAAAGAATGAGAGGGTGTTTGAGATTGCTTATTTAAACTCCTTATTGACTTATAACTTTTCCTCACTGCTAATAAGCTATTTTTAGTGTTTGGGTTGGGGAAAAAAGGTGCTTATAGCTTTTCCACACCGCTAATAAGGAGTTTTTGATAAGTTAAACCATTCTGATTTATCAACTTATTTGAAACAACTTATGACTTTTTTGGTTATTTTACATGTATAAGCAATCCCAAACACCCTTAAATAATAACTTATTAATTTATTACGTTTTGGTACCACAATAAGCTAATCCAAACATTTTTTATAAAACTCCTTTTTGTCACCATATAAGTTGATAAACACTTTTACAAATAAACATAGGTTATTTTAAATAAGCAATCCCAAACACCCTCTAAAACCTGTTTTTTTTTGGAAACACCGAGCGTGCATTATGGCTTGCCAAACGAGAGAAAACTATAAGGAGAGGGCTACCGATCGAGGATTTAAAGCTTTAGAGATCTTGACATTCAAACAACGATTGAGGTATAATTTACATGTTTAAGATTTGATTTGTTTCATATTATTGTATAGTATATGTTAATACGAGTCAAATGGTTGGAATTTTGCAATGACCCGATGGCCAGAAGGCTAGCTGGCCGATGGACACCATGTACCGCGGGAAACTCCAGCAATAGGTAAAGCCCATGGTTGCTATGCTTTTGGCTTTAGAGAAATCCATAATGAACTTTAATAAGATGCTAAGTCTAAAACTCTAACAAAAAATGTTCGAAAATGGACACGGATTAAAGCTTTTCTACCTGTGTGTGTCCCAGTGATTAACGATTCAATCAAGCAAACATATAAGCAACACAATTATGCAAACCTAGTATTGAATAAGAAAATGATTACAAGTGTTCTTGATCAAGAAATCAATCTATCTCTGCTTCTATGTATCTATGTATACGGCGCACAATACCCAACAGCCTCCTCTATCATTAAATTTCTCTGTTAGCTCCTTCTCTAACCTAATTAACACTAACAAAAATCTAATTTATACTAAGGCTAATTAGACTAATAGGCTTGGCTTGACTTGTCCCAAAAACTAAAACAACCAATTAAATAAAGACTAAAAATGAAAATACGTAAACATACTTTGACTATTTATTACAAAAGGACCTTAGACTATTTATTGAGACGACTTTATCAGCTTTGACTTCAGATTTCCATCTTCAGATAATGATGATCTTGAATCCAATAAATATGTGCTTTAACAATCTCCTCTTTTGGATCAAGATCATTACTAAAATAAATTTAGCAATTCAATCTTCTCTTGAAAGCTTAGAAGATGCAATCTTCCTCTTTGTCTTCAGAATGTAGCAATCTCTCCAATCGATGATGATAAAATAAAATCTATTGGAAAGAAATTATCTCCAGTTTCAGCTCAGAATGCTTCAGCAAATCATCTTCAAAGAAACTTTCTTCAATTTAGCATATCTTCAGAATATCTTTCATTCTTTCAAAAACTTTTGATCTCCCAATTTCTTGATTGACGCTTCTCCCCCTTTTTGATGAAAAGGGCAAAGAGTTCATCAAAACTTTTCTTCAAGAAATGTCGTCCACCACTTATCATGCAAACAGAACCAATGATTAACCGTCAATTCATAAAGAGGTGCATCTAGATCTTTGCAAATCCATACAAAATTGAAAGGTAACACCTGAATCAACAAATGAACCAGTTAAAATTGCCTGTCAGTAACACGAAGTCACTGTGTGTAACGAATACACATTATAAAGGAGCTTATATGATGTTCACTCCCCCAGGGCTTCCATTCAATCATCGAAACACCACAAAGGCAATTTCTATGAACGTTATGACAATGAAACACATTCTTTGTGTGTTCGTGCAAGTGATGGAATAAATGAAGCATAAGATGATTGCTTATTAGGCTCAAAATGTGTAAACCACTGAGACAACAATTAGTTAAACATAGACTCAATCTGCATGAATGAAGTGTGAAGGTGGGGCAGACTTCCTTTTTTTCAATATCCAGAATTTCCAAATGAAAATCAGATAGCAAATGTGTTGTGTCCCCTTTGAAAATGAAACATTTTCTTGTTAAGAAGAAAATGAGTGGTTGGTGGGGTAATGTCAAGAGTTGGCATGGGCTAGTTGCCTGTTTCAATAATGTTCACCAAAGAAATGTGAAGCATTAGAAATGTGGCTGCCCGGCTCAGAAAGTAGTTGGTGCAGAGTTTACAAATTCTTTTACTCTGATCTCACACCCTCTTTCTTTTATCATTAAGCTCACAGCTAACCAAACTCTCTTTTAACATTTTCTCTCATCACACATCCCACACTCATTTCATGGAACTCCTCACACTCAATCACTAAGGATTTACTTCTTGGGTAGGAGACACTGGTTAACGTGAATCTATAGAAGTTCAGTTAAGTCCTAACACACTGACCCCATGTTATCCTATGAAGCATATGATGCCCATGTGATTTAACTTGATCAGTTAAAGCTCAATGATGAATCATAAAACATTTAAAAGCACACTTCCAATTCAAGAAATCTGTTTGAGAATCGGGAAGTGGTTTGAACATTTAAGAACATGTTTTCTTATGATTGAAAGTTGTCCTTCTTTCAACCATAGATGAGATGAAGATAAGGAATGATACCTTATGAGTGCAGTCTTACATCTCACGAAGTCAAGCTTAAAGTCATAAAGATATGATCTTGTAAGCATCTATCAACCTGCAAAAGTCTAAAGGTCTAGTAAAAGTAACTTTATTCACTGAAATTGAAATGACATAAAGCAGTAAAACAATTAATGTACGAGTTCTGATCAGAAACAATCAGAAGTCATCGCCATACTCTTTTGACTTTTACGCTCCCCCTAAAATCATGCATCATTAGTAAACACAATGCATTTAAATTATGCTCCCCTTCAAAATAACATTGACCATCTATAAGATACTTCTCACACTCCCCCTGAGATCATGAACAAACAATTAAAGATTGCGGAAATAATAATAAAGAAATGATAAAGAGACACAATAAGAAACTTTAATAGGTAACCACCGATTAGGTCTTAAGATTTAGCATACCGATTAGGAAAGAAGAGGTTTAGGTACCCATTTATAAATGGGTCCTTCATTGTCAGTACATGATTTTGGCACCCATTTAAATTTGGGCCCGCTTTTTCTTTGAAAATCATAAGCATGATGAGAAAAATGAAGACGATAAGATGAAACATTATATGAACCATACCAAACATCAGAATATTTACGAGAAGCATAATCATATTCACCACAATTTAAAAACTTTTTATTAGATGGTGCTAACTGGAATAATTGCTTTATAGAGTATTTCTTGCGAGAATCAACAAGATTAAATTTAAAAGTAGCAACATTCACAATCAATTCATCTTTACTAGAAGTCTTTTTATTAATACTAGAACTAGATTTAGATTTCTCGTCTATCTTCTGTTTTGGTATCCATGCAGTCTTAACTCCAACCCTTTGCTTTCTCATATCTGAAACATTTGAAACTTTAGAGTTAGAATGATGAGAATCAAAAAAATTCTTCTTCTTTGGCTTACCCGTGGTGATCGGTTTCTGTGAATGCTGAGATTTTGTTTTCTTACCTTTTGCATTCTTAGATTTCGCAGAAACTGATTTGTCAACTTTCGTTGATGTTTCACCTTTTTCAAACACACTGGGTATTCCAAAAGAATTAACAACACAAGATGAATGATCGGGAAGTTTAGAAGTAAAATCAAATTGAGCAACACAATCATTTACAACATGTCAGGATCGAAACTCAAACAAGAATTTAAATAACACACTCAGAAACTTATGTTAAAGAAGTTGCGAAAAAACACTTTAACAGAAAATCAATGGAACAGTATATAAAAACTCAAATCATAAGTTTATATTGCATAAAACTTAATGATTACACACAAAACCTCAATCTGTTGAACAGGCTCAACAGACGTTCTATACTTCTCTATAGAAAGGATCTAAACTATTCTTGAGGTTAATTCTCTCTAAACAAAACGTATGAATAATTGTTTATTCTAACAAAGACTTCTATACTATATATACAGAGTTGATTACAAGATAATTATCAAAATAAAATTGATCTTCAGTATCAATACCATAATTATCTTCAACCTTATCTCCAGCTCATCTTTATCTTCAAGTCTTCTTAATCATTAGAAGCAGCACTAACCTTCTTTTAGCAGTATTAATCATCTTGCAGTATTAACATCCTCAGCAGTATTAATCCTTGAGCAGTACTTACCATGCTTGCAGTAGTAATCTTCAACAGTACTAACTACTCGCAGTACTAACTTTCCAAGCAGTACTAACTATTCAAGTAGCAGCACTAACTTTTCAAGCAGTATTAATTCTACTAGCAGTATTAAAATTACAAGCAGTAGTAATATCTTTCAACTAGCAGTAGTATCCATCCTTAGCATATTCAGACCCAACAATCTCACCCTAACTTAACTTTTCAGAATGAGATGTTAAGTTCTTCAGCATAGAGTCTTCATGATGCTTTCAACACTTCATCTTAGATTCCCAAATCAGGATTCAGACCTAGACTCTGATTGATGGTTCTCTTTACTACTGTCTTTGCCATTTCTGAGTTCTTTGGACATACCAACTTTGATTTCAACATTTCTTGCAGTTTAGCCTTGCTGTGATCATAAATCTTGTCCACTAGATAGTATTCATGATAACTCTTGTCAATTGTTATCATATAGATACCACAGTTTTCAAATAACATCCAATGATCAACCCTTTTAAAACCATACTCATGATGTAGATCTTTGATCCTATGCTTTACTTTCTCAGGCTCAAACATTATGCATAAGTATTCCATAGCAATCTTGAGTAGGCTCATTTCAGTCCCTTGCAACACAGACTCATACAGCTTTGTTCCAACCTTGTACATTTCCTCTAGGTCAGTCTTGGAACAACTTCTGATCACTTTTCCCCAAGTTGTATACACTTCAAACTGATCACCCATTCTTTTGAATCTGAAGTATTCTTTCCTGTTGTCCTTCAGAATATCCCAAAAGATAATTTCTGGTGCTTTCATGGAAATGGGATAAGCTTGTACTGGATCTTCATCTGTCACTGTCATGTACAAGTCAAACTGCTCATTTGATTGTTGATTGGACTGCTCTGAATTCTGCTCTGGCTCTCCTGAAGGTGCAACAGTTGCTTCTGCTTCTGCTCTTTCTTCTTCAATTCTTGCCCTTTTTGCCTTTGGCTTGGTGGCAATTGTTTTCTTTCTTTTGATTACTCCAATTTGATGAGCCAATGTCTCTTCTTTCTTTTCCTTGATAGGAGTTCCTTCTTCACTTTTAGGGAAGGGTTGTTGTATGTTGAGATCATGCCTCTCTTTCATCTTTCTGTCAGCTTCTTCCCTTTGAGTGAAGTCCCCTTTCAGTTTGTCCATCTCCTTCTGGTAAAGTTCTTCAAGCTTTCCAAAAGACATACTTGTAAACATTCCCTCAGGAACTCCAATAGCTCCTCTCCGGAAGTTTATCATCTTCCTTCTTTCTTGGTTTGCTAAGTATGTCTTGAAAGGTTGTCTTTGTCTAGTCTTCAGTGGTAGCCTTTACCTTGAAGCCTTCTTTGTGACTTTCTTAGCATCAACTGCAAATTTCAGACTCTTTTGATATTCTTCATTAAGTTTAGCAGCCATCTCCAAAGCAATCTCTCTGTCTTTGGCAGATTGAATTTCTTCCTCCTTTTCCATATCTTCTTGAAGCTTTTTGGCCACTTCTTCATCCAACTCAATATGTTTCTGTTTCTTCAATGGTTGCTCAGATTCAACCATCTTCTCCTTTCCCTTCTTCTTTGCATCCTCCATACTGATCTTTTTCTTTCTATGATCTTCTCCTCCTTCTTTAATGACCATTCCCTTAGCCTTTTGAGTGGCCTTGGGAGTGTCAGTCTTTGCCTTTAATAAAGTCTCTGCAATTGCTATTTCTTCTATAGTCAGCCCTGTTTCTGCTGTAGCTTTCTCTATTTCTACTTCTGTTGTTACTACTTCTGGTGTAGTAGTTACTGCTGCTGGTGTGGTTTCTACTTCTTTTGCTTTTGCTGCTGCTAGTTTAACTGTTTCTGCTGCTTTGTTACTTTCTGCTTCTGTACCCAACTCCCCCTCAAACTTTGATTCCATGTCAACAGGGCTTTACTTTTTTGCTTCAGCTTTACTCTCTCCCTTTTTGAAAGCATCTTTTACATCTCCCCTTTTCTTCAAGACAAACTGTGTTCTTTTCTTCTTCTGGACCAACTTCTGAACCATCTTCTTTAATTTGGTGATTTGCACTTGTTGTGACAGAATTACCAGTTTCATCTCCTCTATTTCTGCACCTTGTTTGATTACATCCATATTGACATTAGCAATAGTTTCCATCAATTCCTCATAGTTATATCTATCCTCACCTTCTTTAGGTGTGTTGACCACCCTGGAAGGATCCTTGGAAGTTTTAGTAGGAGTATTCTGCCTAGCAGAAGCACCCTCTACCCCCTTGGTTTCTTGGCACCTGGGACCTTTGGATGATTGCTCACCCAAAGTTTCCGTGGGGAAGGTCTTAGGGATGCTCACACTGTCCTACCCTGCACTTTGTGCAAAGTCAGTAGTGTGAGCCTCACTGCCCACATGCTCAACCTGCTCCTTAGTGAGCACCTTCTTGGGGTTGGGAGACACCCCTATGGTTTCCCTATCGATATTCTCTAATGGATAATGCTCCATTAGAGGGCTTGAAGGCTATGGGGGTGAAGGTACAAGAAGGGAAGGAACCTTCTGTACCTTTTTCCTTATATAAATTTTGGTGATGGGGGATGTGGGCTTTTCAATAGGAATCTGAGGAGGATTACTAGAATGGAATGATGTGGGTAGGTCATCAGTTGGGTGGTCAGATGTGGGCTGTGACCCTGATGCCTCACCATGGGAAGGAGACATAACCATCATTGTAGAGAACAATGGTGTCTCTTGTCCAGAAAAGTCCTTGCTAGGCCTTTTCATGTTTGAAAATACCTTCCCTTTGGGAGGTTTTGGTACATACACCTCTTGAAAAGAGGGTAGATCCGTCAATTCCTTTAGTATAATCTCTTGTACAAACCAAGGATACATATAAAAGCTTTTGGATTTGGTATCCAGGTTTGACATAAAATCATTGAAAATCATTTGTGAGAAATTAAACTTTCTAGAGGTGGCTAAGCAGACCAAAGCATAAGCTAAGGTACTGCTAAACTCACTCCATCCAGTTGTTTTTCGTGAAATGCAATGTTGTAGGGTATGAACAAAAAATCTCTACTGTGGTGAAAATTTGTTCTTGAAAAACTTGAATACATCAGTGGGACCTTCATACCCCATATTACTAAGAGTTTGGAAAAGATCTTCCTTAGGTAAAGAGGTTATACCTGAGGCATCATCTAAACGTAGATGGATGCAAATACAGCCTTCTGTGATGGTCAGGGGTTTATCACATACCCTTGTTTTGATGACCTGATTGCCCTCTTCAGATTGAATAGCAGCATTGGCCCAGAACTGTCTTTGATGTTCTACATAGATTGTGGGATTGACAGTTAGAGCGTGGGCGATGTGTGAGGATTTGAGGAAATCCCCTATGGCATGGAAACCTTCATCTTGCTTTGGTTTCTGTAACATGGCGAGCTCGTTGTGTTCATCAAAGAATGCTCGTCCTGCCATCTTTCTGATTGATTCTAGCGTTCGAATCGTGGTGACACTGGTAAGCAAGAAATCGAGAGAGAGAGAAAAAGACGCAATGGAAGTTTAAAGAGTCGTTTGGATTTTGGCGGTCAAAGAGGGTATTTATAGGTGGAGGGTTTCAGTTAGAAGCAGTACTAAGTACCCTAGCAGTATTAACAAGCCCGCAGTACTAACCCATATAAGCAGTAGTAACACATACTAGCAGCATTAACACAGACTAGCAGTATTAACACATACCAGCAGTAGTAACACTGATTAGCAGTATAAATAAGGCAAGCAGTAGTAACTTTGCACTGGCAGTATAAACCACCTAGCAGTAGTAACCATACTTGACCATTTTTGAAAAGTTATCATGTGTAATATAGCAAACAGTATTAACTGATTTAGAAGTACTAAGTATCCATTTGAAGCAATATGAAACACTGAAACACACAAGGTTAGTAGCACCATGCACAATACAATATAAGAAAGTAGACAGGAAGGAGTCTATACAGAAATGGTACATAAAGCAGATCAAAGGAGGCTTATTCAGAGTTTATCATGCCCACACTTGTGACCAAAAATGTGAATCTACTCACATCAAAAGCTTTGGTGAATAGATCAGCAAATTGGTTACTTGTATGGACTTTCACAACCTGAATGAGCTTCTTTTCATTACAGTCTCTGATAAAGTGGTACCTGATTTCTATATGCTTTGTTTTGGAGTGCTTGACTGGATTATTAACAATGCTAATAACACTATTTTTGTCTATGAAGATTGGAGTGTGAAGAAAAGTCATACCATAGTCCAGCATTTGATTCTGAATCCAGAGTACTTGAGAGCAGCAGCTTGCAGCAGCTATATACTCTACTTCTGTTGTAGAGGTGGACACTGTGGTTTGTTTCTTGCACTGCCATGACACTAGTCTTGCACCCAAAAACTGACATCCCCCTGAAGTTGACTTTCTATCCAAATTTGCACCACCCAAGTCACTGTCTGAATAAGCAAGTAGGTCAAAAGGTGAGTTATGAGGATACCAAAGACCTAATCTAGGTAGGCCTTTGAGATATCTGAATATCCTCTTGACTGCTTGAAAGTGTGATTGCTTAGGCCTTACTTGAAATCTTGCACACACACAAACAGGAAACATGATATCTGGTCTTGAAGCTGTGAGATACATGAGGGAGCCAATCATGGATCTGTAGTGATGAACATCCACATCCTCCCCCTCAAGATCTACAGTGATCTGTTTGTGTGTCTCCATGGGTGTGCTTGCAGGCTTTGAATATGAGAATCCAAACTTATTAAGAATGTCCTGCACATACTTGGATTGACTTATAAATATCCCATATTTCTTCTGTTTAACTTGTAGGCCAAGGAAGAAGGTAAGTTCACCCATAGAACTCATCTTGGATCTCTTGTGCATCAAATCTTCAAAATCTCTGCACATTTGATCTTTTGTGGATCCAAAGATAATATCATCCACATAGATTTGCACTATTAGGATGTCCTTCTTCTTCCTCTGAATGAACAGAGTCTTGCCTATGATTCCTCTTTGAAAACCATTTTCTAAGAGATAGGTAGACAGAGTGTCATACCATGCCCTTGGTGCTTGATGTAGCCCATAGAGTGCCTTCTTCAATTTGTAAACTCTGTCAGGATACTTTGGATTCTCAAATCCTGGAGGCTGACAGACATACACTTCTTCTTCAATTTTCCCATACAGGAAAGCACTCTTTACATCCATCTGATAGACCCTGAACTTCATGAAAGAATCATAGGCTAAAAATAGCTTGATGGCATCTATCCTTGCCACTGGTGCAAATACCTCTTCATAGTCAATTCCTTCTTCTTGAGTATACCCTTGTGCCACTAATCTGGCCTTGTTCTTTATTACTATTCCTCTCTCATCTTTCTTGTTCCTGAAGATCCATCTTGTGCCAATTGCTCTGTGTCCTTTTGGAAGATCCACCAGATCCCATACATCTTGCAGTACAAACTGCAGTAGCTCCTCTTGCATTGCTTCTATCCAACTTGGATCTTTCATTGCATCATATGCCTTTTTGGGTTCAACCTGGGATAGAAAGCAAGATAATAAACCTGATTGTAGGCCTTTCAATCCCCCTATCTTGCTTTGTTGCCTTGTGATCATTGGAGAATTGATGTCACCAATCACTAATTGAGGAGGATGATTCTTCTGAGTTCTTGTAGCATTGACAACCTTTTCATTAAGATTGACTTCAAGATTGGTGTCATTCTTTTCTGGAGTGCTTCCCCCATATACTGAAGAATCATCATTTGTGTCATTCTCTTCCAAAAATGGCATCTCAGGGCCTTTGATTCCTAAATCTAAAGGTTGATCTTCCTTTTCTTCTCTGTCCTCTTCATTCTGATCTGGTTCAGTGTCCTTTGAATCTGAAGACTCTTTCTTATCTTGGTCACAGAATTCAACAGGATCAACAGTAGGTGTTGGGAACAACACAAACTCTTGTCTTTGTACTTGTACCTGTTCTATCCCTGTTCCTACATTATGCTCATTACTAAAACCCAAAGAATTAGTTAGTGAATCAATGTCAAATAGCCAATTAGGACCTGAACCAAGTTGATTTGGTGTGTTCTCATTGCATTTGACATTGTCACTTTCCTCATAACATTTGTAGGGCTAAACAGATCCATATGCAATAAATTTAGAGGTGAAGAAATTGTATTTATCTCTTTGGACTTATGAGATGTTTTGTGTTGTTTGCCTTTAAGACATGCAACACAATGATCATCACATGAAAATACCTTTTGTGGCAAACCTCTTACAAGGTTGTTTTTCACAAGTTTGTTCATTGTTTTAAAGTTCATGTGACACATCCTTCTATGCCAAAGAGATGATTCATCCAAAGAGGCTTTTGAAAATAAACAGTTTAAAGATGAATCAGAAGCTACACTCTCCAAGTCTAAGCAATAAACATTGTCCTTTCTAGGAGTTCTAAGTAGTATCATACTTTCATCAACTACCTTGAACCCTGGAGCAAGGATAATACATTAAGTATCATTGAATAATATGTTATGTTTCTTGTCACAGACCTGTGATACACTTAACAAGTTGTATCTCAATTGCTCAACATAGTATACATCCTCAAAGATCATCTTACCTTTTGACACATTACCTTTTCCACTTATTTTTCCACCTGCTGGATTATCACCAAAAGCAACATGTCCTCCATCAATTCTTTTGAAGTTTTGAAGGCAGGTCATGTTACCTGTCATGTGCCTGGAACAACCACTATCAACATGCCAAATGCTCCTTCCCTTGAGCTGTTGGTTTCCCTGCACATTTAATAAAGCAGTTAGTTTTTAATAGGAACCCATGCCAAAGTGGTCTTCGGTTTTCCATTCTCATCAACATATTCATATTCAGACAGGATGAGATTATCATACTGAGAAATCTTATTGCTTGAATACTTTGTCACAATAATGGGCCTGTCACTGGAAGCAGTACTAACTTGATTGGCAGTACTAACTTTGTTAGCAGTACTAACATCATTAGCAGTACTAAGAGGTTTAGCAGTACTAACTTTCTTAGCAGTACTAACTGGGTTAGCAGTAGTATTGCTTGCAGCAGCATTATTTCTGTCAGCAGTACTATTTGAAGTAGCAGTACTAACAGATTTCTTTACTTTTGGAACCCAAACCTGGACAAACTTGTTTGCTTTCTTTTTCTATAAGTTACTCCTGGGCTTATTTGGAGTATTTTTCTTTGAATTAGCAAACTTATTCTGAGCATGAGATTTTACAGGTGCACTATTCTCAGCCATATGATTCTTTATCTGCTTCCTATAACCAACATGATTTTGTATATTTATTTGAAAAGTGATCATTTGGTTGATAGGATTGAAATAACAGTGTTTGGCTAGATGATTTAACTTGCCACAGATAAAACAAGGCTTTGGTCTGTTAATTTTTCTCAGATCAATTGCTTGTTTTAAAGCCCACTGATTATTTCTATTTCTTTGATTTCCCCTTGTTTTATCATGTTGTTGGGGCTGATTCTGTTTACAAGTACAGGGATTAACAAAATGGTTTGCATGTAATGGACTCCCTGTACCTTTTCCTTTCCTCTCTTAGGGGTCTCAACTTTTTCATTCTTAACAGTTTCTTCTCCATACTTCACTTTCTCACTCTTGACAAACGGTTTACCCCCCCCCCCCCCTTTCATTTGTCAGTATGTGGTTTTCTATGGGAATATCTTTGTGGTCTTCCTCATTCTTACTCTCAGAGTCCTCTTCTTCAGAATCTGCCTCAACCACTACTTTGTCTAAAGGATCTACTTCAGTGGCTCTCTCAAGTAATTCCTTCTTGTCCTGTCTTTCTAAGAGATCTGAGGTGGGTGGTATATAATTATTGTTGTATGGTGGAGGGGTGGTGTTATAGTCTATTCCTCTTCTCAGTTTGTCATGGACTTGAGCTTTTAGAAGTGAGTCCATTGCTTTAGAAGCATTGGAATATTTCTCAATATCTAGCTTGGCTTTCTCAAAATCACTCATTATCTTCTCACATTCCTCTTCAGACTTTTTAAACTTAACCTCTAACTGATTTTTCTCCCACTTCCAGTAGTTTGTATCATAGGAATGTTGAAGTTCATTAGCCTGGTAAGACTTAATTTGTTCTTCAAACCTCTCAACTATCAGAACATACTCTCTTCTGTCTTTCTCTAACCTATTAAGGTCATCACACATACTTTGATTGTGATCCCTGTACTTTTTAACAGTTTCAATACAGGTTTTAGAGCAAAGATTAGAAGTTACCTCTGTGGGAATATCAGTGCTTGCTGATTCAGAAACTTTAGCCATTAAAGCTTGATTCTGAACTGCTTCTTCTGCTCGTTCACTCCAATCAAATCCCATTCCTTCTTGGGAAACAAGAGCTTGAGAAGAGTTCCTACTGTTGAAGCTAGTGGACTGTGATGGTTGATGGTTGCTAGTATGCTGTTGAGGCATTCCACTTCTGCATTCTCTTGCAAAGTGCCCCATCTTGTGACATTTGTAACATTCAACCTTGGATTTATCAAATCCAATCCCATATTCTCTTTTCTAAGTAAAGTTGTTCCTTCCAGTCCTTTTGATGAATCTTTTTACCCTCATAGTCAACATAGCCATCTGCCACATGATATCTATCTCTTCCAGATCATCAACATTTATCTGTTCTAAGTCATCATTGATTAGAGTGGAATTAGCATGACAGGCTAGAAAAGCTTCTAAAACTGAGTCATTGGATCCATCTTTCTTTGATCCATGGGCAACACTAACTGATTCTGTATTAGCAGCAGAATCAGTAGAGGATGATAAAAGAGCAGCATTGTATGAGTATACAGAGGGCCTCTTCTTTGCTTCTACCTCTGCTTCAAACACCCTAAGGTCATTATAGAGGTCATCCAATTCCTTGTCCTCCAATTGGTCATTCTGTCTGAAGGAGACAGTGTACATAGTCCATTCATCACCAAGAGATCTTAGAAATTTTCTGTTAACATCATCTTGATCTATCTGGACACCAACAGTAGCCAATTCACCAATTAGCTTATTAAATCTATCAAAATTTTGAGTCATGGACTCATTCTTTGTAGACATGAAGTTCTCATACTGCTGCTTTAGGATGGCCTTCTGATTTCTGTTGGTACTTTTGGTACCAGAAAATATTTTCTCCAGAGAATTCCAAAGAATTTGTGCATCAAAACAGTTGCAGAATTGATGTTGGTACTCATTAGGTATAGCCGAAAGCAGAGTGCTCAAAGCTTTTATCTCTGTCTGGCTCAACTTTCTCTCTCCATCTGTCTTTGGTGGAGGTCTCTTTCCTTCTGCATCCATATTTTCTCCATCAGAAGGACCATTCTCAATGATGTCCCACATTGAGAAGTCTGTGAGAAGAATGTACTACTTGATTCTGATCTTCCACATATCAAACTCATTGGGTTTGAGCATGGGAACCTTTGATACCAAAACACTGTCGCTTGAACTGTCCATGATTAAAGGTTTCTGAATTTTCTTGCTCTGATACCACTTGTTAGGATCGAAACTCAAACAAGAATTTAAATAACACACTCAGAAACTTATGTTAAAGAAGTTGCGGAAAAACACTTTAACAGAAAATCAATGGAACAGTATATAAAAACTCAAATCATAAGTTTATATTGCATAAAACTTAATGATTACACACAAAACCTCAATCTGTTGAACAAGCTCAACAGACGTTCTATACTTCTCTATAGAAAGGATCTAAACTATTCTTGAGGTTAATTCTCTCTAAACAAAACGTATGAATAATTGTTTATTCTAACAAAGACTTCTATACTATATATACAGAGTTGATTACAAGATAATTATCAAAATAAAATTGATCTTCAGTATCAATACCATAATTATCTTCAACCTTATCTCCTGCTCATCTTTATCTTCAAGTCTTCTTTATCATTAGAAGCAACACTAACCTTCTTTTAGCAGTATTAATCATCTTGCAGCATTAACATCCTCAGCAGTATTAATCCTTGAGCACTACTAACCATGCTTGCAGTAGTAATCTTCAACAGTACTAACTACTAGCAGTACTAACTCTTCAAGCAGTACTAACTATTCAAGTAGCAGAACTAACTTTTCAAGCAGTATTAATTCCACTAGCAGTATTAAAATTACAAGCAGTAGTAATACCTTTCAACTAGCAGTAGTATCCATCCTTAGCATATTCAAACCCAACACAACACCTTCAGAGTTTAAGAAATTAAGCTCATTATCAAGTGAACCAGACCTGTCATCAGAATTTAAAGCCTTGGAGAATTTAGAAAAATCTGTATTTTTTAACACTGTTGAAAATACAGTTTGTTATAAGTCCATCAAAATTCTTTCTTCTGTAAGAGTATTCTCGAGTTCAGAAATTTTACTTTCCAAAACTAGAGGAGGGACGTAAAGCTTACCTTCGATGGGTTTAGCCTCCAATTCTTTTGCAGAATAACTCTCAAAATAATCATTTGAAAGAAATTTTGATTTATCAGAACTATAATTGTTATTCAACTTCTCATAGCGAAATGGAAGTTGAACTTTAGCTATGTTCTTTCTTTTATCATATTCCTTGGCTTTATCTTTTTCAGACAGACTAGTCCAAAAGGGTTTGAGTTCCTGATGTTGAGGAGCCAATAACATAAACCCAAAGTCATAAAGTGCAGGCACTTCAGATATACCCTTTTTGAGATGATGTGGGTTCTTGTAACCAAGTCCCCAAGTATCGGGTTTCTCTTCAGGTTTGTTCAAATGAATAGTGTGTTCAGTTTGACCTAAAGTTTATAATTTCTCTTCCAAAGCATTCACCTTGTCTATTAAAGATTTCTTTTCTTTTGAAGTAGAAAAGTACCTTTTAGAAAGCTCTATAGACTTAAACCCACATTCTTTATATTTAGAAACAGTTTCAGATAACTTTTTATGATTTATAGTCTTTTCTTTAGCGCTGGTGTCTATATTTTTGTGCAAAGTTTCAATTAATACATTTTTCTCAGCAATATCATTACTAAGTTTATGTATAGATTGATTTTTCTCATTTATGACACCTTTCTCACGCTTCAGTTTAGACTCTAATTCTTGGAGTTTAGACATCATGACATGCATTTGGTTCAGAAAATCAGATTCAGTTAAGTCACATACCTCATCATTATCTCCATCATCAGAATCAGCATCAGCTTCTGACTGCTTCTTCCCCATCAAGCACAGGTGTGCTGTCTCGTCCTTCTCTCCTTCTTCAGATTCTTGGTCAGAATGGTCGAGCCAGTATTCATCCTCGGCCACTAATGCTTTTCCAGCCTCTTGTTGCTTGGCTAGAAGCATCTTATTCTTGTAATAGTCGGAGTTTCGGAATTTTGGTTTGCGGCAGTCCTTGGCAAAGTGACCGAGTCGGACACAATTGTAGCACTTTATCGGTTCTTCCTTCTTGGACTCTTTGGCTCCATCCTTCTTCTTTTCTTCTCGTCTCTTTTCTTCAACTTTCTCCTTATGCTTGTAGTTATTCGGACCAGACGAGTACCTATGACTGTTGGAGTTTGGCTTTTTATAGAACATCTTTTGGAAAGCCTTGGTTAACATTAGCATGGCTTCCTTCAGTTGTTCACAATCGTCAGAGTCAGACTTTGCCTCACTATCAGCATCATCTGATTCAGATGCTATCACCTTCTTCTTCTTAGACTTCTTCTTGACCACAAGTGCAACTAGATCAACAACTTCTTTGTCAACCTTCTTCATCTCAGCCTTGATTTCATCCACCTCTTCCTCATTCTCCAAATGATTCCACATTTGCTTGCCGGTAGCATTGTAGCTATCAATCTTGAAATATATTTCATTCGGTATGCCTTGGAGAATAAATGATCTTGCCAGCTTGTCACCCTTGTGTCTCTTCAGCTGATCTTCCGAATATTCATCAATCGGTAATTTATACTCTGTCTCTTCTTCTTCACCATTTTCTCCAGCTACAGTGAGAACCTTGGTCGGAGGTGTCATGATTCCTTCTTTCAGAGATTTTCTAATATAATCTCCCAAATCATTTCGATCGATGAAGTCCAAGAATCTGTCCTTCCATTGCTCGTACTCCCCCTTGAAGAGTATTGGCGGCTTTACATCTGTTCCAATAGCGACAACTTCCTGAGATGACATCCTTACTGGTATGATTAGTAATCAAACTTATCTGGTATTAATACAATCAACTGGATGAGATCGTTAGAATAAAAAATTGGATAAAAACTACACTCAAAATTTTTCAGAAAATAAATTTCTAAAAAATAAGTTAATTGCGATACTAGCACAGTATGATTCACAAATAAAATAATCAGAGAAGCTGGTGTAGAAAGAGAACTAAGACAGTGACGCAAAAAGACAGTTCGCGCTAGAAATTGGTCGCGCAAAGTGAGATTTGCGCTAGGCACGGGTGGCGCAAAGTAGGAGTTCTCGCGAGTAGTTGGTGGCGCAAAGGGGAAATTCTCGCAAGACTTGGGTCACGTAAAGGAAAGGTTTGCGTTACAAGGCAATGGCGTAAAGTACGGTTTGCATGAGCCTCGGGTGGCACAAAGAAGAGGTTTGAGTGAAGAACAGGTGGCGCAAGGTTTCAGTTTGCGTGAGAAGCAGGTAACGTAAAATCAGGTTTGCGTGACAAGTGGGTGGCGCAAGATAGGGTTTGCGTGATACTTAGGTCGCGCAAAGAGGACTTCGCATGACAAGTGGGTGGCGCAAAGCTGAGAAAGACTGGGGTCTAGCTTGACCGAAACTTCGCTCGACCGATAGATTGATGACCGATACCTAGACGACCGATAAAACGCTTCAACCGGTAAAGTATATGGACCGGTATTTGAAATCGACCGATACTATGCTTCGACCGGTATTGGCTTGGACCGGTATTGGTTTGAACCGGTAGAATGTCGACCGGTAAATTAGAAAGACAGGTGTCTGGTCGACCGGTATTAACTGAGAGAAGTCCGAACGACCGATATCGAAGTTGACCAGAATTTACTCGACCGGTATGAAGACCGGAATAATGCGGTCGACCGGTACGATGTTGGACCGGTAATCTATGGACCGATAAAAGGATATGGACAGTGTTTGTCGGGCGACCGATATGTGTGTCCCTGTGATTAATCATTCAATCAAGTAAACATATAAACAATACGATAATGCAAACCTGGTATTTATTAACCAAACGATTACAAGAGTTCTTGATGGAGAAATCGATATATCTCTGCTTCTATCTCTCTCTGTAATCGGCGCACACACCAAGCAGCCTCACAAAATAATTAATTTTCTCTCTTAGCTCTCTCATTTTCAATTGGTTTCTTCTTCTATACCAGTTCTTCTTCTTCATATCTTCTTCTTCTTCTTCTTCTTCTGAAAGTATCTGAACCATCTACATTTTCATCAAAGAAAATGTTAGTAGAACGTGTAGATCCCAGTACAGTGCCATCAACAGCAAATAATATCAAAGATGAATAAGATTTAAGCCAACTACTAGTCATATGATTAATATGAAATCAAAGGGTTACAGGTTTACAGAAAGGATTTCCGATCAGAGAAAGTAAACCTATTGACTAGTAATCTGAAATTATGAGACTTGTAATAATCTGACTAATGAAAACGCCTAACCCTCCGAATTGAATAAATGAACTAGAACTGCCTTTATATACTTAGGCATACAAGACTTAATGGGCTTATGGGCTTGGGCCCATCTAACTAATTAACTATTAAAGAATAAAATTATAAACCCTTATAAATACTTTATTCCACTTTTAACACACAGGACTTTCAGTCCTAACAATCTCCCCCTAAAGTTGAATAAAGCATTTATCTTCTTGAAAACTTCAGCCTTGATCTTCTTTCCCTCTTGAATCTTTGAAAAACTTTGGTGTTGCATATCTTCATGTCTTTCCCAGCTCCCCCTTGAATAAAGCTCTTGGTCTTCATAGTTTAAACTTTGTAACCAGATTCAATGTACAATAGCCTCGACTGAATGCACTATCACGCAACTTTCAATTGTAGAAACTCAATCACATCGGATCAGCACCACATGATACGGGAAAGAATAAATAATAAAACTTTGAAAAATGAAACATCATCTTCATCTCTTTGATCTCTAGACTGTCTTTAGAAATAACTTTCTTTCTTTAAAACTTTGAAATTGAACTTTGTAAGATTTCTCCCCCTTTTTGATGATTGTGAGCATTATGAGCATCAAAACTTCTTCAATTTCAGCACTTTCTTTGATCTCCCCTTTATGATAATTTGACATTATCCGCCCTTTGATATGAGTATCCGTCAATTCATGAAATGTATATATCCGAATCTTTTCAAATTCAGATATAATAGGAATTGCAAACCTGAATCAACAAATGATACAGTTAGTATGCCTGTAAGTAGCACGAAGTCACTTTGTACAACAGATGTACGTTGGAAAGGAGTTTTTGTGATATTCACTCCCCCAGGGCTTCTATTCAATCATCGAAAAACCACAAAGGAATTTTCTATGAATGTTATGACAAGAAAACTTATTCCTTGTGTGCTCGTGCAAGTGTATGAATGATTGAAGCTACTTAGCTTGATCAGGCTCAAATTGTGTAAACTGTTGAGACAGCAACAAATATTACACGGACTCAATGTGCATGAAAGAGGTGCGAAGATGGGGCAAATTTCCTTCTTTTTCAATATCTAAATCTTCCGAGTGAAATCTTGATAGAAGATATGCTGCGTCCCCAAAGAAAATGAAACATTTCTTTGTTAAGAAAGAAACGAGTGGCTGGTGGGGTTATAGAAAGAGTTGGCATGGACTCACTGCCTGTTTCAATGATGGTCACCAAAGAATGTGAACCAATCAGAATATGTGCTGCCCGGCTCAGAAAGTGGTTGGTGCGGAGTTCTGATATTCTTTTAACTCTGTTCTCACACCCTCTTTCTTTTTAACATTAAAGCTCACTTCTAACCAAACTCTCTTTTTCATTTTACCGCTCAGCACAATGAGAAAAACTCAACCGGATGAGTTATCTCCCCCACTCTTTGATTTAAGACCCCTCACCCCTCAATCACTCAAGGATAACTTCCGGGCTAGGAAACACTGGTTTACGTGAATCCATGGAAGTTCTATTTACGTTCTCACACAAATCCCATGTAAGTCCTAAAAAGAATAGTAGCTCAACAGTTTAACTTGAACATTTAAGCTCAAAATGTATGATAACATTGTTAAAATGTATGCTCATGAGATTTGAGCAATTGAACTTTGAAGATTTCTCAAAACAAAGATATTGAATGAATGAAATGAAATCAAGATAATTGTTTTGAGAATCTGACAATGTATCAATCAGATCAAATTAAAATGGTTAGGGTATCAAAGAACTGGATATTTTGTTTATATGAACAAATATAAAAAATTTGGCAATGAAAGCACAAATTTGGAAATGATGATTGATGCTCGACAATATTGAATTTCAAACGACGGTATTACCATCGAAAAATTGTTTCGTTATGAGACATGGTAATAAAAAATTCAAATAAAATACTGAACCGGTGTGTATGAATACTGGACAGTATATGGACAAGATAATACGCAAGTATTGATCTTTGGAAACATACGGTCAGTTAAACATTAAAGCTCAAAATTTGAAAAACATTTAAAAGACACACTTCTAAATTCATAAAATCATTTTGAGAACCAGAAGTGGTTTGAACATTTCAGAAAACGTTTTTCATGCTTGAAAGTTGTTCTTCTTTCAAACAATCAGACATCTAGATCAGAAGATATTTACCTTTTAAGCTCCCCCTCAAATCATGATAGAATGATTTAGGTCTTTTAAGCTCCCCCTGGATATTTGCAAAATATCCAAGTCTGAACGTTGAAGAACGGGTCCTGATCTGTCATGTGATCAGAAGCCTAACTTCGTTGAAGTCTGGGTTCTAATCTGATTTACTTAGAAGCCATTGTTCTTCTACTCCCCCTTGACAGTAGGTGCCTGCAACACAGAAACAGTTTTCGGTTTTGGTACCCACTGGAATTTGGGTCCTCGAATGTTAGTTGCAGTTCTTGTGGGGGAAATAGAATAAGAACCATACCAGAAATTATCACTGGTTTTGTGAATGTGATCATGTGTACGACAATAAGAACAGTGGTATTACTTACCTGACAACCTAAGTAATTGATCTCTCGAGTAGATGTGATCAGGTTTACCTTTACTCGCATTGTTCTTCTTGGCATTAAACGCATGTACACACGATTCTCTTTCTTTCAGCTCATCTTCAACTGGTTTCTTCTTCCAGACCAGTTCCTCTTCTTTGTATCTCCTTCTTCTTTGATGTGTACATGAACCATCTATATTTCTATCATAGAAAATGTTAGTTTTACGAATCTGATCAAAAGATTTAACTGACCTTTGTGAAGAGACAGATTTCTGATTTGAACTTGATACAGTCTTTTCAAGCAACTTTAATCGTCGAAGCATAGTTGTCTCTTTCTTTAACATCCAGTTCAATCTTCTTCGTGAATTCAGACTTCGTTTTCTGCTCTTTTAGTGCCTTCTCAGATAGTTCAGATAACTTGGCAGTCAACTTTTTAATCTCAGTCTCAAAGATGCTTCTGTTAGGTCTAATTGTATGTTAAATAGAAGTTCAGGGTATAAACTGTCAATTATTCAAGGTTGTAAGCTTGTTGGGCCTAAAAGCCCATAAGCCCGTCAGGCCTGCGTGCCTAAGTATTTAAAGTTATTTTCTATTTCATTTGTAAGGTTAGAAGTTCATAATTTCATTATTCAGTTTTCTAGTCATTAGGTTTACAAACCCTGATCAGAAATTCTCTCTGTAAACCTAAACCTTTGAAGTATTATCAATCATATGACTAGTTGTTGTGGCCTATAAACTGTTCATCTTTGATCATATTTAATTGTGATTGCACTGCACTGGGATCAACAAGTGGTATCAGATCAGAAAGGCAAAAAGGTTTGATCCTCAAAAAGGTTTGTCTGAAACCCTATAATCGATTATTGATATTAATTGCTTTATATGCTTATTGTGATTATCTGATTATTTGTTTAATCTAATTCTGCAAAGTTAAAGTTTTTTTTTCTGTGTTCGATCGATTATTTTTTTCTGGAAAATTAAAGTTCTTATCGATCGAATCTGGAATTTTTTTTGTTTGCTATCAGTCTAAGGGTTCGCTTACTGTGTTTATCGATTTGTATGATCTTATCGCCTTCGGTCTATTTTTTCTGAAAAAGGTGTTTCCGGTCGATTAGTGGTTGATTATATGTGTTATCTTCGATCAAAGGATCGAAGTCTATGTGTGGTTTTTGATCGCATCGATCGAATTGCTTTCTGTTGAATTTATCGTGTTCTTCGATTGATTGAAGTTTCTGGGCTTGATCTTGGTCGAATCCCAGAAATTCATCGTGTTCTTTGGTAAATTCTTAGTGTTTATCGGCCCTATTAGTTATTCGATCTTATCAGTGTATCGTATTTGATAGTCACTCGACCTGAGCCTTCGACCGGATACTTGTATTCCCCGGTCTTGCACCTTCGACCGGGTACTTGCTCAATCCGGTCTTACCATTCGACCGGGTACTTGTTACTCCGGTCTTACCATTCGACCGGGTACTTGCTACTCCGATCTTACCCTTCGACCGGGTACTTGCTTACTCCGGTCTTTCCTTCGACCGGTATCTTGCATATTCCGGTCTTTGCTTCAACCGGTACGTCTTACGTTTGACCGATATCCTGTTAGACCGTGTCCGTGTGTTTCTGTGTTTCTTCAATTTATTAGTATATTTGGATCATCCTGCTTGCCTAACGATCATTACAGTGCTCTTAAGTTAAGAAGTAAAGATGAACTCAAGGGAAACTTTAGCCATCGGTTCTGACCAAAAGCCCCCGGTGCTCTTTCAGGGAGAGTACCCTCAGTGGCATGACCGATTTATGAACTTCATAGAAGCAAAATCCACCTATGAAGCAATATACAAATGCCTGACTGAGGGTCCACCAGATTGGCCAATGAAAGTGGTACCAGGAAACCCAGCTGAAGGAAGGCAAGAGCGACAGATTCGGAAATCTCTTGGTGATTTTACTAAGGAAGAAAAGGATATGTACGATGAAGAAAAGCTAGCAAAATCGTACCTTCTTCAAAGTCTACCAAATGACATCTATGCTTGTATAGATAGCTTCAAGGATTCATTGAAAAAGATGTGGGACCAAATAGAGAAGATGATGATGGGAAGCCACATCAACAACCAGCTAAAGGTGACCAATTGTATCACCAGATATGATGGGTTTAAAGCAAGAAAAGGTGAAACGCTGACGGGAACCTACGAGAGGTTTAATATGCTTCTGAATGATCTTCAGAAGAATAAGATCACAAAGACGAACACGGAAAACAATATAAAGTTTATGAACAACTTACAACCTGAGTGGAAACCGTTCGTCTCCCATATACGCCACACTCAGACCCTAGAGAAGCTGTACCTTCACGAACTCTATGAAATGCTGCTCCAGGACGAAGAGGAAGTGATGGAGCTTATTGAGAATCAGAAAGCAGAGGAAAAGCCAGCAGCTGATCCATTAGCACTCGTATCTGAGAGAAGAGGCAAGTCCGTCAGCCGATCATCTGGAAAAGAGCCCGTGCTGAGTGATTCTGAACCTGAAGATCCCGATAGTGACTCGGATCCAGAACTTACCAAGATGAAAGAAGCGATGTTGTTTCTCACTCAAGCACTTCAGAAGAGGAAGTTTTTTAACAAGTCCTCAAACAAGCAAAGATTCTCTACTCGCCGTGATCATCGAGAAAAGTCTGAAGGTAAGAGACGCTTTGAAGATGGTAAGAAGTCTGACAAGAGAAATGAAGAAAAGCCGAAAGACGAGCCGATCAAATGCTACAACTGTGGTCGGTTAGGTCATTTCGCCAAGGATTGTCGCAAACCAGTTATGCGCAACGCCGACTACTACCGAGCCAAGCTGCTTCTTGCCAAAGAAAAGGAAGCCGGTAAAGCTCTAATGACTGAAGACGATTACTGGTTGCAAGTGTCGGATGAAGAACCTGAAGATGCTGAAGCTCATTTGTGTTTCATGGGCAAACATTCATCACCGTCTGACACTGATGATGAAGATCGCAATGCTCCATGCCAGGTATGTGCCCCTTATCAAGAAGATTTACTTGATCAGATGCAACTTTCAATGCACAAACTTGACTCTTACAAGCTTCTCTTAAAAGAAAAAGAACAACTTCTCTCATCTCTAGAAAACCGTGTCACTAAACAGTCTGAATTTATGGAAAAACAAAGCTTAGAAATCTCTAGCTACCTGTGCACGATTTCTAATTTGAGAAAAGAGAATGAGAGTTGTTCAACAGAGTCACAAAAGCTAAAGACCAAAGTAGATGACCTGACCGATGAGCTACGTACGTCTGAGACCGAGAAAATTGATTTGATAACTCAAAACGTGGCTTACAAAAATGAGAACATAAGGTTATATAATCAGTTAGAAGAGCTTGAAAAGAAACTCTATAAATTTGGCCAATTTGATCAAACGCTAAAGCTAATCGCACCGAAAGAACCCAAGTATGGAAATGCGGGTATCGGTTACGATAACCCTAATTATTTGAACAAGGCTTTAACCAAAGTTCCTACTTTATATGCATCTGAATTCTTTGGATTAGACAAAATCTTTCCAGAATATAAAATACAATGGGCCATACCCACTGAGGAGGAAGACTTGGAAGATAAGTTGAGAAGGGAAAACTCCGTTCTTACTAAAAGGACAGTTTCTTTTGTCTATGATTCTTTGAATGCTACTTATTATGATGACAAACCCCGTTCTCTGTCATCCAATTATTTTCACAGTTACTCTCAAGCTGAACTAGATGCTAAAACTGTTAAAACTGAGGAGGAACCTCTAGCTCACAAAGTTTATGTTCCAACTCTGATTTTAGAAAAGAAACTTGTTCAGCTAGAAGAATCGTTTGCACTAGAGAGGGAAAATTTTCAAAAGGAAAAACAAGTTCTTTTATCCCAAATTGAGTGTCTCAGTTCCAACAAAAAGGAAACTATGTCTGATGAGGAAAAAGAATATTTTCAGACAGAAATAAAGAAGTTAAACTCACAACTGGCTGCTATGGCAGCAGATCATCTGAAAGAGCAACTTCACAAGGCTGACCCTTAAGCTCAGCCTTCCATTCTCCAAAGTGAGAAATCTCATATGTCTGAAAACTCTTATCCTTCCTCTGACACATCTTCCTGCAAAGCTTTTATGGGTGACTCGTCACCAATCATTTCAAATAAAGGAAAAGAGCCTCAAGTTTTTGAATCGGATCAGTGTTCTGATTGTAAAAATGCTTCCGCATATGATCTGCTCTCAACAAACTCTTCCGCTGTCCTGAAATCCTCAAGTGATGAGGTCCTTTCAGATGAGGAACTAGAATTTTCCGCATTCTTGAATTCTGAGGTGTGTTTAGATAGTAATTTGAGCCAATTTGATTTTAATCCTTCTCTACCTAGCCATGTTGATTTTATAAATGAGTTCTGTGAGCCTCTGGTTAAATTTTATAAGGGTGAATGTTCCACATCTGCCCCACAAAAACCTTCTGTGAACAATTCTTCAAAATCTTCAAAGTCTAAATCTAAAAAGCGTTCACAGAAGAAGAAAAAGACCGGTCGCTCTCAAAGGTCACAATCTTCAATTTTCAAATCCTCTGACTATGGGTTTAACGACATTTCAGATACGTGTGGTCGGCGGAAAGAAGTGAAATATGCTTGGGTAGCTAAGAAGTCAAAAGAGAACACGGCAACATCAGAATTAGTTGATCCTGTCTTAAAGTCTAGAAAGAACAATAACAATCATGATGTTTTTATTTCTAAACCTTTAGTTGAATGTAATGGAACTCTTCCTTTAAAAGTTTATTCAATTCCGCAATTACTTCAACTGTCTCATGATTGTCTGTGTTGCTCTTATTGTGGATCAAATGATTTTGTTGATAGTCGTTATGCATCTGATTGGTTTGGCTCATATCATATTGCTCATAATCATTCTCATTGTGATGTTTCCCGTGATAGACAAAGACCCATATATAAACGGGTCTCTAAGTCGGGTGTTAAATCTAACCCCAAAGGACCCATTTATGAATGGGTACCTAAAATGAAATAACCTGTTTTGTAGGACGGTCATGTGTGGTATCTAGATTCAGGCTGCTCCAAGCACATGACCGGAAGAAGGGAGCTTCTCACAAACTTCACCGAGAGGTTTTGTGGGAATGTACGGTTCGGGAATGATCACTACTCTCCCATCAGGGGTTACGGGGATATTGTCAAAGATAACATCACGATCAAGACAGTCTCCTATGTCGAAGGTCTTGGTCACAATCTCTTCAGTATCGGTCAATTCTGCGACAAGGATCTCGAGGTTACTTTCAAGGCTAAAAGGTGCAGCGTTCGGACTGAAGATGGAAAAGAAATCCTTGCTGGAACGCGACGCACTAACCTCTATACAATTGACCTCTCGTCCTTGAAACCCGACAAAGATGTCTGTTTGTTGTCCAAAGCATCTGTTGAACAAAGCTGGCTATGGCATCATCGTCTCTCGCACTTGAACTTCAAGAATATCAACAAGTTGGTGCTCGGTGGACATGTCCAGGGTATGCCAGATCTAAAGTTTGCAAAAGATCATCTGTACGCTGCCTGCGAAAAGGGCAAGATGAAGAAGGCGTCCCACAAGCCTAAAGCCGTTCCTAGTACTTCTTGGTCCCTTGAGCTAATCCACATGGACTTATGTGGACCGATGCGCGTTCAAAGCATTAATCACAAGAAGTATGTCCTGGTGATGGTTGACGATTTTTCTCGTTACACTTGGGTCCGATTTCTCCGTTCAAAGGACGAAACTCCCGAGTTGATAATCTCACTTCTGAAAAGCATTCAAGTCAGTCTCAACCAAGTAGTTCAGACCATCAGGACGGACAACGACACTGAGTTCAAGAATCAAATGCTCACCGGTTATCTCATTTCAGTGGGTATCTCACATACTTTCTCAGCTGCTCGTACTCCTCAGCAGAACGGGGTGGTAGAGCGTCGGAACAGAACTCTTGTTGAAGCAGCACACACGATGTTATCTCACTCCAAGCTACCACTATTTCTTTGGGCAGAAGCCGTTGCTACCGCTTGCTACACTCAAAATCGGTCTATCGTCAACAAGCGGTTCAACAAGACACCGTACGAGATCATCAACAAGCGCGTCCCGAACATCAACTACTTTCATGCTTTCGGATGCATCTGCTTTGTCTTAAATGATAAGGATGATCTTGGAAAATTCATCCCCAAAGCAGATGAAGGAGTGTTTATCGGCTACTCCCAGCAAGCCAAAGCCTACCGTGTCTACAACAAACGGACGAAGACCGTCGTTGAGAGCGTAAACGTGACTTTTGACGAGGCCGCTGATATGGCTTCTGAACATCTCAGTTCAGAACCCGCGCTTACTGGTGTGTTAGCTTCTGGACAATTCCGTTCAGAAGCTACACAATCTCCAGTCGATCCAAAAATCAAGCATCCACGTCAAGAGCACATCTTTCTGATTTGGATTTGCTGCTTGAATTATTTTATGATGATTTGTTCAACTCTAAGCCTAATGCTTCACTTTGCAACAGGGATGCTGTTCAAGCACCAGAAGTGACACAGGTCACTGGTCCTTCCGTCGATGGTGGACCATCTTCTTCTGAAGTTCCCCCTTCAAATGAACCAGAATTACAAAGTTCGAGTGATCCTTCTCCGATCGAGAATGTACCTGCTTCTTCACCGGAACAAGTAGGATCTTCTGAAGTGACCCCTGCTGACGGTGCCTCTGAAGTTCCTGATCCGGCAGTCCCGAATCCTGCTACGCCTGCTTCATCTACTGAGTCGACCTCTGCTTCTATCTCGACTACAACGAAGGAACTCACACCTCAAAGGCCGTCATCACTCGAAGCAGTTCAAGACCTACCCCCCGGTGGTTATGAGGATGCTGACACTTCTCACCAGACATATCAACCTCATCCACACACCACCAAGTGGACTCGAGCTCACCCCCTTCATCAGATCATCGGTGATCCCTCCACACCAGTTCAGACTCGATCCGCCACCGCGAACGACTGCTTATTTTCCTCGTTCCTCACCCGTATCGAACCTTCCACCGTCCCTGAAGCGCTGAATGATCCGGACTGGGTAATCGCTATGCAAGAGGAACTCAACCAATTTGAGAGCCTCAAAGTATGGCGCCTAGTTCCCCGACCTAAGAACAAGACGGTGATAGGGACAAAATGGATTTTTAAGAACAAGAAGGACGAAAACGGCATCATTGTTAGGAACAAAGCGCGTCTAGTGGCTAAAGGATATCGCCAGCAAGAAGGAATTGATTACGATGAGACGTTCGCACCGGTTGCCCGCATTGAAGCGATCCGCATGTTCCTCGCCTACGCCGCTCACAAGAATTTCATCGTCTTCCAAATGGACCTGAAATCCGCGTTCCTCAACGGCGTTCTCAAGGAGGAAGTGTATGTCTCGCAACCCGAAGGCTTCGTGAGTTCTGAAAATCCGAATTACGTCTATCTTTTTGACAAGGCCCTATACGGTCTTAAGCAAGCGCCACGAGCCTGGTACGATGCACTCTCATCCTTCTTAGTTAAGTCTGGCTTCTCTAAAGGTAAAATTGACACTACTTTATTCATTAAAAGAGAGAAGAAAAATATCATTCTTGTACAAATTTATGTTGATGATATAATCTTTGGCTCCACAAACCCCAAGTATTGTCAGAACTTTTCTGCCTTAATGAGTAAACATTTTCAAATGAGCATGATGGGGAAAATGAATTTTTTCCTGGGTCTTCAAGTAAAACAATTACAAACAGGAATTTTCATTAATCAATCTAAGTACATCTCGGATATTCTTCGGAAATACCAGATGGAAAAATTTTCACCTATGAAAACCCCCATGTCCACTACTCTCAAGCTTCACTCTGATCCTGACGGTAAGGAAGTGAATGCTACTATTTATAGAGGCATGATTGGCTCTCTGATGTACTTGACGGCTAGTCGGCCTGACATTATGTTCTCAACATTCTTGTGTGCAAGATTTCAGTCAAGACCTAAAGAGTCTCACTTAGCTGCGGTTAAACGAATTTTTTGATATTTAAAAGGTACTGCTGATCTTGGTTTGTGGTACCCAAAAGAGACACGTTTTGAATTGACAGCCTACTCGGACGCTGATCATGCTGGAAACATGATGGACCGGAAGAGCACGTCCGGTTATGTTCAGTTTTTGGGCGATCGTCTTGTAAGCTGGGCTTCCAAGAAGCAAAACTGCGTGTCCACCTCCACCGCCAAGGCGGAGTATGTAGCAGCCGCCAGTTGCTGCTCACAAGTCATCTGGATGCGCACCCAGCTCAAAGACTATGGTTTTAACTAATTAAGGATCCCCATCTACTGCGACTCCAAGAGCGCCATTGCCATATCTAGAAATCCAGTTCAGCACACGAAGACGAAGCATATCGATGTGCGATATCACTTTATAAAAGACCACATGGAAAGAGGTACCATCGAACTCTATTTTGTTAATACAGAGCATCAGTTAGCAGACCTATTCACCAAAGCATTGGACGAAAAACGCTTTAAGTATCTTGTTTCCAAGCTAGGTATGCTAAATCTGAAAGTTTGATCCTATCACAGCCCTCACCGAGTTTCATTCAATAACGAATGACTGTGTCTAATGCCCCAGTGACTTGTCTCTGGTTGCTCCAATCCACACTCCTTAGTTATTGCATTTTACTCGCTAAGTTCTGTGTCTTTGTCAAACTTCTGTATCAATAAAGTAGATTTCGTTTATTTCATTTTTTCTCTCGTGTGTTCTTTTCTTTTCTTCGTGGTGTTTTTGTGTTTACTTATGCAGTTTCTCCGGTTGATATCTGAAATCGTAAGTCGCTTGTAGTGGTCGTTAGAAGATGTTCATGTGTTCAGGCGGAGCACGACCGTACGATGTTCGGTAAGGCTCTTCAGTCCTACGTTCTAGGGGGAGCAGGTACAATGGCACAAAACCAACCACCAGCGATTGATCCAATCGCCGATGAGGAACTGATTCCCGAGGATCAGTTCCTCCCTCTTACAGCCAATAACTACCATCTCGATGTAACCCAATCTTCTATTCAATATCAGGTCATCATCGAGATACTTATGGGGCATCCAATCTCTTATGCTCTTACGGAGACTGCGACCGTTCCAGTCCTATACTTACAGCAGTTTTGGCACTCTCTCCGTGCTTTAGAGGACGATGGCGAATTCCACCTTGAAGGTCGGATAGATCATACACCAGTGCTTCTCATATGTGATCTCTTCTGACAATTCCTTCGTTTACCGACCGCCGGATCCGTTCCAGGCAGGAATAGCTTCGACCCGATGGTTTATGATGCTACACTGTGCACCGACCTCATCTCATTAGGATACGGTGCAGATCTTCGCATTCCATCGACCTTCAACCGCAAGTACCTCTCGACTATATGGTACACGATGTTCACTTACATAAATCGGTACCTTTCGGCAATAACGAAAGGTATTGATCAGACGAGTGCCCCTATTTTTCGCATATTTCATGCGGTGGCCTTCAATCGCCACATGGATTTTGCCGATTTCCTTTGGTTTGAACTCGTTCAGAGAGTTCGGTCTACAGCATCTCGACGACAGAATTTCATTCCATTCCTGAGGTTCTTACAGATTGTCATCCGGAACTTCATGCACCTGTATCCCGAGATACAGCGCCGTTCTACGCACCCGACATGCCCACATCATCCGACACGCAAGATACCTTCCCGCGCTGATCCAGAAGGTGTTGTCGCCCGACAAATCCCAGTCGGGTTACTAGACTATGCTCGTCCTACGGCACTGAGTGTGATAGCTTATAGGCACACACACAACATTCCAGCTCCTATGGTCCGGCCAGGACCAGCAGGACCTGCCCAGGGAGCACGACCTGAGCGACGTGAGGGTCCGCGTCCACGATCGAGAGGCGGGAGCGTCCGGATAGCTGGGGCTTCCGAACAGGGTGTGTCGAGAGAAATAATCATGAGGAGAACAGGCGTGGGCAGTGCCGTTGGAACGAGCCAGGCTAGTTCTTCTAGACAACCATCTTCGCCGATGCAAATAGAGACTCAAACAGCAGAAGAGACAACCGATTCTGAATCCCTTCATGTTCAGTCCTCTTCTGTCGCTGCTACTGAGGACATAACAGAGCATTCCGCCTCGGAGGAAACTTCGGGCCAACCTGAATCTGAGGCTACTGCCTCTGACGCATCGACATCAGAAGGGTCATCTGACTCTTATGGTGACGGTGATCAACCCCCCAATGAGCCACCTATTGGAGAGACAAGGAGAGCGGAGGGAGAAACAGTCGAAAAAGTTGTAGTGAGCAGAGTGTGGGAAGGACGAATGAAGACTCGTCATGAGCGTACACGAGTGACGGGACAATCATCAACGGTTGTATCCCCCCTAGCCACATCTAGCCAGGTAGCCACATCTACTATCCAGTCTCATGTGTTGGTACAGGGTATTGAAGGTGACGCCATGGACCTAGCGGCGCATTTTCACACCCCACCAAGCCACTCCACCATCTCTCAACAGATGGTGGTTTCACATTCTCACGGGGATTTAGCACATCCGCTATCGGGCTCTCACTTGGAGGGTGCCGATATTGAAACAAGAGAATAGCTGCCCCCGTTCTCGACATCTTTGCATGCATGGAGTCTAGAGCCTTTTGCTATACCTGCCATTCCTAGGACACAGATTCCATTTTCGGCTATCGCCGGTCGCCTGAGTGGCCCGGCCGGAACATCTATAGTAATACCGTCTTCGGAAGGTTTACGAGGATTGGGTGGAAGTCCTGCCACAGCTATCATCACGCCAGCTGTGAACGTAGGCGGCTCGACTTCTACAGTCGTAGCTACAACGGGAAGTCTAAGTGACCCCGGAGTTACCCCAACTGAGTTCGTCTCAAGGGAATATATGGACGGCGTCCTAAAGGCTGTCCAAACCATGTTGAGAGAGGAGGTAGACTCACTGAAGCGAATGATCAAAGGCAAAGGTCCAGCGACTGAGCCTGAACCTCTACCTCCTACACCACCACCTATCATTCCTGCTACCGAAATGTCTATCGAAGACTTAAAATCCATTCTCCATGCAAAGCTTCTTGCCCAATCTCAAACAGAACCCTCCCGGGATGCCGATCTTCTGTCATTACTTCGTACTCAAGCATCCACCACTACCCCACCACCCCCCAACCCATTATATCTCCAAAGTCCTTCCAGCTTCAACAAGCCATGCTTCAGTCTCTGCAGCAAACCGTAGCTGTATTGACTAAACGCCTATCAGCCGTGGAGGACACCTGCCGAAGCCAGGCAGACAGGCTCAAGCGCCGACATGATGATCAGGATGATCCTGATCACCATGAGGGGGAGAAGCGCCAACGCCTAACAGAGCCGGAGACACAGGTTGGGGAAACATCTCAAGTGGGAACAGAACAGGGTTCGGGTTCTGGTACTCGATCAGAAAGGCAGGGACAGGAACGGGAACAATGTATGGATTTAGCGCTGATTGATATTCCAAGGGTTGAAAAGCCTGAGGAATTTGATGAAGGTTCTCCGATAGTCCCTGAAGACTGGGCATTAATTCTTGATCCTTATGAAGTCTATGAACCGACAGAAGAATGTGCCAATACTGAACGAGCGTTGGTAGTCATGCAAGCCGAAATAGATGAGATTCTTCATCCGAACTATCATCCAGACGATCAGACTTCTGTTGCGGTTCCACTTTTGACTTATTCTGTTGTTAACCCTGATCTTCCTGATACAGATTTTCTCGTCAGATCTCCTCCAGCGTCACCAGTTAAGGGAACAGAAAGTACTCCACCAGTTCGTCCATCCAAGTGGGAAAGAGTCAGAATCAAAGTTCCTTTCCTTGAAGAAAGCCAAAAGAAGAACTTTGCCCACTGGATCAGAAAGTATGATGAAGTTGTTCTCCATGGTCTACAGTTAGTGAAAAACATAGAAAAACAGCGTGAGCTTGTGTTCGTGTACAGAAAGTTCCAGCGCAAGTACTCCAAGACGAAGCTCAGGATTGTATCAGTTGATAGGATTATACCTGCCTACTTCATGAAGGCTAAGTATACGGACTTCATGGTTACAAGAGAAGATGGTCAACAGTACTGTTTTTCTGATGCTGATTTTCCATGTCTGGAGCCACAAGATCTACTGTTCATACTACGTGACTTAAAGACCAGAACCGTCAGACCCGGGGAAGTCATTGATGCACTTGAAACCGTGAAGAGATACATGAAGTGCGCAATGAAACTTGCTTCGGTGGAAGATTTTCAGATTGGGTTAGAAAGTGATCAGCCGAAGATTAATCTGCTCAAGCCTGATCTGAGTGTTCCGTCTGATGCTCTAAGCGTACCTGCATTCACAGTTATAAATATTCCAGAGTTTGGTATGTCATACGTGAACAACAAAGGTATTCTACGATTTATCCGATTCGATCAGATTGCCAGATTCTGTGATGGTACATTGATGCTGCTGAAAGACAAGTTGAAGCGTGCCCTGAGTCAAGATGAAAAAGGAGTTCAGGTACTGGATTCTACATACAAATCGCTTGTTCTTAAAGCACTGAGAGTTATCGAAGAACGACTGGAGTACAGAACGCAAATCAGATATTTCGAGATCAGTTTTGGGTTTCGGAAGATATATGTTCCTAACTGGCGCGAGTTTCAACTTCTATTTAAAGGGGGAGATTGTTAGGGCTAATTGTATGTTAAATAGAAGTTCAGGGTATAAACTGTCAATTATTCAAAGTTGTAAGCTTGTTGGGCCTAAAAGCCCATAAGCCCGTCAGGCCTGCGTGCCTAAGTATTTAATGTTATTTTCTATTTCATTTTTAAGGTTAGAAGTTCATAATTTCATTATTCAGTTTTCTAGTCATTAGGTTTACAAACCCTGATCAGAAATTCTCTCTATAAACCTAAACCTTTGAAGTATTATCAATCATATGACTAGTTGCTGTGGCCTATAAACTGTTCATCTTTGATCATATTTAACTGTGATTGCACTGCACTGGGATCAACAACTTCTCTCTTCTTCAAATCCTTTCTCAGCATCCTTTCTTTGGTCGGATATTTCTTTGAAGAAGCCAACATTCTTTTGTTCAATGGCCTTCTTCTCTTTGGCAAACTGCAAATGATTTCTCAAATTCGGATTTATCTTTGCCAACATTCTGAGAACTTCTTTGCAAATGATTTCTCAAATTCGGATTTATCTTTAGCATGCTTTTGCTCCAAATCAGATATTCGCTTTTGAAGATCGGCATTTGCATCTTTCAGTTCAGAGATCTTTTCCTCATATCTTTCAACAGAGACTGTTTGCTGAGGTTGAGCTTCCAAAATAGAAATCTTTCCTTTTAGCTCAGAGTTCTCAACTTCCAATTCTCTTCCTTTCAACAGTTCCCTTGGCCCTAGCATCAACCATTCAATGCAATCCCACAACTCTTTTCCTGTCAATTTGTTAGAATATATTTGACTAGAGAGTTCACTCAAAATGTCACGGAAAAAATCACTAGAGATACTACTAGTCATATAATTTCGAGCTAAATTGTTAGCCCTCTCTCTTTCCTCCTTTTCCCCAGGAGAAGCTTCTGTCTGAATTTGGGATTGCATCTCTCCTTTCATCACCTCATGTTCATCTACAAAATACAGAAAATGAGCTTTCCACCTTTCATATTCTCCTTTGGACCGTAGACTTGGTGGGCTCACCATATTTGACAAGAGATGAAACTATAAAGTGCAAGGACCAAAAGTACAAAGTGTGAAACTTGAAAGTTTAGGGTCACAAATGACAAACTACTGAAACCTTGAAGTACGGGGGCTAAAAGAAATGCACTGCAAAATGATCGTGAGACAAAAAATTTCACCCTTTTTTCCTTTTTTTTTTAAATCAAACCCGGTCGAGAAAGGGTCCGGTCGAAGCAAAGATCCGGTCGAGCAAGTGTCCGGTCGAACAGAGGATACTTGTCAAACAGGGTACCGTTCGAACTGAGTACCGGTCAAACAGAGTACCGGTCGAGCTAGGTACCGGTCAAACAGGGATATCAGTCGAGTCTAATACCGGTCAAGCGGTATCGGTCGAACGGATTGACCGATAATGCAAGGTACCGATCGAAGTAATGTGTCGGTCGAACAAAGGACCGGTAGTGACAATGTACCGGTCGAACAAAGGACCGGTAATGACAATGTACCGGTCGAATAGAGGATATCGGTCCAATAATATATCGGTCAAGGACTATCAGTCGATAACAAATTAACAGATAAGGATCGATAAAATCATATAATGATCGATAAAATCGAACAGATAAATCAACCGATAAACACAAAGAACACCGAAGAACACGATGAATTCTGGAATTTGATAGTAATCAAACCTATATATCGAATTCGACAAACAATTAAGCAAATTCAATCAATTATGCATCTAAACCCAAACAGACCGATAAACGCAAAAACACAATAATCGACCGATAAACATATCAAACAAGATAATAAACCGATAAACTGATTTTCCAGAAAAACAGTAGACCGATAAACACAGAACAAATATTGACCGATAAAGCTATGATTTTCTAATGAACACAGACCGATAAAATCTTACTGATTTTTCAGAAAGACAATCGATCGATAAAGCACATAAACAGTAATCGATTAATAAAAATATCAATCGACCCAGATCGACCAAAAACTTAGCATATTAAACAGATAAAGCAGACAATCGATTAAGGGTTTTAGACAAACCTTTTCTGGATCAAACCTTGTCAGGATCGAATTCTTAACAAGAATTAATTCTCAGAAACAATATCAAAGAATTTTGCGGAATAACACTTTGATATTCAATGAAACAGTAAATCAACACAGTAAATATGAAGAACAAACTGTAAACTTGTATTGAATGCTTTGAAGTTACAAGATTACACACTCAACCTCAATATTGATGAACATGCTCACCAATACGAATTCTACTTCTCTAGAATTAGGATCTATGCCTTGAGGTTGATTTTCTCTCTAATAGAATGAAAACCAAAAGTTAACTCTCTACTCTAAACTATACAATATATATATTGAATACAAAGATAATTACAATAAATAAAATATCTTCAGTATATCTTCCATATATATCTCTAAGCTTCCATGTATATCCTTTCATATGAATCTTCATCATATAAGCAGTATTAATCTTCAGCAGCATTAAATTCCTTCTAGCAGCATTAACTACTAAGCAGCACTAACCACTAGCAGTACTAACTAGCTAAGCAGTACTAACTTTGTTCAAGCAGTACTAACAATAACTAGCAGTATTAATAGTACTAGCAGTAGTAACACTCAGCAGTATTAACCTTTAAGTCTTCTAGCAGTAGTAACTTTGAACTAGCAGCATTAACCATACTTGATGAATTCTTCAGTTCCCAACAATCTCCCCCTAACTTGACTTTTAGGAAGAGAAGTCAAGTTCCTCAAATGCTTCCAAAATCTTCATTGATCTACTCCAATGTTAGGATCTAGTCCCATGCTCTGATTAATAGTTCTTTGAATTAAATACTTTGCCATTTCTGAATTTGGTGCACAACTCAACTTCTTGTTTAACATGGCATGAAGCTTAAGATTTGTATGCTTGTAGACCCTATCCACCAAGTAGTACTCCATGTGGAAAGTATCCAATGCTAGTTCATAGACTCCACTCCTTTCATAGAGAGTCCATCCTCTAACAGTTTTGAACACATATCTGATTAAGTGCTTCACTGCTTCTGGATTGAATAACATGCACAAGTATTCCATGACCAGCTTCACTATAGGTAACCCTGGAGCTGTCAACTGATCTGCATAAATTTTCATCCCCACTTCAAACATTTCTTCCAAATCAGATCTTGAACACTCTCTGACAATTTTGTTCCAGGTGCTGTATACTTCATACTTCTCATCATTTCTTTTCAATCTGATGTATTCTTTGCCATCCACCTCCATAATATCCCAATGGATAAGTTCAGGAGGTTTAAATCCAACAGGTTCAACTGAAATAGGCTTTGGAATTTTATCTATTACCACCATGTACATGTTTACATCTGAACTCTGTGGTATTTCTTCCTGAGTTTTAGCTTCATTCTGAGGTGCCTCTTCTTCTTCAGTAACCTTTTGCTCTTCTTCTACTCTAGGCTTCTTTACACTTTTCTTTCTTTTAGCCATCATTTTGGTTCTTTTCAGAGTCTTTTGAACCTGCACTAAAGTAGCTTCCTTCTTCTTTTCTTTCTTGTTCTCTGCCTTTTCTTTGATAGGAGTTCCCTCTTCACTTTCTGGGAATGGTTGATGCATATTCACATCATGTCTCTCCTTTGCCTTCTTTTCAAACTCCACTCTATCCTTTTCATTGCTCTTCAGCTTCTCCATTTCTTTCTCATATAGATCCTTGATTTGATCAAAATTCATCTTCACAAACATTTCTTTCTTTACCCCAATTGCACTTCTCAAGAAAGTTATCATTTTGTTTCTTTCCTGAGTGGCAAGGTAAGTTTGTGAAGGTCTTCTCTTCTTTGCACTTGATCTGGCCATCATAGCCTTTCTCAAGGTTATTGCTCTTTGCTTGGCTTTCTCTGTTTCCAACCCTTTCTGAAATGCTTCATTTAGTTCATTGGCTAGTGCTTTGGCTATCTCTCTGTCTTTCTCAACCTGTTCTTTTTCTGCTTGATCTAACTCTTGTTGCAGTTTCTTTGCTAATTCTTCATCTGACTCAATCATCTTTTGCTTTTTAGATGGTTGATCAGATTCTATCATCTTTTCTTTCCCTTTCCTTTTTACATCTGCAGCCATGTCTTTCTGTTCTGATTTCTTGTCGCCCCCTTCATTTATGACCACTCCCTTTGCTTTGGGAGTGTCATTCTTTGCTTTTACCAGCATCTCTGCTACTTCAACCTCTGTTGGTGTTAACTCTGGTACTGCTGCCTGTGAAGTTTCAGCAGCACTAACAGTTTCTGCTGCTTGTTTAGGCTCAGCAGTAGTAACAGTTTCTGCTGCTGGGGTTGTTTCTGATGCTGCTTTTTCTTCAACAAATTCAGCCCTTTCTTCAACAAACTCCCCCTCAAACTGTTGATCTATCTGTTCTGAGCTAGAATTCTCCCCCTTTTTGGAAGCATGTTTCTTATGTGACCTCTTCTTTAAAACAAACTGTTTTCTCCTCTGCTTATGCACCAACCTTGTCACCATTTTCTTTAATTTTGCAATCTGGATTTGTTGTGACAGGATGACCAACTTCATCTCTGCAATTTGCTTTGCCTTGTTTGAGAACATCTTGATTGATGTTCCCCATTGTTTCCATCAATTCATGGTAAGTATATCTGTCCTCACCCTCTCCAGAAGTGTTACCCTCTTTGGAAGGATCATTGGATCTTTTTGCAGTGGAAGTCTTCTGCCTAGCAGAAGCACTATCCACCCCCTTGGTTTCTTGGCACCAGGGACCTTCAAATGATTGCTCATTCAAAGTTGCCATGGGGGAGGTCTTATTGATGTTACCACTTTCCTCCTCTGTGCTAGCAGGAGTAGTGGCAGCCTCATCACCCATATGCTCTACCTCCTCCTCAGAGAGCACCTCCTTTGGGTTGGGAGACACCCTTGTGGATTCCCTTTGAATATTCTCTACTGGAGAATGCTCCAATAGAGGGCTTAAAGGCTTGGGGGATGATGGTACAAGAAGGGAAGGAGCCTTCTTTACCTGTTTCCTCTTGTAAGTTTGGGTGATAGGAGAGATTGGTTTTTCAAGAAGGGACTGGGGAATGGATATTGAGAGGGAAGGTTGGGCTTGGCTAGCAGTGGGTTGGTCTAATGGGGGCCTTGACCCTGCTACCATACCTTCATTGGGTTGGGACACCACCATCATTGTAGAGAACAATGGGGTGTCAACTCCTTCAGAGTCCCCAGCAGATCTTCTCATATTTGAGAAAACCTTGCCTTTAGGGGGTTTTGGTACATAAATTCCATCAGAATGAGGAATATCCGTCAATTCATGGTTGATAACTGCTTGAACAAACCTGGGATACATATAAAAGCTGTTTTTGTTTCCTATGTTTGAGACAAGATCATTGAAAATCATTTGTGAAAAATTGTAACTTCTGGCAGTGGCCAAACAGACCAAAGCATAAGCAATGGGACTGCTGAACTCACTCCATCCAGTGGTCTTTTTAGAAATGCAGTGCATCAAGGTATGAACAAGAAAACGCCATTGAGGTGAGAATTTAGCTTTTGAGAACTTAAAAACACCCAATGGGCCTCCATACCCCATTCTTGTCAGAGTAGAAAACAGTTCATCATTAGGGATAGAAGTTATACCAGAGGCATCGTCTAGACGTAGACTGATGCGAACTATCTCTTCAGTAACTGTCAATGGATTGCCACATACTGTCGTCTTGATCATTCGCACACCATTCTCAGTAACAATGGTGGCATGTGCCCAGAATTGCCTCTGATGCTCTATAAAGATAGTTGGAGACATAGTGATAGCATGGGCAATGTGGCTTGTCTTCATAAAGTCGACTATCTGATGAAAGCCTTCTGCTTGTTTTGGCTTTTGGAGCATTGCGATTTCATTGTGCTCGTCAATGAACGCCATTGATGCCATTGACCTTGAAGATTCTTGCCTGAAAACTTTGAACTTTGAGAGAGAAAGGGTTTAGAGCGTAGGTGAATAGTATGCAGAGAGTCGTTATAAGCTTTTAGGCGGGCAAAGAGTATTTACAGTATTCGGAACATAAGCAGTATTAACCTAGAGCAGTATTAACTACTAGCAGTATTAACTACTAGCAGTATTAACTGAAAGCAGTATTAACTACTAGCAGTATTAACTGAAAGCAGTATTAACTACTAGCAGTATTAACTGAAAGCAGTATTAACCACTAGCAGTATTAACTGAAAGCAGTATTAACTACTAGCAGTATTAACTGAAAGCAGTATTAACCACTAGCAGTATTAACCACTAGCAGTATTAACTGAATGCAGTATTAACCACTAGCAGTATTAGCTGAAAGCAGTATTAACTACTAGCAGTATTAACTGAAAGCAGTATTAACCACTAGCAGTATTAACTGAAAGCAGTATTAACCACTAGCAGTATTAACTGAAAGCAGTATTAACCACTAGCAGTATTAACTGAAAGCAGTATTAACCACTAGCAGTATTAACTGAAAGCAGTATTAACCACTAGCAGTATTAACTACTCTTACACTTTTTGACACCATCCTTTTTCTCTTACTACTTTGTCCATCCCCTGATCCTTTTCTTCTTGATCCTTCATGATCATTGTTCCCTCTGGAGTATTTCTAACTTCAACCTTCTGCTGGATCAAAAGTAACATGTCCTTCATCAAATCTTTTAAGGAATTTGAAGGCAGTCCATGTTCCTTGTTATGTGCCAAGAGCAACCATTTTCTTCATTCAGAATGCTCTTCCTCTTGAGCTTTTGATTGCCCTGCACACTTGATAAATCAGTTAGTCTTGGTGGGAACCCAAGCCAAAGTGGTCTTGGGTTGTCCTTTCTCATCAATATAATCTGTTAGTTTAGTCTGGATGAGTTGTTTAGGAATCTCATGACTGGAATACTTTGTCAAGATTATAGGTTTGGCTGCATTACTACTAGAAGCAGCACTAGCCTTGCTAGCAGCACTAACTTGGTTAGCAGTACTAATCAAGTTAGCAGCACTATTCTTGTTAGCAGTACTATCTGGGATAGCAGTACTAACAGGTTTCTTTGCAATTGGAACCCAAACTTGAACAAGTTTGTTTGGTTTCTTTGTCTTTAAGTTACTCCTTTGTTTATTTGAAGTATTTTTCTTAGTTTTAGCAAACTTGTTTTGAACATGAGACTTTTTAGGTGCTCTGTTCTCAGCCATTTGATTCCTTCCTTGCTTCCTGTAACCAAAGGAGTTTTGAGTTTGTCTTTGAAAATTAACTCTTTGGTTGATAGGATTGAAATAACAGTATTTGGCAACATGATTAAGCTTTCCACAGATAAAACAAGGTTTTGGTCTATTGATTTTACTCAGATCAACCCCTTGTTTTTGTGCCCACTGATTATTCCAGTTTCTCTGATTTCCCCTTGGTTTATCATGTTTTTGGGGCTTAGATTTATTACAAGAACACTTTTTACAAGGGACAGGATTCACAACTGTGGTTTGCTTATAATGGATCTTCTCAGACTTTCCCTCAGTCTTTTCTATGTCCTTAGACTTGATCCAAGCCTTTCCACATCCCTCATTGGTGATAATGTGATTTTCTAGAAGAATCTCACCACTCACAGTGTTCTTTTTACTCTTATCATTAGAGTTCTCTTCTTCAGAGTCTGTTTCAACCACCACTTTGTCTAATGGATCTACCTTAGTGGCTTCATAAGACAATTCCTTCCTATTCTTGGTCTCTAGCAAGTTTGATATAGGAGGGATGTAATTGTTGTTGTATGGTGGTGGTGTGGTGTTATAGCCTATTCCTCTTCTAAGTTTGTCATGGATTTGAGTCTGGAGCAAGGAGTCCATTGCTTTAGAAGCATTGGAAAATTTCTCAATATCTAGCTTGGCTTTCTCAAACTCACCCTTTATCTTCTCATTCTCCTCTTTAGACTTTTTCAGCTGAAGTTCTAGGTCATTCTTCTCCCACTTCCAGTAATTTGTATCATAAGAATGTTGAAGTTCATTGGCTTGGAAAACTTTGATCTGTTCCTCAAAACTCTCAACAATTCTTACATAGTCTTTTATATCTTTCTCTAATCTTTTAAGGTCATCACTCATTGTCTGGTTGTGATCCCTGTACCTTTTAACAGTTTCCATACAAGTTTTAGAGCAAAGATAAGACATTACCTCTGTGGGGATTTTTGTGCTTGAAGAATCTTAAACTTTAGCCATTGATGATTTCTGATTTCAAGGAAGAATGATGATTGCAGGTTTCTGAGAATACTAGCTCTGATACCACTTGTCAGGATCGAATTCTTAACAAGAATTAATTCTCAGAAACAATATCAAAGAAGTTTGCGGAATAACACTTTGATATTCAATGAAACAGTAAATCAACACAGTAAATATGAAGAACAAACTGTAAACTTGTATTGAATGCTTTGAAGTTACAAGATTACACACTCAACCTCAATATTGATGAACAGGCTCACCAATACGAATTCTACTTCTCTAGAATTAGGATCTATGACTTGAGGTTGATTTTCTCTCTAATAGAATGAAAACCAAAAGTTAACTCTCTATTCTAAACTATACAATATATATACTGAATACAAAGATAATTACAATAAATAAAATATCTTCAGTATATCTTCCATATATATCTCTAAGCTTCCATGTATATCCTTTCATATGAATCTTCATCATATAAGCAGTATTAATCTTCAGCAGCATTAAATTCCTTCTAGCAGCATTAACTACTAAGCAGCACTAACCACTAGCAGTACTAACTAGCTAAGCAGTACTAACTTTGTTCAAGCAGTACTAACAATAACTAGCAGTATTAATAGTACTAGCAGTAGTAACACTCAGCAGTATTAACCTTTAAGTCTTCTAGCAGTAGTAACTTTGAACTAGCAGCATTAACCATACTTGCTGAATTCTTCAGTTCCCAACAAACCTTCAGTCTCTTTGCTCTGATACCAATTGTAGATCCCAATAAAGTGTAATCAACAACAAATAATATCAAAGATGAATAAGATTTAAGCCACAACTACTAGTCATATGATTAATATGAAATCAAAGGGTTACAGGTTTACAGAAAGGATTTCTGATCAGAGAAAGTAAACCTATTGACTAGTAATCTGAAATTATGAGACTTGTAATAATCAGACTAATGAAAACGTCTAACCCTCTGAACTGAATAAATGAACTAGAACTGCCTTTATATACTTAGGCATACAAGACTTAATGGGCTTATGGGCTTGGGCCCATCTAACTAATTAACTATTAAAGAATAACATTATAAACCCTTATAAATAATTTATTCCACTTTTAACACACAAGACTTTCAGTCCTAACAGAACGAATCTGATCAAATGAATTGACTAACCTCCTTGAAGTAACATGTTTCAAATGTGAACTTGAGGCTGTCTTTTTGAAGTCAGCTGATTTATTTCTAGGTGTGTGGATTTGTGACTCTGGAGTCGTTTGCTCAGTCACCACCACCTTTGACACAATCTTTTGAAGCTCTTTAATCTTTGAAGCAAATCTGTCTCTTTCTTTAACAAGTTGGTCAATCTCTTTTTCTTGAATTCAGACTTCGCTTTTTGATCTTTCAAGGCACTTTCAGATAATTCAGATAGCTTGACAGTCAGCTTTCTAATCTCAGTTTCAAAGAAATTTCTCTCTTCTTCAAATCCCTTCTCAGCATCATTTCTCTGGCCGGATATTTCTTTAAAGAATCCAGCGTTCTTCTGTTCAATGGCCTTCTTTTCTTTGGCAAACTTTTCCCTTTCCAGAATAATTACTTTCTCAAACTCCGAAGTCTGTTGAGAAAGCTTTAAACATTTCAGCTCAACTGCTTTCTTATCTTCTGCACATTTTCTCGAAAAATCTGAGAATTTCTTTACAAATGCTTTCTTATCAATCTCAAAATCAGATCTTTCTTTGGCCATCGTTTTCTCCAGATCAGATATCTTCTTTTGAAGATCAGCATTTGCACTCTCCAAATCATTAACTTTCTCATTATTCTCAACAGAATATAGTTTCTGGATTTGAGCTTCCAAGGCAGAAATCTTTTCTTTTAGTTCAGAGTTCTCAAATTCCAGAAACTTTACTCTTGAAGACAACTTTGGTCCTGTCTCAATCTTCTCAATATGTTCCCATAACAGTTTTCCTGTAGCCTTTTTACTGTCTAATGTAAAAAAAATCTCTTTTGAAATCTCTTCTGACATTCCTTTCATTAGGAAAGATCGAGCTAATCTGTCAGCTTCATATCTTTTTCTTTGCTCGTCTGAGTACATATCAAGTGGTAATCGAAGCTCTTTTTCTTCTCTTTCTCCATTATCCTTTATAAGATTAAAAACTTTGCTTGGAGCTGTCATACTTCCTTCCCTCAGAGATATTCTAATAAGATCTCTTAATGCATGTTTATCAATGAAATCTATGAACTGATTTTTCCATGCATCATACTCTCCTTTGAAAAGTACCGGTGGCTTCTCATCAGTACTGATTGAAGGAGTTTCACTAGAATTCATTCTGATAGATATAAGATAAGAACTTGAAAAAATGACCGTTAGTCCAGATAAAATCAAACAATACTGAAAAACTTAGAATGAAATTCAGAAAATTTTGATCACGAACATAACTTTGTCCCCCTCCACAGACTTAGCACGGGGGTCTCGCTACCCGGTTAGCGGGTGGGGTCAAGGGGCAACGCCCTTGCGGGGGTATGGGGGCAGCGCCCCTAGAATTATTTTTCTTGACCTTTAGAGGCCATATTACAGTTTGCAAAAATTTGTCTAAGTGAAGCAAAAGAGCTAATTCGCGCTAAGAGGAGCTGGCGCAAAGTTCAGTTTGCGCGAGAAACAGTTCGCGCAAGATGATGTTTGCGTGACACGTGGGTGGCGCAAAGAAGGATTTGCGTGACAGGCAGCTGGCGCAAAGAAGGGTTTGCACGATATGTGGGTCGCGCAAAGAGGACTTCTCGTGATAAGGCAGTGGCGCAAAACTAAGAGAGACCGGTACCTTGCTTCGACCGGGGTGATGCTTCGACTGGGGTAATGCTTCGACCGGTATTAAGCTTGGACCGGTTAAAATGTCGACCGGTATGAAATCGATCGATAATATGCTTTGACCTGTATGATTCTTTGACCGGTATTGGCTTGGACCGGTAGAGTTCGACCGGTAATTTGCTATGACCGATATCTTGTCGACCGGTAAGGTGTCTAGACCGATATAGAATATGTGACCGGTAAAGTGTATGGACCGATATAGGATATTCGACCGATAAAGTATGGACCGATATAGGATATTCGACCGATATTCCTTACGACCGATAAAAGTGATACGACCGATAATTGCTTGTGAGTGGGCTGACCGATACAAAGTATTCGACCGATATTAAGCAAAGACCGATATGGACAGTGATTGTCGGGCGACAGATATGTTCTTGATGCTTATCGACCCAGAAACCAAAATTCAACCCATAAAACAATTGATAACACGAATTACACTACCAAACTTTGCCAATACGATAAATTAAACAACTAGAACAGATTGCAACGATTAATTTCAATAAAAACCACTCTAAGAAAGATTCGATTGAAGAGACAGTGCGTCTCAAGAACGAACCCAGAATTGCAAAAATCACCAAATTGATAACCGAAATCGATGTAATACTCAAAACAATCAATACCCAATCACGATAATATGATAATCAAACACAATCCAAACAATAACAACTTGAATGAACAATCACACAATAAAAAACTTTGAATCTTTTACAGAAAAACAGAACCGAAAAACAATTCAATTCAATCTGTAACTTGCTCTGATACCAACTGTGTGTCCCAGTGATTAACGATTCAATCAAGCAAACATATAAGCAACACAATTATGCAAACCTGGTATTGAATAAGCAAATGATTACAAGTGTTCTTGATCAAGAAATCAATCTATCTCTACTTCTATGTCTCTGTATACGGCGCACAACACCCAGTAGCCTCCTCTATGATTAAATTTCTCTGTTAGCTCCTTCTCTAAATGTTAAATGTATGAGAAATAGAGAAATAATCCTAATCCTTTATCTGGTCAATATTTGCGGCTTTGACTGTGAAGCACCGGATAATTCCTCATGTGGTATGTACAAAATAGAGGGGTAGTTTCGTAAAATACGAGGGACGAGTTCATATGTGAACCTATGTGATTCATATAGTTTATATATGTTCATATGTGAATCACAAAGGTTCATGTGTGAATCTGTTAATTAGTTCAACTGATTCATATATGAACCTACAGTTAATTAGTTCATATGTGAATCAGTTAATTAATTCATATATGAATCACAAAGGTTCATATGTGAATTGCACTGGTTCATATATGAATCAGTTAAAATAGTTCATATGTGAATTGCACTGGTTCATATATGAACATATAGTTCATATGTGAATCATACAGGTTCATATACGAACTCGTCACGTGTATTTGTAAAAATTACGAAACTGTCCTTCTATTTTTGGAATAGCCGTAACTTTTGACCAATCAAAGCCGCAATATTTGACCATATGAAATGCTAGAATTACTTCTCTATTTTTCATACATTTATCATTTCTCAAATGAACCAAAGGCTATATATATATATATATATATGGAAAGATTTAAATGAGAAATGCTAAGTCTGTGAGAAATAGAGAAATGATCTTAGCCTTTCATCTGGTTAATATTTGCGGCTTTGACTGTGAATCATCGGATAATTTCTCGCATGGTCTACAAGAGAGATGTCGATGGACAATGACGGAGGTGGATGGTGATATAAAGTAGACGATGACGAGCCAACAAGAAATCCAAAATCCGACCATGCTACTTAAATGGTTTGACAGATGTTGTCATTATTGTTGTTGAGATAGTTTGTGAAAGTTGTTGCCAGTAGCAAGGGCTTTGGAAAAAGGCACAATAATCCCTTATAGATATACTCTGATAATCGGATGTTGATCTCTTATGAATCGTGAATAAAAAGGATAAAAAAGACCTGCTTTGATACCAACTGACATAGTAGGAAATACGGTAAGTTAACAAGCATGGGATCGTAGATATTGAATAAGTGTACTAGCAATAAACTCAAAATAAAAAGGAGTAAAACTCTTATGTTTTATTTAATAATAATGAAGGAATTGGAATTTGGTCAAAGGAATTATCCATTCCAATTCCTTCAAAATCCATGAACCAAACACCCCCTAAGGGTGTTTACATAGGAGAAAATTAAAAACCCTAGGGCACTAACAAGCACTCCTAAGGCCAATGGGTCGAAAATGACAATCACAAAGAAAAAAAATAGCTTAAAGCATACAAATATTGTATTCAAATCCAAAACAAGTCGGAATGGCCAAAAAAAGCCTAAAAGTGATGGGTTTTTATTTGTTGGCCGATTTTATTTCCAAAAACATATAAATTTAATAGTTAATTGGACACCGAACGCCAAATCTGAAATATATCGGGTTTTGTCCAACAACGATCATTCTTCATTTCTATTTCTGCCGACATCTGTCCCACATTGACACTTTCCTTCCTAAGATTATCTACAAACTCTTGAATATTCCGGTCAGACGTCCCATCTTTGGCTAACCCCTCCTCGGCGGCTTTCTTCCACTTCAACGCATTCTTTCTCATCTCCCCAACCTTTACACCGATTTTGGCCTCCTTTAAGCACTCCTCTATCTCCTCCCTCCCAATCACTCTATTCTCAGCCTCACCCCAAGACATCCTAATCCCAACCTTCCATTCATCAACTAAGTACTTGGCATTCGTTACTTGGTCCCCCCACCGTGGGAACGTTACCACCGGAACACTGCTAGACAATGCCTCCATCGTAGAGTTCCACCCACAATGAGTCACGAAACATGACACCGCGGCGTGGGATAACACCTGGGCTTGTGGACTCTATTGGACCACCTTCCCCCTCTCGCCCGCTTCCTCGAAGAACCCCTGGGGCAACCGGCCAGATACCCCGGTAAAAGTCACATCCACCCTCATGACTGCCATAATTCAAAACCCCATAAGCCATCTCGGTAACTTGTTTCTGGTTTAAGCTCACCATACTTCCAAACGATATGTAAACCACTGATGAACGCGGCTTCGAATCGATCCACTCCAAACATTTGTTGGCTTTTTTCAGGTCACTGGAGATATTGGAGCTAGTTTCGAGTGATGGATTCTTGAACAAGGGACCCACGGTTCGGATGGGGCATATTTGAGACATGTAGTTGATCAAATCACCATCAAGTTCTTGAAATGTTTCCATTAATATACAATACGTCTTTGACAAGTTCTTGAACTGTCCTAAAACGGAAAGTTTCATGAACGGGTATGGTGTCATAGGATGTAAAGTGCTCGGGATCTCATCGGACTTCAACAGCGGCATGTTCGGCAACTGCACGTCGATGTCCGGTTGTTTCTTGGTGGGAAAAGGAACCAATGAATTCTCATGATGATAATACGAAGAAAAGCAAGCACAAGACTGGACCCAAAGCATTGCAGAAGGGATGTTAAGCTCTTCTGCCAAGTCACAAACCCATGGCACAAAAGGGTTGTTGATAAGGCATGAAACCGGGCGGTCGTCTTGTGTGTGTTGGTTGAAGATTTTGGTTAGTGCTCGCTTTCCGTTAGCCTCGAGCTTAGGCAAATACGTTTTACGATCGTTGTGTTCATCATCATTGTTTTCGGAGCAACCATCGTCAAAGAACTCGAACTGGATCATCCCACCATGATTGCCCATCGGAATCGGATCACCGGAGGTGGTGGAACCCACTTTCTTCATTTTGTTTCCGATGGATTTGCTGGAAGAGAAGGTGACAAGAAGGTTACCCTTTGAAGCTATGAGCTTGCCAAGTCTGAGGAGTGGATTGACATGGCCTTGTGCCGAAAAGGAGACTAGAAAAACATGCACAAGGCCTTGTTTAGAAGCCATTGATGAATAAAAGATAGGTGTTTGTGTGATGAGTAGAGAGTAAAGGTGTGTGTGTGTATATATATATATACTTCAAAAACACACACATGCACTCACCTACCAAGGGATGGTATGTTGATTTATAAGCTAGTAAGATTTGTTGTTGTAAGGCTTGTTGTTGTAATGAAGATCTGCAGTCCAAGTTAGTTCATTCGGTTGACAGTTAAGTAACTGTCAACCCCCTTTCAATAGTTGTGTCGTTTCTATCAGTAGTTGTGTCGTTTATGCAAGGGTTGCATCCCTTAGATTTCTATATATTTGTATTAGACTTATTGTAATAAGGTTACTGATTTGTTCAATAAGAAGTGGTATTATATGTGATATATTGTGATCCAACATTGTGGTATCAGAGCCACGTTTCAAGATGGCTTCTACATCGAACAATATGTTTCACACACCTCTTCCAAAATTGAATGGAAGGAATTAGTACCATTGGAACATTAAGATGAGAGTGTTGTTTGAATCCCAAGAATTGTGGGATATTGTTGAACAAGGTTTTGAAGAACCCTTTGAAATCGATGAATTATCTCAAGAGGAAGAAAACGAATTGAGAGAATCCAGGAAGAAAGATGTTAGGACTGAAAGTCCTAGTGCGTTGAAAGTTGTATAACGCATTTATAGGGTATGAATTGTATTTGTTTAAAAGTTGGTTTGTAAATGGGCCTCAAGCCCATTAGGCCTTATACGCTTAGTATTTATAGGTTTGCTAAACCTAGTTTTAGGTTAAGGAGAGGTTAATGGTCATTAAAAAAAGGTTTTACTTAGCCGTATCAGATATTCTATCTGTAAACCTTAAACCCTTTACTGATAATCTAATCATATGACCAGCAGTTGTGGTTTAATTATTGTTGATTGATTATTATATCTGTTGATTGCACTATATCTGGGATCTACAATTGGTATCAGAGCATGATCGAATTAATTTATATTCGATACGATCAAAAGGTTTGTCCAAATCTCTTCTTCTTATCGGCTTGTCTGCTTAATCGATTTTTGTTCGGCCTATGTTCTTCAAAATTAAAGTTCTAGATTTGAGTTTTGATAATGAATGTGTTAAATTCATGTTGGGTTTTGGGTTTTAGGTCTTGAATTATTGGTTTTATATTTGGAAAAGTTTGATCAAGTTTTTGAAATTTTTTTTTTTTGAAAAAAAAAATCGATAGATCTGGAGATGTTTTGTTCGACACTGGGTTGTTTGATTTCTTGAAAAAAAAATTGTTATGATTGGTATCAATTGTGTTTCTTGAAAACAATTGGTATCAATTGTGTTTCTTGAAAACAATTGGTATCAATTGTGTTTGGCAGTTGTTGTTATGATTGGCAACAGTTAATGAATTATGATTATGATTGGCAACTGTTAATGAATCACCGGTGGAATCAATTGTGATTGGCTGCTATTGTTTTTGTTTTACCTAATCAATCGGTGATAAAAAAAAATTGTGATAGGCGATTGTGGTTTTTTTTTGATTAATCGATGTTTGTGGTTTTTTTTGGTTAATCGGCGGCTGTTATCTTTTATCTCGGTCGGTGTGATTCGCGCAGACCCCGTCCGATGTTGACCCGGCCGATTTAAATCCCAGGTGAAATCTACCGGTTCCCGGGACGTGTACCGGTCCCCGGTTTGTGATATACACCGATCCTCTGTTTGGCTTCCGTTCCGGTCCCCGGGATGTGTTAAACTCCCGGGTGTGCATATACCTGTCCCCGGGTTTGTCACGATCCCGGTCATTGTGAACTCTCCCGGTTTCACACGATCACCTTTCCCGGGTCCTTGGTAATCCTCCCGGACCTTATCACTCCCGGACATTGGCATTCGATTCGGTATCATCAACAGTTTTGAATTTTCGATTGTTTTTCGAAAATATTTCGGTTGATTCGGTAGTGATCATGGAAGAATTTTTTTCGATTTTAAATTGTTAAGGATTGTTTAGAAAGTTGAAGCGATCGATTTATATCGAAAAATTTTAACCCATATCAAGGTTTTAAGTTCTCGTTCGGTCTCCGAAAAATCTTCGGTTGCTTCGTTCGAGAGTTTGAGATATTTTTTCGAGTTTTAACCAGTTGAGGGAGCTTAAGGGAACATAATCAATCGTTTTTGGTCGAAAAGTTTTAACCCATACTGATTTTTTAAGTTTTCGATCGTTTTTCGAAACTTTTTCGGTTGGTTCGTTTGTGATCGTTGGTTGACCGTTTGAGTTTTAATCTGTTAAGGACTACTCAGGGAGCTTTAACGATCGTTTTGCATTGATTATTTCTAACCGTTTTCGAGTTTTTGCAGGTTGTCTCAATGAAGGGGATGATGAATAGTGTTTTCGTTAAGTGACCATTAAATTTCTTACATTTTGTCCTTTTCCGTTAAATCTCCGTTAGTCCAGTTAGTTTTTTAGTTTAGTTAGCTTTATTTCATTTTTAGCCCTTTTTCAGTTAGTGTCCAGTTAAGTCCGTTAGAAGTTTTAAATTTTACACTTTTAGTCCCTCTAGTTTGTAGTTTCATTTTATGTCATTTTTGGTCCTTCTACCTTTAAGTTTCACTTTCTATCATTTTTAGTCCCTCTAGTTTTAAGTTTCACTTTATGTCTCTTTTAGCCCCCGTACTTCAAAGTTTCGATCGTTTGTCATTTGTGACCCCTAATCTTTCTAGTTTCACACGTTGTCACTCTTGGTCCTTGTACATTGATTCTTTCATATTTTGTCAAGTTAAGTCCCTAGACTTCAAGTTTTTCAAGCAACAATGTCTCATCCAACTTATTATGAGCTAAAAGAGAAATTTTATTGTTTAGAAGCTAGAGTTGAAAGACTACTTGACAAATATGATGATCAACACATTGAAAATGCTGTAAACTTATGCATAATTTCAAATCTAAAGGAAGAGTGTGAGAGTTTTTCAAAAGAGTCTGAAGAGTTAAAGACCAAAGTAGATGATCTTACGTACAAGCTTCGTAGTCAGAAAATGAGAAAATTGATATTGTGAGTAAAAGTGTGTCTTATAAGAATGAAAATCAAAGGTTAACTGACCAGTTAAAGGATCTCGAACTGAAACTTTACAAAATTGGTCAATCTAGACAAATGATGCATCTGAATGCACCCAAAGAATTCAAATAGTCATAGATGGGTCTCGGTTACGATAACCCACATTATCTGAAAAAGGCCTTGACCAAAGTTCCCACGTTATATGCTTTCGAATTTTTGGGAGTGGACAGGACCTACCCAGAGTACAAAATCAGATGGACCAAACCACTTGTTGATGAGGATCCGGAACTGGAAACATTGAGAAGGAAAAATACTACCACAATGCAACTTCCTTTTGTTTATGACTCATTGAATGCATCATACAACACCGAAAACCCCTGTTTTCTATCAAATGACTATTTTCAATGTTATTCTCAGGTTGAACTTGATTCAAAAACGGTTGAAACCGAGGAGGAATCAATGGACCACAAGATCTATGTTCCACCTCTGATTTTAGAAAATAAAATTGTTCAGTTAGAAGATTCATTTGAACAGGTAAAAATCAATTTTCAAAAGGAAAAACAGGAGTTGTTATCCAAACTCGAGTGCGTCAATTCCAATCAAAAGGAATTTGGATCTAGGGAAGAAAAAGAATACTTTCTGACAGAGGTAAACAAGCTCACTTCTCAACTGTCTGCCTTGGCAGCAGATCTGCTGAAAGAACAACAACACAAAGCTGAGCTTCAAGCTAATCTTGACTTACTCCAAGAAGAGAAGATTAATCTGTCAGAACATTCTTCTCCACCCTCAGATACCTCTTCCTGTAAAGCTTTTCTGGGTGATGTTTCACCAAATTCTTTTGATAAAGGAAAAGAGCCTCAGTTGAAGTGTCTTAAAAAGGATATTCATTCCGATTTTCAAAATGCTTCCACAAATGATCCTTTGAAAAGCACAAATCCATCCAGTTTCCCGACTCCCACAAGTGATAATGTCACATCTGATGAGGAAAAGGAATTCTCAACGTTCTTGAATTCAGAGGTATGTTCAGACAGTAAGTTAGACCAGTTTGATTTTGATCCAAAACTTCCAAGTCATGTTGACTTTTTGGATTCGACTGGTGAGCTACCGGTCAAATTTTATAAAGGCGAATGTCCAACATCTGCCTCTTAAAAGATTTCTGTGATCAAATCTTCAAAGCAAAATTCTAAAAGACATTCACAGAAACAAAGAAAGACCGACACCTCAAAGACATACTTACTACTCCAGTTCTTCTGATTGAGAGCTTAATGATTCTTCAGATAATCATTTTTTCAGAAAAGTAAAGATGATTTGGAGAAAGAAACCAACTACAGAAGACAGTGAAGGAAACAAGTCTCATGATTCTCCTGTAGTTGATACAAAGTCATCTATTTCCAAGACTGATTCACCTACTTATGTTTATTCTACAGGAAAGTTGATCAGTCTAAACCGAGCAAAGATCTGTTGCACTCACTGTGGAAATAGTGACTTTATGGATTTAAGGTACGTTAATAGTTGGTATGGTACTTGTAGCATCCCCTATCCTCAGTTTAATAGATTCAAAGCCAAGGCAATTAACCATCAAGGATCCATCACAGCATGGATATCAAAACCAAAATCTTCTTAATCTGTTTTGCAAGAATGTCATGTGTGATTTAATTCAGATTATTCAGGTCACATGACTACAATCAAAGGTTATGCCACTTTTGAGGGGGAGTACCACGTTGTTTATTTTCATATCTACTTCTGAACACTTCAGTTCAGGACTCGTTCTTAAATGTTTTTGACTTCTGATTATCTCAAATCAGAAATTGTACTTAAATGTTCTATTTTAGCGAGTTAAAGGAGTGTTAGGGCTATTAATGTTTCTATGGTTCATCCAGAACCGGAAGGACCTACCCAAGAAACACATCCACTTCATAGATATCAGTGAGGGGTCTAGATTGATAGATGAGTTCGGAGTGAGTGAAAAAAAATGGTGAGGATGTGACAGGACTTAAAAGAATTATTGGTCCTTACCAAACCGAGTCAGTTATCCGATTTACAACATAATCTATTCATTCTCGTTATTTGGAGATGGATATTGAAACAGACATGGACCCAGTGTCGATAACTCGTGTCACCCTACCCAGCCACTCAAGTGTCTCACAAAAGATACTTGTTTCATATATGCACGGAGATTTAGCATATAATCTATCTATTCCTCACTTGGAGGTCTTAGATATTGAAAAAGAAAGACATTAGCTCCGGTCTCCGAACTTCATATTCATCTCACTGAGTCTATTGATTTCTAACCTGCGTCCCAGGTTGAATCAATCTTTGAGCCTAATCGATTTGAGTTATACTTCTTTCACACACGCACGAATCTTTGTGATTCCCCTTGCATATCTTTGTGATATTGCCGGAACAGTTTGAGAAGTAATTTTTAATATTTTACTTCGATGATAACTCGAAGTCCTATCAGAGATACCCCATTGCCAACTCTGAAAATAGGCCACATAATTATTTCAATTGTTGTGATAACAGTTACTATTGTTTTTCGTGTTATCTATTACCCTTGGTTACTGAATCGTTTTATCTGGTATTTTGCTACTCATCCATTTAGTTTTTGAAGTTACATGATGCTTAGGAGTCTCCTAATCATCATGAGGGGGAGAACGACACACAATTCAAAGACACATATTATCGTGTTGAGGGAGAGTTAGCAAAATCTGAGGGGGAGTAACAGAATTTCTTAAATATGAGGTTGAAAAGCCATTGGATTTCAAATATTGCAATTCTTCTATTCCTTATCATATGGTGTTTGCTACTCATTGATACCTCCTACGAGTTGATTGAAACAAGTTCTTAAGCTGAAAGTCAATTCAACTCGTGGTTCAGAGACAAATTCTTTGTTTTAAACTGAAGTTGCACCGTGGAATGTCACGTAACTTACACATTATCTTTCTTGTGTGCTGATCTGATATGTTGAGTTTCTACAGAAGAAAGATGCTCAATTGTGCATTCAGTAGAGGCTATTATACATTGAATCTGGTTACAAAGTTGAAACTATGAAGACCAAGAGCTTTATTCAAAAGGGATCTTGGAAAGATATGAAGACATGCAACACCAAAGTTCTTCAAAGATTCAAGAGGGAAAGAAGATCAAAGCATGAAGTTTCAAGATGATAAATGCCTTATTCAACTTTAGGGGGAGATTGTTAGGACTGAAAGTCCTAGTGCGTTGAAAGTTGTATAACGCATTTATAGGGTATGAATTGTATTTGTTTAAAAGTTGGTTTGTAAATGGGCCTCAAGCTCATTAGGCCTTATACGCTTAGTATTTATAGGTTTGCTAAACCTAGTTTTAGGTTAAGGAGAGATTAATGGTTATTAAGCCTTAAACCCTTTACTGATAAATCTAATCATATGACCAGCAGTTGTGGTTTAATTATTATATCTGTTTATTGCACTATATCTGGGATCTACAAAAGACAAGAAAGCATTGTACATGATCTATCAGGCTGTTGATGAAGTTATATTTGAGAGGATCTCTTCAGCAACTTCATCTCAAGATGCATGGAATATGATGCATAGAACATATCGTGGAGAGGACAAGGTTAAGATAGTGAAACTGTAGACATTAAGATGTGAATTTGACAGTTTAAGGATGAAGGACTCAAAAACCGTTGAAGAGTTCTACAATCGTGTAATCCTTGTACTAAAATAATTAAGGTTGAACGGAGAAGTGATAGATGATACAAGGGTTGTAGAGAAGATTCTTAGGAGTCTAACTAGAAAATTTGAATATATAGTTGTAGAAATAGAGGAATCAAAGGATTTGTCTATGTTGTCATTAGAAAATCTCCTTGGAACACTTCAATCACACGAATTAAGAATGAGGAAGTTTGATGTTTCACCATTTGAACAAGCCTTCCAATTACAGTCTTCAAATGTACAAGAGAGGATTACAACATCAGAACAGCAAAATGAAGGAAGAGGAAGATTTAAAAGACGAAATACATCACCATTACAGTGTTATCATTGTCAAAAGCTTGGTCACATAGCCAAGTATTGTAGGAAGAGACTTGCAGAGGAAAGAGGATCTACTTTTATCAATATAGAGGATGAACATGATGATGATACCATGTTCATGATCTTAAGTACTCAGGAAGTGCCTTTTATGGACCTTTGGTATATAGATAGTGGGTGTAGTAACCACATGATAGGGAACAAAGGCATCTTTGTGCAAGTAGATGAAACACAGAAAAAGGAAGTCAGGACTGGAGATGATAAGAGGCTGAATGTGCAAGGAGTTGGTGAAATTATGGTTGACACCAAGATGGGCCAAAAGAGGATTTCAAATGTGTACTATATACCTGGTCTAAAACATAACCTACTTAGTGTAGGTCAATTAATGCAGAAAAACTATGACATACACTTCAAAGAAGGGGCCTGTGAGATAAGAGATCTAAAAGGAAACATTCTTGGAAGAGTAAACATGACTGGACACAAGATGTTTCCATTTAGTTTCAAGGAAAGCACACTCTTCTCCTTCAACATATCTACAAATTAGAACTCACTATTGTGGCATAGCAGGTTTGGACATACTAATCTAGCCTACTTGAATTACATGTATAGACATAATATGGTAAGGGGAATGCCAAATATAAACAGTTCAGTTGAAGGTGTGTGTGAAGGATGCATTCTTGGAAATCAAGCAAGAGAGTCTTTTCCACAAAAGGCAACATGAAGGGCCACAAAACCATAGGAACTTGTCCACACAGATGTGTGTGGACCTATGAAGACAATGTCTATTGGAGGAAACAGGTACATGTTAACTTTTATAGATGATTTCAGTAGAAAGATATGGGTATACATTCTAAAGGAAAAGGCAGAGGTCTTCAATAACTTCAAAATATTTAAGACTTATGTTGAAAAACAAAGTGGACATCAATTGAAAACACTTAGGACAGATGGGGGTGGGGAGTATAACTCCACTTATTTTTTGGATTTTCTGAAAGAAAATGGTATTCATTACCAAATGGCCACTAGATACACCCCACAACAGAATAGAGTGGCAGAAAGGGCAAATAGAACTATCATAGAGAAGGCTAGATGCATGATGAAAAGTAAGAGTCTGGACAACAGTTTTTAGGCAGAAGCTGTTGCATGTGCCTGTTATTTAATGAACAGGACATCAACAAAAATCTTATCTAATAAGACTCCCCAAGAGGCATGGAGTGGTTTTAAACCAACTGTTGCCCATTTAAGGAATTTTGGGTGCATTGCATACTCACATATACCAGATCAAAGGAGAACCAAGTTGGAAGATAAGTCAGAAAAGACCATCTTCGTAGGATATAGTGAGAAGTCAAAAGCTTACAAATTGATGAAAGCAGAGATGTGATGTTTGATGAAAGCAAGTGTTGGAATGACACATTAAGTCAAGAAAATAAAGTCATTCAGGGCATGGGTGAAACAAAAGAAGATAAGGAAGCAATTTCAATTCAACAAGTTCAGAATATGCAAGGTCAGAATGTGCTTTCTCCAACAGTTGATTCTACCTTAACCTCTTCTAGTTCTATAAATAATCAAAGTACAGAATCCCCAACATCCCTCGTCTAAAATTCCACCAAAGAGTGGTTTTAGAAGTCTTAGTAGCATTTATGAAAATACAAGAAGAATTGATCTAGATGAAGTGGCAGAATTTGCTCTCTTCTCTGATGCAGATCCAATCTCCTTTGAGGTAGCAAGTCAGGAAGAAAAATGGAGATTATCTATGGACAAAGAGATGGAAGCTATTATGAAAAATAACACTTGGGATTTAGTTGATCTGCCTAGAAATCATAAAGCCATTGGAGTTAAATGGGTTTATAAGACTAAGCTAAATAAAAGAGGGGAGGTGGATAGGTACAAGGCTAGACTAGTGGTAAAAGGATACAAGCAAAAGTATGGCATAGACTATCAAGAAGTCTTTGCCCCTATAATTAGATTGGAAACAGTGAGATTGGTACTTTCAATAGCTGCTCAACATAACTGGAGAGTACATCAGATGGATGTAAAATCTGCTTTCTTGAATGGAAGCTTGGAAGAAGATGTTTACATTGAGCAACCTGAAGGATATATCAAAAAGGGGGAAGAACATAAGGTTTGTCATCTCAAGAGGGCTTTATATGGGCTTAAACAAGCCCCAAGGGCTTGGTACAGTAGAATTTAGGGGTATTTCCTGTCAAGAGGCTTTTGAAATGACAGATATGGGATTATTGCATTACTTTTTGGGAATTGAGGTAAAGCAAGAAGAAGATTTGATCAAGATATCACAACGAAGGTATGCTCAAAACCTTTTGGACAGATTCAATATGGGTAAATCCAATTCTGCAAGCACTCCTATGGAGTTTGGGTTAAAACCGTCAAAAGAGAGTAGAGAGACTGAGGTGGACCCTAGTCTCTTTAGGAGTTTAGTTGGTAGTCTTATGTATTTGACTGCTACCAGACCTGACATGGCCTATTCTGTAAGTATAATTAGTAGGTTCATGGATACTCCTAAGTCATCACATTGGGAAGCAGGCAAAAGAATTCTCAAATATGTGCAGGGTACTCTTGATCATGGAATCATTTACTTTAAGGTAAGGAATTTCAGTTTGGTTGGTTACAGTGACAGTGATTTCGGTGGTAATATGGATGATGGAAGGAGCACAACAAGGTATATTTTTAGTATGGGATCAGGGGCTATGTCTTGGCAATCCAAGAAACAAAGTGTAGTGGCATTATCTTCTGCTGAGGCAGAATATATGTCACTATCAATCGCAGGATGCCAAGCTTTATGGCTAAGGTCAATTTTGGAAGAACTTAAGGATGTACAAGATGGTCCTACTACCATATATTGTGATAACAAATCTGCTATAGCCCTCTCAAGGAATCCTGTGTTTCATGGAAAAAGTAAACACATAAGGATTAAGTTTCATTTTATTCGAGAATTGGTGGGAAATGATGAAGTGAAGATAGAGTTCTTATCAGTTGGCAGATTGCTTCACAAAGGCTCTTCAAGTTGGGAACTTTAAAGATATGAAGGAAAGGTTGGGTGTCTTACCCTTACTAGCTTAAGGGGATGTGTTGATTTATAAGCTAGTAAGGTTTGCTGTTGTAAGGCTTGTTAATGAAGACCTGCAGTCCAAGTTAGTTCATTCGGTTGACAGTTAATTAACCGTCAACCCCCTTTCAACAGTTGTGTCGTTTCTATCAACAGTTGTGTCGTTTCTATCAATAGTTGTGTCGTTTATGCAAGGGTTGTATCCCTTGGATTTCTATATATTTGTATTAGACTTAGGGCTGTTTGGTTGGTTTTCTATTAAGTTCTGTATGGATAAAGTTGTCTGTGTGGATTAATCTGTCTGTATAGATTTAAAAGGTTTTTATTTGAGAGAGTTTTTTGCATAGATGGAAGGAACATGTTTTTTAATGGAAGAGACTGGTTTGAAAAAAACTTGGCTTTCTGCATAAAGCTCCCCCTTAAAATCTTACTGAATAAGCCCCTTTCTATATCATTAAGCCACTATGAAACAGTCATATATAGCTGACTGAATAAGTTGTGAGTCTCATTAAGCTCATTAAGCTGCTAACAAACAGGCCCTTATTGTAATAAGGTTACTGATTTGTTCAATAAGAAGTGGTATTATATGTGATATATTGTGATACAACATGGTACTCGAGAATTTGGAACCATTGAAGTATATTTTAATATGTTAATTAACTAAAACTCACAGATATTTGTTGGGTTCTACGTGAACTAGAGGGCAAGAAAAGAAAACTAAAGGGGCTTCTTTAGTTGACTTTATATGATTGCTTTTTTTATTATATGGTTATTAAAATATTTGTATAAGTTTAGTCGACATTAATAGTATCTATTTGTAAATAAAAATATCATAACTCAAATATTTTGCATGATTTCGGTTTTTCGATCTTTGGTTAATGAAACATTTGACATTTGTAATCAAAATAGATCCATTAGCAAAACCAACAAATTATAATTGATGAGAAAAACTATTTTGTAAAATTAATCATTTTTTACGATTATTAATTAAATTATAGTTATTACTTTTAATCATATAGTATAATATAATATATATTATTTTGTTATTATATATTAATTAAAGACATTTATTTCACACGGATACGTGTAAATTTTAGTGGTAGGCGATTTCCAACTCATTATTTTAGTTTTTAGTCAACAAAAGGTTAGAATTAAAAAATAATATAAATCTGTTAAAGGAAAAAACGAATGAAACAACAATAGAATAAAGAGAGAAGAAATTTGTCATTCTTATTAATCAAAATTCATTTAAATAGGGATGAGTTACAAGTAGATAGCTATGAGATATTCCAATTCTAATTTAACTCTGATATATTTATCTCTATCTCTATCATTATCTCTATCGTCGTATCCTTTAGACGATGACACACTAATCCTACAACCATCCCCCTTGTGCCGAGTTAAAGGAGTGACGGTGCAAAATTGTTGTCTCGTTAAAACCTTACGCCAAAATAAAAACCCAGTGGGATAAAAAATAGGACGAAGGAAAGAGTACAACGCACAAGTTTCTTTGCATGATTTCGGTTTTTCGATCTTTGGTTAATGAAATGTTTGACATTTGTATTCAAAATAGGTCGATTAGCAAAACCAACAAACTATAATTGATGAGAAAAACTATATTGTAAAATTAATTATTTTTTACGATTATTAATTAAATTATAGTTATTATTTTTAATCATATAGTATAATATAAAATATATTATCACTACAAGAAAATGCTTAGTTAGTGACCAAAATTTTAGTGACTACATATATTTTGGTCACCAACTATGACGTTAGAGACGATAAAAAAGGTCGTCATTAATTTTTGGTTACTAGTATAAATTTTTAATGACAAAAAATAAATTTGGTCATTAAGTGGTCACTATTTCTCATGTAAAAAAAAGATTTTTCATATCGATCTATTTTAATGACTAAATTTGTGACGACTATGTTTTTCGTCATTAATGTTATAAATTCATTGTTTAATGACCAAAATAATAGTCATTGAGTTGAAAGGTTTAGTGACGAAAAAAATGATAGTCACTAAGTTGGAAGTTTTAGTGACAAAAAAACAAGTAGTCACAAATTTGAAATGATAGTCACTAAGTTGGAAGTTTTGTCCCCATGGTTTGGTAAAATTTTGGATCGGGTCCCTCAAATGAAATAATTACAGAGATGGTCATTGTGGTTTCATTTATGTTATGGATCAGGTCCCTCGTGTTAATATATGTTTAAAATCTCCGTTAACTTAGAAACATTTTCATGTTTTAGCTATATTATGAAGTTTTCAATTGTTTCAAGTACCTGTTTTGTCAAATTCTAAAACTCAATAACAATAATAATAAAAAAGAAAAACAAATATTTGATCCATTTATTCAGCTTCTTCCCCAAGTCACCTCTAGCCCTTCCCACTTCCCAATCCTTCATCTCTAGCCTTCCCATCTTTTTTTTTTGAACAACAATAATTTAATTCCCAACCAAAGTAATACACAAGTTTTACATCGGAACAACACCGAACAAACAACAAAACCGACCAAAAGTAAAACAGAATCGAAGAATTTAACAAATCCAAGGGACTTCAAACAATGATTTCCCAACAAAAGTCCCGCCGTTCATAAGATCCAAAAACGTTTGGGTGTCCTTTACTTACCGAAAATTACGGGTGTTACAAGCACCTCATGATACCAAGTCTTATGAGTAAATTCATTTCTATTAAGTTGTTCATTATATTATATGCATTGTTATTTGTATGGATATTAATTCAACTCCTTATGTAGCTGGGACGTACACGAAGCGAGTCGGATGGCCACCCGGATAAACCGAGGCTTCTTTATTGAGCCATGGTTTAGTTGGTCTCACATCCCTCCCAGAGGGACATGATGTTTGAGTGTTTTCAGATTCAGATTGTATATTTAAATAATTATATCTTTGATAGTTTTATTTTCAACTTAAGAATAACTAAACTTTTACATACAGAACCACTACACGTGGGACCCATCGTTAGACGCCCGGATGCGAGATATCTGGGAGAGAAAGTGTTCGAAACACTATAACGACAACCTAAGTGTCACCCGAAACAGAGCCGCCAGGATGTCCACAGATAGTGGGCATCCCTATGATGAGAACGACCCCAACCGAGATATGAACTTGTTGAAGCCATACCCTCCAGGTTGGATCATCCTGGCTCACTGGAACGTGATTATCGATGGATGGAACAACCCCCATTGGAAGACGGTTTATGTGGGTGCGCGTAAGAACCAGTTTATGGAGGTGGATGGCGACATATCCAAGCACTACAATGGATCGATCACATTCGGAGAGACATCGACTCGTTTGGTAGGACCTTAAAATGTTATAATGAACCATTGCTTGTTATTTAATATGTTATAATTAACACATGTTTGTATTATTTGCCCTTTGCAGACTAGACAAAAAGGTGCGCCACCAACGGGTTTGGAGCTCTTCGATGCGACCCACAAGACTAGACCAAAGAGGCCATCGGGTTCGGATACCACGTCTTCATCCGAGGATTATGTGACTACGAGGTGTAGTCGGGTTACGGTAAGTATTTTGCACAATACTTTAGAATATCTATACATATTTCGTGTTTAACTTTAAACTTTTATATATCAAGTTAGGGTTGCTATTTGTTGGGCAAACATTAGGATTTTTATACCGTAAGAATTTATCTTAATGTGTATATACGTATATATCTATCTAGTTTGGCTTGCCATTTGTTGGCCAAACATTAGGATTGTTTAACATAGTTGGGTATGTCCCCTTTACAGTCGTTATGCTGTCGAACCGAACCTTATAGGTTCTATATGCATGGTTTGGGTTTCAAGTAGCCTAATATGTGCATTTAGGACTGAAACAACCCATCCAGAAATAACAAGATACTAATTGAATCTTAATACTGATAAAACTAATACTGAAAATCCAATCCAAAACGGCCCCAAGCGTACATTAGATAAATCAAGGTTTACAAATGCAACCTATTCACAACTGAGAGATTAATAAAGGAAACTATTTGACGGTCTTCTATCCGAGCCCACTATATCTTCTCTTTCCCTTTATCATCTCTGCCTAACTCACCCCGGCCTGAAAAGATTTTTAGTTTTAAAAGAGCGAGGGTTAGACCGATGGTCTAGTGAGTTCCCTCTACAGATATCATTAAAATAACTTTTCAGAGTTTAAAACTACATGCAATAAATTCACAAGAATGAACACGCTACTGACCACACGACCGTCAAAGACGATGTGTCTAACTCGCGCAGCCTTAATGTTGGGATACACCCCCAACGGCATAAACGAGCCACACTCCCCGACACGAGTAGGCGGGCCACACTCGCCGACTAGGTCAAAATCTCCACATAGAATGTATGTATACATTTAAAATTTCAACAACATAAAACACACTTGAACAATTCATAAATCATGCCATCATAAATAAATCGCAGTTTAAAATAAACTTTTCATGCTTTCGCTATCAACAGACTTAGTTCAGAAAAACTCACCTGACGTCCCTTAGCTCACAACTTTTCGCCTACCTTTAAAAACTGTACCGATACTTATAAAGGAAGAATTGATCGGTGAAATCCCTCAACTTTCTAATTTATAACAAAGTTGGTCTTAATCCCTTAACCTCAATATATCACTTATTCTTAAAAAAATAAATACGAAACCCTTCCTAAAAAGCCAATCTTTGAATTATGGTTCCTTGCAACAAGTAAAGATAGTGGGTCGGTCACCAAGTAAGCCCAACAATCAAATAATTAAATTAGAAAATTGGACTAATAGATTTGCAACCTCACATGGGCTTCGGCCCACCTCACATTCGGTGACCGGATGAAAAAACCCCCGACCAGGGTCGCTGCCATAATACGACCGGGGTGGGACTGACCGGACTGGGTCTACCGGTGTCCCCCTTTCCCCTCCTTTGACCGGGGTCTCCCCCCTCCCTTCGACCGGGGTCTCCCCCTCCCTTCGACTAGGGTCATTGAGGTCGACTGGTGTCAACCTTTGTCGACCGATGCCTCAAAGCGACCGGGCCAACGCAATCCGGTGACTGGAGTCAATCGGCCAGATAAATAATCGAAACCCCAAAACTCAAAACAAACGCAGAATAAACCCAGAACCAAAGACTACTAACTCCAAAATCTCATAATCAACCATAACAATAATATTAATGCTAATCCCTTAACAAGAGAAAATTCTAAAATCAAAGCCAGACTAATCTAATACTCCAAACCCCAGATTCAAAACGAGATTCCCAGAACTTGACTAATAAGAGTAAAACATTTAGAAATTAGAGGGTTATAATCACAAGAAAAATTACCTTTGAACGGAATCAATCCAACCTTGAACTTCTTGAAGAGTTCTTTCTTCCTCGGTCTCTCCCTAAAATCGCAAGAGCCTTTCTCTTCCCAAAAACAACCTCCGCACACCCCCACAATACTACTACCTCTAGGGTTAAAAACCCTCTTTCTCCAAATTTCACAATATACCCCTCCTTAAAATGATCTTTCCACTTTCTTACCCCAACTTCCACTTTAATTGACTTTGAGCCCAGTTATTACAATATCCCCTCCTCAAAAGAATTTCGTCCTAGGAATTCCTTCGTTGAATAAACTGAGATATTGATTCCTCATATTCGACTCCAACTCCCAAGTTGCTTCTTGACCCTTGTGGAATTGCCACTGAACCTTCACCAGTTGAATTTCCTTGTTTCTTAATTTCTTCACTTTACGATCTAAAATGGTCATCGGTTCATTAACATAACCTAGTTTCTCATCTGTTCGGAAGTCGCCCAATTGTACCACCACATTCACCTCCGCTAACCACTTTCCAAATTAGATACATGGTATTTAGGGGAAATACCTCGCAGTGCCACAGGTAGATCCAATCTATACGCTACCTCTCCAATACGCTCCACGATAGCAAACGACCCAACAATCTAGGACTTAACTTCCATTTATTTCTGAATTGAGTCACACCCTTTCCAAGGCGAGACCGGTAACTTTACATTTGTCCCCACTTGGGACTAACGACTCCTAATTCTCAACCTAACCAAATTAGTACCAATCGATATTCCCAAGCCATTCTGATTAATATTTAGCCATAAGTAACCATAAGATTTACCCCTTGATTACATTAACTTTCTTAATCGATAGAATACCGGAGTCACACCACGACAACATGCATCTCTGACTAAATACTCACTTAACTCACCAACATAACACATCAATATCTGCAGCCCTCACCAACGACTCACAGTCCCGAGTTTCTTCAACATGAAACTTGCCCTGGCAAACAACCCCTCTTAGCACGACATAAGTCAAACGTAGCAGCACTTTCTTTTTCGAACCACATTGATCTCAACTCCTCTGCATTATCCAATTCTTACACGCTGAATATATATCGCCCCAACATCAACTCTTTAACTTTTACCATATTGGTAGAAACTTCCACAATTAAAAATATTCGTAATCCACCGATTCCAACTGGCCAAATAGTACGGCGCATACCTCCCTTTCTCATTGCATCCAACATCACTCAACCAAAAGCGCAATAAAACCCAACTTCACCCGCTCAACATAGAGCATACAAGCTCATACAACTATTCCAAATAATTTAACACTGGATAACTGTCACACTTGAAACTCCCTTTTCATGCATTACCATCACTGACATTATGGTTCTTCGTTCCGAGCACTATATACCACCACCTCTACCTTCCTCCTTGAAGACTTCAAACCCATTTCTAACGGCCGATTCACTGACTAGAGGCGTGAACTTTTGGGCCAGCCGCACAATTTTTATTTATCAACACTCACACCGCACCGAAACGCCATCCTCTCTCTCCCATACCCACGCTAGGGATTTATAAACTTGCTAACGGCAGAATCCGAAAATGTAACTCCACATTTTGTGTCACTTGCCGAACGCCTTACTCTCAGATTTCCTACATTTCTGACATGATATCCTCATTCTCTCCTCGCTGCAAGAAACACTGCTCACCCAACACTACTTACTAAATTCCTTGATGATTCCCAAACGTATCGACTCACATTCACCTTACTTGTTTGATCAACCGACTATCCACAATTCTCACGCGAGATAGTCAACCCAACTCTTCCAAAACATTACCCACTAATCGAAAGCGTCGCACAATTCTCGCTCGGCAAACAGGATTGCCCAATCTGCTAGAATCCCTTCACTCCCAAAGAGTACTCCAACATGCCCCTAGATTTCCTATCTACTACACAACCCCCTGAATTAAGCGGTTCGACACTTTCAACAATCATTCCAGGGATATAAGATAATCCTGCCCCAAAACTTGCCGAAAACCAGAACACACAGTTCCTCTCTTTGATAACCGTCAACCATCATTTGAAAATTATTTTCAACTTAGAAATACTCTAATAACCAAACATTCGTACATCCCAGCCACATACATACCACTTACAATTCATTTCCCAAAGATCTTCGGACAAGGATGCTCATCCGATAACAATGACGCTAGTCTTCTACATATCCTCAAGGAAGCTCCTCACAACTTTACTGATTTGCACTCCCAGATATGCCATAAAGACATCCCCAACTCATGGTTACGACTACCACTCTACTACCTCATCCCAGAACAACGGCAAATCTCCATGACCACTTGGCACACAAACATATACTGTCCTACTCACACTGGTCGTAATACTAAAATCGGACTTCAAGGCATTTCACGACTTATCTTTCTCGAACCTAAATAACTCTCAAAACTATGATCTCCAAACCCTCAACAAGATATCACTCCTTGTCGTCTCATCGCGACCTATTGGAATCAGACTCCAGTAGCCTGAAAGATTAAGCGTACTACCTCGAAGACTTAACTTCTCAAAGCACAACCCCTCCCAGTTGTGCTATATAATAACTTCGCTCCCACATAACCATCAAAATCTCAACGATAAAGAACCACCTGACCGAACTAAAGATCTTCCATTTTTGTAAAATCCACACAATGTTGTCCAACATCGCATTAGGTACACACCTTTTCTGAATAACTCTTCGCTTCCTCACGAAACTCCTCAAAACTAACCATAACTACTTCTTCATTTCCAGCGTTCCGCCATTCACCACGAAAATGGTTTCTGACTTCCACAGCAACAGTCAACGTTGAGATACTTCCGCTATGTCTCCAACCAACAAGGATCCCCAATGAGAACTACCTCTTCCATTGTAGTAGTTAACTGCTAAAAATATATCTTTACGACATCAAATTCTACTCCCGACACAACAATTTACCAACATTCATATCTCAAGTCTCAAATTCCAAAGGAAGAATTGATCGGTGAAATCCCTCAACTTTCTAATTTATAACAAAGTTGGTCTTAATCCCTTAACCTCAATATATCACTTATTCTTATAAAAAAATACGAAACCCTCCCTAAAAAGCCAATCTTTGAATTACGGTTCCTTGCAACAAGAAAAGATAGTGGGTCGGTCACCAAGTAAGCCCAACAATCAAATAACTAAATTAGAAAATTGGACTAATAGATTTTCAACCTCACATGGACTTCGGCCCACCTCACATTCGGTGACCGGATGGAAAAACCCCCGACCAGGGTCGCTGCCATAATACGACCGGGGTGGGACTGACCGGACTGGGTCTACCGGTGTCCCCCTTTCCCCTCCTTTGACCGGGGTCTCCCCCTCCCTTCGACCGGGGTCTCCCCCTCCCTTCGACCGGGGTCATTGAGGTCGACCGGTGTCAACCTTGGCCGAACGATGCCTCAAAGCGACCGGACCAACGCAATCTGGTGACCGGAGTCAATCGGCCAAATAAACGAACGAAACCCTAAAACTCAAAACAAACGCAGAATGAACCCAGAACCAAAGACCACTGACTCCAAGATCTCATAATCAACCATAACAATAATATTAATGTTAATCCCTTAACAAGAGAAAATTCTAAAATCAAAGCCAAACTAATCTAATACTCCAAACCCCAGATTCAAAACGAGATTCCCAGAACTTGACTAATAAGAGTAAAACATTTAGAAATTAGAGGGTTATAATCACAAGAAAATTTACCTTTGAACGGAATCAATACAACCTTGAACTTCTTGAAGAGTTCTTTCTTCCTCAGTCTCTCCCTAAAATCGCAAGAGCCTTTATCTTCCCAAAAACAGCCGCCGCACACCCCCACAATACTGCTACCTCTAGGATTAAAAACCCTCTTTCTCCAAATTTCACAATATACCCCTCTTTAAAATGATCTTTTCACTTTCTTACCCCAACTTCCACTTTAATTTACTTTGAGCCTGGTTATTACAAGGACCTTTATGCGCACAAACCTAACCTTATATGTTCTATATACATGGTTTGGTTTTTAAATAGCCTAATATGTGCATTTAGGGCCTTTATGCGCACAAACCCAACCTTATACGTTCTATATGCATAGTTTGGGTTTCAAATAGCCTAATAAGTTCATTTAGGGACTTTATGCGCACAAACCCAACCTTATATGTTCTATATGCATGGTTTGGGTTTCAAATAGCCTAATAGGTTCATTTAGGGCCTTTATGTGCACAAACCCAACCTTATATGTTCTATATGCATGGTTTGGGTTTCAAATAGCCTAATAGGTTCATTTAGGGCCTTTATTCGCACAAACCCAACCTTATATGTTCTATATGCATGGTTTGGGTTTCAAATAGCCTAATATGTGCATTTAGGGCCTTTATGCGCACAAACCCAACCTTATATGTTCTATATGCATGGTTTGGTTTTCAAATAGCCTAATATGTGCATTTAGGGCCTATATGCGCACAAACCCAACCTTATATGTTCTATATGCATGGTTTGGGTTTCAAATAGCCTAATAGGTTCAGTTAGGGCCTTTATGCGCACAAACCAAACCTTATATGTTCTATATGCATGGTTTGGGTTTCAAATAGCCTAATATGTGCATTTAGGGCCTTTATGCGCACAAACCCAACTTTATATGTTTTATATGTATGGTTTGGGTTTCAAATAGCCTAATATGTGCATGTAGGGCCTTTATGCGCACAAACCCATCCTTATATGGTTTATATGCATGGTTTGGGTTTCAAACAGCCCAATAGGTGTGTCCCATTTACAGTCGTTATGCTGTCGAAATTGACTTGTATGTATTTTGTAAAAACCACATGGTGGGTATTCGACCAGTGTTACCTAAAGGTACGACGATGACCCCAACCAGTATCCGACTTTTGATACCGAGTTGTGGCAGGAGGTTTTAGGGGGAGTGAAGAAAGGACGTACGTTTGGGTTCGGGTACCACAAACATCCCAACGCGATCTTGACTGGAACATCCTCGGGTGGTGCTTCTTCTTCTTCCCGACAGGTGCATACCACATTTCATTATATGAGTTTCATCAATTTATTTTATAATTCATATTAAACTTCTTCTAATGTCTTTCTTTTATTTTATAGGAAATTGAGGATCTAAAGACCCAACTTCAGGAGTTGAAGGAGCGGGAAGAGAGACGTATGGCGGAAGAAGCCTCACGTCGGGCGGAGGAAGATGCACGTGAGCAGGAACGTGATGCCCAGTACGAGTATATGTGTGAATTGGTAAAGCGTTTTTGTTCTTCCCAGCCAGGGGCACCGCCACTGCCACCCATGTGATGAGTTGTTTAATATTTGAACATTTGGAATGTATTTTGGAACAATACTTTAACACTTGAGCAATGTATTTTATGTTTATGTTAGTTGTATTTTATGTTTTTTAAAGTTTTTGGCAGTTTTTACAGCTATCAGCAGATTTTTACTGTTTTTAGCAGGTTTTATAACAGAATTTTTAATGAACAAACAACTTTTTCCTATTTTTGATTTTTAAATTTTTCGGCGGAATATTCCGACAAAAATAAATAAATAATTTTCGGCGGAATGTTCCGCCGAAAATCCGCCAAAACATTTCGCCGAAACACATTTTTTTTATTTAAAAAAGAAATAAAAAAATCAATTAATAAGTTTCGGCGGAATATTTCGCCGAAATTCCGTAGAAAAGTTTAAAAAATTATTTTCTTAATTAAACGACTTATTAAAAAAATTTCGGGCACGTTGGCGGAAAAATCGGTCGAAAATGTCCTTTCCGCCGAAAAACGTTGTTTGCGGCGCCTCGGTTTCCGCCGAAAAACGTTTGCGGCGGATTTGGTCGTCGGAAATACCCTGTTGTTTTGTAGTGTTTTACCCAAATAGAAAATAATACTATAAATTACTAGATGTGCAAAATTACAAACAATATATTGGAGGCATAAATTCCATCCTCAATCTAGAAAGTTCAATTCGAAGTTATCAACAACATTCAAACTCACATGAAGAACACAAATCTTGTAGCCAAAAACTCACAGATAGTTACCAATTCAAACAAGCTTGAGGTGGGGTATCGGGTGCGATGTACATAGACTTGTCCTCTACTCTTTTATTCCATGAAGACCCGCGACTTGCAATAAGTGTGTGTGAAAAACACAACTTCCCCTAAAATTTTGAACGCATTGAAAATGGAAGAATTGGTAAGTGAAAATAACTAAAGCTAGGGACGAAAATTGGAAAAAAAAAACTTTTGCTAGACAAAAGTAAGCATCAACATATAAAGAGAGAATCACTACACAACACTTGCTCTAGTGACCATTGTAAACAAATCGAGACAAGAATGAAATTGACAAAAGAGAAAGTCCCATTAACTTTTCCATGAGAATTTGGGATGAGAGCTCTGAGGGCGGATTATTAAAGCATCTCCAACCGCTTTTCTATAATATTTTTAAAATAAATAACAAAAAGTGAAAATCTCTAAAATGTATTACATTCAATTCAAACAGATTTGCTATTTTATAAATTTTAAAATAACTTATATTATTAAAATATTCTCTAATTTATCATCCTAATACAATTTAAAAAAATAACATAATATAAAATGATAAAAATTGAATCTCATCGATGGGATGAAATAAAATAATATTTCTCTTTCCTATTTAGAGAATTATATAAAGTTCTCTATATTTAGAGATTTTTTCAAGATTATCTATTATAACAAACAAGATAGCAATGCTGTTGGAGAAGGATAAAAAACAAAAACCCCATTTTTTCTATTTTAGCAATGTTGTTGGATATGCTCTTATAGTACAAGTACTTATAATTTGTTCCCCCTCTTCTCTTTAATTCTAGAACAAAAGGGATTGTAAGTCACAAACAAACATCTTAAATTGTATAAAATTACTTCAATCAGTCATGTTATACATTAATCGTCCTACAAAAATTTGTCAAAGCATACGAACATAATCCATTACTAGAGTGTTCATTCACCAAATTTCAAACATGGCTAAAATCCTTTATAGAGAAAATAAACAGTTTACAAGATCGAGAGCACAAGGTACCAGCTTGAGAAAAAAATGGTTTTGAAATGCAAAGCCACCATCTCAAACCCATTAGTTTACAAGAACCCTTCAAAATCAAAATCTCAAACCTATTAGTTTACAGAAACCCATCTGGAGCATGATCTGATGTGGGAACAAAATGAACATAAAAAACAAACAGGAGTTAGGATCTCGAACCTTACCAAGCAAAGCTAAATTGAGAAGGAGAAAAATGGAGAAGAGCAACTTCAATGGTCAGATTGGTGATGGGAGGTTTAACACACTTACAAACATATGATGATTAGACTCCAAAGCAAGTATACAATGTGGTCCAATATCGTCTTTCAAGTAATAAAATGGTAAGAACCAAGTATCGTCCACAGGGATCGGAGTAAAAGTAGAATAAAAGTGTAATAAAAGAGAAGACTTCAAATGACGATTTTGAAGACTTTAATTGGTTTGAGTTAACAGTTAATTAAGATAATAGAGAATAAAGAAAGCAAGGGTGTCAGACTTTTGGTGACCATTAAACACAAGTTTATGTGGACCAATGTTGTAGGGATGTTACAACATTGTGTCTATCAACAACTAGTTCCACCATATACTTTGAGAGTGATCCTTCCGAATTCTAACCGTAACACTAGTGTTTAGTTTCTACCAACACATTCCTGCTGAGTATCAGGACCAGTGATAGTGTTAAAAGTGTCCTCAAAGTATATGGATACAAAAAACCATTTGTTAAAAATCACTCTTCCAAGCCGATTCCCATATCATTCAAGTTGATGTGTTCCAAGTGGCTCATTCCAGAGTCTAGTACACTTTAACACTTTAACTAGTGATCAATATATCAATTAGAAAAAACATAGACAACAAATTCCTTTTTTAGCAACTTTTTCAAGTCTACTTTCTATGTCATTCAAATTGACATGTATTCATGTGGCTCATTCCTGAGTCCACTACACTTTACCACTTTCAAAGTGATCAATTCATCAAGAAGTGCATTTAGATTTATAAAACTTAGAATGAAATGGTGGAACATCATTATTGAGAAACGATGTCCACTTTCTTTTGGTTTAAAAACTCACCCGTTGTCTCACACCCAAGCTAGTGAAATTAGCTACTCATAACGGAAAGTAAATTGCGAGATATGTAAAGAATGGAAATTAAATGCATAAAGTAAATGGCATAATGTAAATGAAATGAATGATGGAATGTAAGTGTGATAAACGTAATAAAGTAAAGAACGCAAAGACAAGAGAGCGATTAAGAACAAGAAGTAAAGCAAATGCAAGACTTGAATTAAAACATGAAAATACTTGAGAGGAAATGTAACAATTGGTTTAAGACCGATTGGATCTGCCTAAAACAAGGTCCTAACCACTTCTATTTGTACTAAATATTTAGAGAAAAACCCAGGGGATTAAAGGTTGCTTAGGGCCAAAGTTTGACCAAGTCAATAAAAGTACAAAAAGCAACTAAAGTGCCTTTTTCCCATAGATAAGTACAACAATAGATTTTTCTTCAAAGAGTCTTCATTCCCAAGCTTCTAACATCTGGTCCAATAGAATAAATGGATGAACGAATGAAGCCATCCAAAAAGACATTTGCACACCAATGTTGTGGGAATGTTGCCAATGCTGCTAAAATGCCGAAAAGAAGGAAGGAAATTATCCTACTATTAGAGTACTATGGGTAACATCACAATTTTAAGCTTCATGACAAAAAAGTGGAAAATAATATAGAAAAAGACTCAAAGTAGGGATTTGAAATAAATTATCCTAAAAGAGAGAAAATGAGTGTTAATGCATTGATTTCCCAATGCATATCACATCCCCAAACTTAAAATGTTGCTTGTCTCCAAGCAACCAAATGACAACAAAAAATGACTTAAATAAAAAAAATCAAGATTATGGCATTGAGTGCACACATCATGAAGAACATACCAACAATGTAATCCATAGCCTTTCATAAATCTTTAGTGACAACCTCATAACCTAGAAGTGTGTGGACCATAAGCTAGCAACACATTCTTTTTTGTTTGCTCAAACACATACTACTTCTAAGATCAATAGGACTTTGAAATATGGGTTCACTCTTTTTGGCTCATCTTTTCCTCACTTTTCCTTTTCTCTCAATTATAGCTTTGTTTTTTAACTTTGTTCAAAAATTTTAGGCACTTTTGTGCTCTTTTAATTTAAAGCATGCACCTTGCCCCTAGGGGACATTTTTGGTGCTTCTTGACAATTTTCTAATAAGGTATAGTATTGGAGCTTTGCTCTCTTCGTTTGATATTTTGACCTTTAGTGGATGGATATCCATCACCCCGAAACTTAGAGTATTCAATGTTCTCATTGGATGTTATTTCTAGGGATATAGTGTATATGAGGGTGTCAAGTGGCAAAAATTAAGAAATAAAGTTATGGCCTATCTCATCCCTTAGAAAAATGTAGTGATGTGTGATCAATTGTGTCCCAAGAACATGTAGCTAGTTCTATAAAGAACAACTACTAGGTGAGTTGTAAATATCCAATAAATTGTTTTTGCTATAGACACAAAGTTGGAAATAACTTCACACATGCAATCTTGAGAAAACAAACCTAAAAATGTATAAAAACTATCCCTAGATAGAAAAATAATAAAATAAAATGAAGCTTAAGAAAGTGGATGAAACCTTCCCTGCTCCAATGGAGTAGCCTGTGTATCTTCATAATTGTCCATGGATGTTGCAGCATCCACACCATCAGCTTCGACCTTTAACCTGCCAAGCTCCTCCTTTAATCTGGAGTTCTCCTTATTCAACCTGATGTTTTATTGCTTCAAAGCCTTCAAATTTTCTCCCAACCTCCTTAGTTTGCTCCGTATGTTTGCCTTCAAGTACTCCTTAAGCTTTTCGAAAGCCACCTTGGATTTGTTTTGTCCTTCCTTGATTTAATCTGCCAACTCCATTTGTAACATGTCAATACGATCAAAATACTCGTTCCTCTGATGGAACATACTATCCATGAGCATGTTGTTTTGGATCATAAGATCTTGGATTAAACCATCATTTCAGAAAGATTCCTAGTCGATACTTATTCATGTCTATTGTCTATTGTCCATCTCTCCTCAATCTAAGATTTTTTTGGCTGTTTTTTCAGTGCCCCTAGAACTAGTTAAGGTGTACATAAACTAGCCGGATACCATGGTTTAAAGAAATCTGGATACAAAATCGTAGGGAAGAAGAAAATGAATTTGGTGAGTTATTACTCGGGCTTTCAAAAGTGGGCCATTAAATGTATAAGTAGCTCATTTATTTTAGAGTAAATTACATATTTGTCCCTAGGATTTGGTGGTTTTAACAGTTTGGATCTCTAAAATGAAATATCTATGACTTGCATCCTTGTGGTTTGCATTTTATAACACCTTAGGTCCCTAAAACTAACTACGTTAAAAATATCTCTGTTAAAGTGGTCATGTGCAAGGCACATGATGGGTAGTTTGGTCATTTTACATATTTTCCTCATTTTACATTAAAATAATAAAAACTAAAAAAACAAAGAACAATAAGATCTTGCCATGTATCCTTCTTCCTCTCCTCCTCCCTTTCGTTTTTCGGCAACTATTCCGATCGACAACTATTCCGTTTTCCAGCTACCCACCTCCATCTCGGAAACTGATTTGTGCTTTTCCCAGATCGTAGCTTTTCCCAAAAAAACATGTTTATTTGGAAACTGAATTTCTCAAAAGCTATATCAAACTGAATTGATTCAAAATTGGTTCTTAAAGTTATTGTTTGTTCTTGAAGAAACTGATTCAAAACAGTATAAATGGGGCAACTAGACTCCATTGCTGATATTGATTCAAATCCTCAATCAATGATCTTAAAATACTAGACTAGACGATTCAAATCCTCAATCAATGATTTTTCTTCAAGACTAGACGTCATGAAAGAAAGAATAATATCAGATTCCATTTCTTTTAAAATATTTTGATCTTCCATCTTATCTTCAAGATCAATGATTTTGCTTTCTAAAATTAAAGGAGGTGTATATCTCTTAGAATCATAAATGATTAGAGATATATTTTCCTTATCAGATTTATTAGCAAAAATATCAACAAAATCATCAGACACTGAAGATTTGACAGGAGATATATCATTTAAACATTTTCTACCTCTTCTCGATTTGTCAGGAAAATATTTGGCATTTTCAAATGTGTAAACAAAAGGAATTTCCTTGTGTGTGTTTTTCATTCTTTTCCCATTTTCGATTTCTAATACTTGCTTTTCATTCATCCAATCAATTTTAAATTGAGGAGCATATTGAGCAAGTGTTAGATAATCGTATTTATATAAAGTAGGGGATTTTTCAATCGCATTGTTTAAACAATGTGGATTTTTAAAACCAAGTCCCCATTTTTCTTTTAAAGCTTCCTCACTTCTTGGTTTATTCATAAAAATTGTTTGCTCAGATTGGTTTCTTCGATATAACTTTTCTTCTAATTTATTTATTTTATTCGAAAAACTGTCTTTTAAAGTAGTCATAGCAGTCAAAGATTCAAGATAAGTCTTATTTGAATTTTCAAAATCATCCAATTTCTTTTAAAAGATGTCTTTTGTATTTTCCAAAATAGATTTTTCATCTTTCAAAGAAATCTTCAATTTGTCAATCAAGTCTGACTTTTCAGAATTTAAGTTCTTTTCAGCTAATAACTTTAAGCGAAGATCATGTAAAGCAGTAATTATAATATCCATCTGTGAAGAAATGAAAGTGTAATCAAAATCAGAAATTACCTCGTCTTCATCAGTGTCAGAATCATCATCTGACTGATCATCTCCAACAAAGCACATTTGAGCGATCTCAACATTTGCAGCTTCATCATCGGAGTGATCTAGCCAAAACTCTTCTTCAGCAAGAAGAGCAGTTCCATTCTCTCTTTTCTCGTCCAGTTCCAGTTTCTTTCGATAGTAAGCTGAGTCCCTAACTTTCTTCACTTTACACTCCTTAGATATGTGACCCGACTTTCCACAGTTGTAGCATGCAACATTCTTTGGCTCGGGCACTTGAGCATTCTTGGACCCAGAAGTGAAGCGAGAAGTGTTGGAACTCTGACGTAGTTGGAACTTTTTCTGATAGTGTTGTGAGAGAAGGATCATTGCTTTCTGAAGTGCCTCGCCATCATCTTCAGTTGACCCGTCATAAGCATTATCAGACAATGCTTGATTAGCCAAATGGCTCGTTAGAAGTGCAACCGGGTCCACTGTTTTCTTGTTTATCTTCTCCAGTTTGGCCTTCTTCTCAGATACTATGCTCTCATCTGTCAGCAAGATATCAAACATTTCTTGGATTTGCATGGAAGAAATTTTGATATCATTCCTCAATCTGTGGCAGGATTTGTTTCATTCTGGTTGTAATGCATTGAGGAATTTCAGATATGTTTCAAGCTCAGTCTTTTCCACTTTGATCTTTCTCAAATCATTGATCACGGCACAGAATATATCATACACAGTTTTCAATGGCTCCCCATCCTTGTCTTTGAATTCTTCAAAATTATTCATATAATTGAAGAGCCAAGCATAATCTTCTCAAGTTGTTGCCACATAAGATTAGGATAAGTTTTGAAACAATGAATCCTATTGTAGATAGAGTTTGGCAAGGCTAGCATCAGATTTGCCTTTATATCACGATAAGCTTGATACTCTGATAACTCATCAGGTGTATATTCTTTGGTAGGCTTATATAATCCAGAAGCCAACTTGGGTTTTTCAAAAGGTCCTTCAGATAGAATGTTCATCATGTCATTTCCGTTCTTTTGACGCTCTATAAAATTCAAGAACCTATCTTGCCACTGAGTAAACTCGTTTTCATCTATCAGAACTGGAGGACAATTTTCTGTGCCCAATGACATCATGAGGTCGTTCTTGTAGAGCTGAGCTTGATATGCAAACTTTGCAGAATCCATGGCAGAAATCCAGAAAAATTCTAAGTGTTCACAGTAGAGCTGGCACAAACTGAAGTTTGCGTGAGAGAAAGTTGGCACAAATGTAGATTTGCGTGATTAAGCAATGGCGCAAAGGAGACTTTGCGTGAACAGAAGGTTGTGCAAACTGAGGTTCTCGCAAGAAGTTGGAGACGTAAACTTAGATTTGTGTGATCCAAGTAAGACGCAAACTGTTCTTTTCGTGAACAATAATTGGCGCAAAGCAGACTTTGCTTGAGATGCTGAAGACGCAAACCAAGCTTCGCGTGAGCAGAAGGTAACGCAAACTTAGCTTTGCGTGAGAAGCTAGTGGCGCAAACCTAGATTCTCGCGATACACGGGTGACGCAAATTATGATTTGCGTGAGCAACGGATGGCGAGAACTTGAATTCTCGTGAGATTGATGAATAATGAACTTGGCAATATGAACTAGCACAAGATAAAGAACTCGCGCAAAAGAAGATGAACTCGCGCAAAGAAGAGATCTGGCGCAAACCACTGTAAAACACGAAAAATCAACACAGATGATTACAGAATTGAAATTAACAAAGATTTCTTCCACAGAAATGATCGAAAACTGTTTTCTGACAACTTTCAAGCAAAAAATTTGATTAAAAACTCCCAAACAGAAATTTCGTGAAATCAACAGTCCGCACAACGAGTTTTTCAGAAACTCAAAACTCTTCAAAATCGGACAATAAAAATTGATTTTCTTGCAAATTGATGTGAATCAAAATTGTTTTACAACCAAAAACGGATCCAACAAACCAATTTACACACTAAATTGATCAAAAACAAAATCGAATTTGATGAAAAATCTAAAAACGAGATTTTCTTGAAATATTCAAGAAAATCAATCAAATTTTCGGATTAATACTCAAATTCAGATACGAAAATCAAATCTCTCAATCCTCTCAAGATCTAGATTGACTTTGATACCAATTGTGAATCCAAGATCTCTAAATCCTAGAGAGAGAAAGTAGAGAGAGAGAGTTTGAAGCGCACGATGTAATCTGTATTAGAATATGCGTGAAAAGTGTTACAAGACACAAGGACCAAAGGGACTTAAATACCCTGGTCAATACAACACAGTATGAGACATCTGAACACAATATTAGACCAATCCTATAAATACAATGATTACTATAAAATCAAACTTAACAATTTTATTTTTATCGCATTAGTTAGTTGGGTCGTAGTTAAATGAATTTTGTGGGTTTGTTCACAACAAACCCTCACGAGACTTCACTCGTCCACTAGCGGGAAACCTAGGGGTTTAAAAGGCTTGTTGCATGTGCTAAGTGAAATCGTGTTTCCCTACGAAAACGAGGATTTTTTATTTAGTTATTTTTATTAGTTTTTTCCCGTTTTTTTGTTTTGTTATCTTGCTTATCATTGGTGGCCTCTATCTCTAAGGTTGGAGCCTCTCTTGGTTGAGTTCCACTTCCCAGCATTGAGGACAATGCATATGTCTAAGTTGGGGAGGGGGAAAATTTGGAAATTTTCTGATTGATTGCTACTGAATCTTTATTGCTCTTTAACAAAGTTGGTCCAAGCTGTTGTGTTTTAACAGGAAAGTGTTGACAAGTCGCCGAAGGCTGACAATACCATACAGGTCGGAGCTTACATGGATTGATCAACATTGCACCTAGTCATGCATTGGAAGGACATCTAAGGGAGTTTTCTGTTCCTCTCATCTTTATATGTGTTTCTTTAGCATAAATGCATACATTAGGGACAATGCATGGTATAAAAGTGTGGGGTGTTAAAACCTTAAATAATTGATTTGTTTTAGGGCAATAATTATTCTACATATATGAGCATAATGAAAAGTTCTTGTTAGACTCTAAGGAACATATAACACTAATGAATTGGTTGATTGGTCACCTAAGACTGCTTGGTGTGTCTTGCTATTTGAAACTAGCATTGATTGATTGGGTGCGTACATCTAACCCTTGAGACATTTAAGCCTTATGACTAAAACATCCAAATTAGTTTCATTTCACTTCATGTGTTGTTAGGACTGAAAGTCCTAGTGCGTTGAAAGTTGTATAACATATTTATAGAGTTTAATTGTTATTATTTAAATCGTTGTAATAAGCCTAAATTGTTATTGGGCTTAAGTTTGGTTTAATGGGCCTTGGGCCCTTAGTGTTTTATCCCTAGTATTTAATGGTTGTTTAGTTGAGAATTAGGGTCGTAGAGAAGTGTGGTCATTAAGGTTTACTCTAGCTTATCAGAAATTCTCTCTGTAAACCGAAACCCTTTACTGATAAATATAATCATATGACCAACAATTGTGATTGATTCTTATTGTTGATTGATTATTATTACTGTTGATTGCACTATTTATGGGATCTACAATTGGTATCAGAGCGGGATCGAATTAATTTTCATTCGATACGATCAAAAGGTTTGTCTAAAATCTTTTTTTTATCGCCTCTGATTTGCTTTTCGGCGCCTTACTGTTCATCGAAATCAAAGGTTTGAGTTTTGGTTATTAATGTGTTAAATTCGTGTTGGATTTTGGGTTTGAGTTTTTTGGTTAAATATTTGGAAAAGTTCAATCTAAGTTCTTGAAAGTTTTGAAAGAAATCGATCAGATCTTGATATTTTTTAGTCGACAATGTGATATTCAATTTCAAGTATTGGTATTGAATTTTAGTTATTAATGTTGAATTTAATCTGGGTTCGTAGTTGCTAAGCAAAAAACTTTGGTTAATTTGTGATTTAAAAAGTTTGTTTTGTCGATTTCTGGTGTTTATCGCGATTTTCTCGAAGAACACGAACTGGGTTAATCGCCCGGACCTTTCCCTCTCTCGGGACTCTGTCTTCCCGGGTTACCCCTGTCGCCCGGGTCGTGGTACCCGGGTCTCTATCGCCCAGGTTGTTGTCTCCCGGGTTATCGCATTCCCGGGACTTAAGATACCATTCGGGACTTGTCATCACCCGGGAGTAATCTTCCATCCGGGACTTAGGGGGATCCGAAACAATATGGGAGTTCAACATTTTCCCAGGATTTGAACTTGTCAACTGGGAGTTGGAATACTTTGTCAACCGGGAGCCACACCATAGAGCCAGGACTTGAACCTGTTAACTGGGAATTAATTTTGAAATTGGACGTAACAATTGTAGATTGGTTACTTCAAGTAAGTGGGTCGTGGTGGATGAAACTTGGACTAACAATTCTCTCACTAACCTTGATTGTCGGCGACTGCTATTTTCTTTGATTAGTTTTCCAGTTTCATGTGGTCTGTGATTTACCGGGTTTTCCAATTTTGATCCGGGATTTGATTTTGACAATCGGGATCTCAGTTTCCCCATTTGCACCACCGGGGTTTGTAGTTTCCTAGTGCTACCAATCTTCCGGGTCACTCCCGGTCCTTCATACCGGGAACTAAATTCTTCCCGAGGAATCAACTTATCGACAAGTCCCGGGTCACTCCCGGGTCCTTCATACCGGTTTTCCTTGTTTGGCATCGGATTTTGGAAGACTTCAATACCATTTTTTTCAGATTTTTAATAGCGTGCTTATCAGATTTTGATTGGTAATCCATGAAGACCGGATATTGATCCAATCTGGGAATAGTTTTTTCTGTGATCGTGAGATCCGGTTTGTAATTCCCAAGAAGCTTATTCATGCATTTACAATCATGGAATTTCACATATAGCTGATCACCTCATCAAGCTACTTATCGACAAGTTCAAGCAATAAGTTCATCCAAGAAGCTTAGACATTTTTCGAGAGTTTGGATCGATTTCCGAAATTTTTTCGGTTATTTCGTTTTTCCTCGTGGATGAAGTTTTTCGGTTTTAAACTGTTAAGGGTTGTTTACGAAGCCTAATCGAACAACTTTGATCAAAAAATTTCAACCCACGTCGAATTTTTAAGTTTTCGTTCGGTTTTCGAAAAATTTTCGGTTGCTTCGTTCGAGAGTTTGAGAAATTGTTTCGAGTTCTAATCAGTTAAGGAAGCTTAAGGGAACATAAACAATCGATTTTGGTAAAAAAGTTTTAACCCATACCGAGTTTCTAAGTTTTCAATCGTTTTTCGAAAAGTTTTCGATTGGTTCATTTGTGATTGTGGGTTGACCGTTTGAGTTTTAATCTGGTAAGGAGTGATCAGGGAACTCTAACAATCATTTTGCATTAAATATTACTAACCATTTTGAAGTTTTGCAGGTTGGCTCAACGAAGGGGATGATGAATAGTGTTTCCGTTAAGTGATCGTTAAATTTCTTACATTTTGGTCCTTTTCTGTTAAGTCTCCGTTAGTCCAATTAGTTTGTTAACTTGGTTAGTTTTATTTCATTTGTAGTCCATTTTCAGTTAGAGTCCAGTTAAGTCCGTTAGTAGCTTTAAATTTTACACTTTTAGTCCCTGTAGTTAGTAGTTTTATTTTATGTCATTTTTTGTCCTTCTACCTTTAAGTTTTACTTTCTATCATTTTTAGTCCCTCTAGTTTTAAGTTTCAGTTAGTGTCACTTTTGGTCCTCGTACTTCAAAGGTTTCAAAGTTTGTCAAGTTTAATCCCTAAACTTTCAAGTTTCACTCGTTGTCACTTTTGGTCCATGCACTTTAAAGTTTCATCTCTTATCAAGTTTAACTCCCGGACTTCAAGTTTTTCAGGTAACAATGTCTCATCCAACTTATTCTGAGCTAAAAGAGAAAGTTTCTCGTTTAGAAGCTAGGGTTGAAACTCAGCGTAAGAAGCTTGAGGATCTATTTATAGAAAATGCTGGACAATTATGCGAAATTTCAAGTCTAAAGGAACAACGTGAGATCTTTTCAAAAGAGTCCAAGGAGTTAAAGACGACAGTAGATGAACTGACTAACAAGCTTCATATGTCAGAAAATGAGAGGACTGAGATTGTCAATAAAAGCATCCTTTTCAAAAATGAAAACAAAAAGTTGATAGACATGTTAAAGGATCTTGAACTTAAGTTTTACAAACGTGGTCAAACTAATCAAACGTTCCATGTGAACATAGCCAAAGAGTTCAAGGACTCCAATCCTGAATGGGGAATCGGATATGACAACCCTCATTATTTGAAAAGAGTCTTGTCCAAAGTACCCACTTTATATGCTTTCGAATTTTTGGGATTGGACAAAACTTATCGAGAGTACAAAGTCAGATGGACCAAGTCACTTGATAATGAGGATCCGGAACTAGAAACTTTGAGAAGAAAAAATACTGTCACGATGCAACTTCCTTTTGTGTATGACTCATTTAATGCATCATATGTCACCGATAAACCCACTTTTCTGTCAAATGACTATTTTCGAAGCTATTCTCAGGTTGAACTTGATTCAAAACCTGTTAAGGAGGAATCGATGGACCTCAAAATCTATGATCCACCTATGATTTTAGAAAAGAAAATTGTTCAGCTAAAAGAGTCATTTGAAAGTTCAGAAATCTTGTATGTGGAGAAGAAATCGTCCTTGTAGAAATCTTGTATGTGGAGAAGAAATTGATTTGAAAAGATATGAACAGATCTCGAAGAGCAGATCTGAGGAGAAGAATTGATCTCGAAGAGCAGATATGAGGAGAAGAATTGATCTTGAAGAGCAGATCTCGAAGAGCATGTTGTGTTCGTTGGAATCAATCTGGGGAGATGAAGGTTGTGTTCGCCGGAGGGAGGGAGTCATGACGTGAGGTAGTCGGGGATGATGAATTAGGCAGTGGATCCCTTTGGTAACCTGTCGCCGGTGGAGGGGGCATGGAAGACGATGAGGTAGGGGGCATGGAAGAGGAAGTCGTCGGAGGGAGGAGGTATGTGAAAGAGGGAGTTGCCGAAGGGAGGGTCTGGATCTGGTTGTTGGAGTTGGTCGCCGGAGGTTTGTGGTTTGGTCGCCGGAGATGGGGTGGGGGAAGACGTGGGGTTTGGGAAAGATGGGGTGGGGGGAAGATGATGAAAGAGTAAATTACATTCTTGGTCCCTTTATTTTAATAGAAAATAAAAAATTAATGTAAAGACTAAAATACCCCTCTATTTAACTTATTTAACAGAATTTTTTGGACGGAGTTAGTTTTAGGGACTCAATGCATTATAAAATGCAAATCACGAGGATACAATCCATAGATATTTCATTTTAGGGATCCAAACTGTTAAATCCACCAAACGCCAGAGACGAAATATGTAATTTACTCTTTATTTTATCTTTTATTGGGCCATACTATGGGTAAAGGTAGATGAGTCGCCCTTTTAAATTTGAATTAATTTAGTAATTTGGTTAAGGAAAAAGTTTATAAAAACTGAACGAAATTTTCTATTTCGATTGATTAAGTTTTTAAATTTTTTAACAAATAAATCAATTAAATTTCTATTTTAAACAATTAAGTCTCTGAACATCTTTTTTTGATAAATATATAATTGAACTTTTAAATATTGGTTACCTACATTTTTTTAACCTAAAGAAGACTACTTGTAACCGGTTACTAAGGTTATAAAGTAAAGATATATATATATATATATATATATATATATATATATATATATATATATATATATATATATAGGGAGAGGTTCATTTGAGAAATACTAAATGTATGAGAAATAGAGAAATGATCCTAATCCTTTATCTGGTCAATATTTGCGGCTTTGACTGTGAAGCCCCGGATAATTCCTTGTGTGGTCTGTAGAAGATAGAGGGGAAGTTCGTAAAATACGAGGGACGAGTTCATATGTGAACCTATGTGATTCGTATATGTACTATACGTTCATGTGTGAATTAGTTAATTAGTTCATATGTGAATCACAAAGGTTCATGTGTGAATCTGTTAATTAGTTCAACAGATTCGTATATGAACCAATAGTTAATTAATTCATATATGAATCATGAATCAGTTAAAATAGTTCATATATGAATCACAAAGGTTCATATATGAGTCAGTTAAAAGAGTTCATATGTGAATTGCACTGGTTCATATATGAACATATAGTTCATATGTGAATCATAAAGGTTCATATATGAACTCGTCACGTGTATTTGTAAAAATTACGAAATTGTCCTTCTATTTTTGGAATAGCCGTAACTTTTGACCAGTCAAAGCCGCAATATTTGACCAGTCAAATCCGATCTTGACCATATGAAATGCTAGAATTACTTCTCTATTTTTCATACATTTACCATTTCTCAAATGAATCTAAGGCTATATATATACATGTATATATATAGAGGGTCCTTCTTTTGTTAACCAACAAAATAGTGTTAACCTTTTTAACCTATACGACCAATAGGATTTTAGTATTTTTCTTTATTTTAGTAAGCACATGGGGCATTTATTAGGGGTAGTTTAGGGAATTTAAGGATTAAAATTGGTTAATAGTAATATTTACATTACTAGATTAACGTATGGATAAATATGGAAGATATTTTTTTAGAATTTCTTTTTAAAAAGATTAATCATATTATTCATCTTGTTCCTAATTCATAGCATCATATTCACGAGTTTGTTTCCTTGTTAAAAAGTTCATATATGCTCCTCAAAACCCGATTTCATATATGCACATCCAACCATTTATACCCAATTTCATATATGCACATACAACCATTTATACCCAATTTCATATATGCACATAACTTTTTTTGTCACCCAGGTTGCTTTACACTTAATGAGAGAGGTTCATATACGCACATAAAATACAAGTTCATATATGCACATCGAAACCCAATTTCAAATATGGTCATCAAATCCCATTTCATGTAGGCACATCAAACACAAGTTCATATATGCACATCACACCCCAATTTTGGAAACTACCATTTTAGACATGTCGTGAAACAAGGGTGGTTTCCTTATTAGGTTTTTCTATCACTTGACTATTTTGCCCCTCTTCATATATGTAAAGACCCGCCTTGTCATACATGATAACCATTTAAATATAAAAAAAATTGCTTTAATCTAAGCCATTGATTTTTAAGATGGATGGTCCTCATTGGTTAACAAGATTAACACTAAAACCTTGGTTGACAAAAGAAGAAGACCCTATATATATATATATATATATATATAGGGGTTAAATCATGTGAGAACCAAAAAAAGATTGAGAACCATGAGAACCAATCTAAACCATTGATTAATTTTAATCCATGGTCATTAAAGGCAATGCAAGTTTGAAATAAGTTGGAAGTGAAATAACTTTTAATTAAAACCATAGGATCAAAAACAAATTATGGCTTAGATCGGTTTTCACGGTTCTCAACCTTTTTTTGGTTCTCATTTGATTATCGTCCTATATATATATATATATATATATATATATATATATATACTAGTTACATACCCGCGCACGATGCGACACGAAGCATCTTGATCCCTATTTTCTTATCTCCAACCGTGATAGCCTCAATGCTGCAAATATGAACGAGGTCAATTATCTAGTGACTTCCTTAGCTAAGATAACAGAAAAAGTATAGGCTTTTTTATGTATAACACCATGGCTGACCCTGACATTTTGGAGCCCCGTGCAAAAAAATAAATGTGGCCCTAAATTTTTTTTTAGTGTATTGATTATTAAAAATTTTATTACTCAATTCAAAAAATATATCCTTAAAGCGTGGAAGCATAAAACGTTTATAAACAAGATTCAAATAAAAAACTTACCTTTACATCTCAAAATGAATATATGCTCGACAATCTCCAATGATTAATCTGTTGATAAGAATAAAGAATTAATTAATAACAAAATTAAAAGTTTTCACATAATAAGTACAAGTATAATATATAACACAAATAGATTAATACCTTGATAGTGAACATAATGGTCCTTCATTCTTCAATAATAAATTGGTACTACTACATATATTTTTCAAATGAAGACAAACAACTAAATGTTACTATTTTCTAAACATGGATCTTCTAGCATTTTTGGAAGCAAAATCATCTATGATACTTTCATAATCAAGATTTGCGAGAAACTCATTTTCAATTGAAATCAAAGCCAAAGCATTTAATTTCTCTTGAGACATAGTCGATCGCAAATAAGATTTCAAAAGTTTTAGTTTTGAAAAGCTTCTTTCAGCTGATGCAACTGTAATGGGGATAGTCAGCAAAATTCTATATGCAAGACATGAAATTGGATAAGTGTTTACCCTTTTTAAAAAAATTAGTATTGCACTAGTTGTATTCTGTTCAGTTGGTAAATGTTTTTGTAATAGTTCCAATCCATTAAATAAATCCTCACCATCAATGTGTGAGATATGACCATTTTGTAACCTCTTTTCAAGATTGTTGCAGCTTGCGTATTCATGGACTACAACTTTTCTGCTGTAAATAAAAAGCCAAAGATTTCTTCATAATGTCTATATTGTTCAAACCTTCGCTCCAGTGAACCGATAGCTTGATCAACTACGTACACAAAATATTGAATTTGAATGATTCTTGAAGTGAAAGCTCATGTACCGGTTCTGATCACTCAATGTCACTCTCATCAAAATGTCTTTTCTTACGGATTTTTCTTTTATTCTTTTTCTCAACAAATATCGAATCAATTCCCAAATCAGAAGCTATAACTTGTGCATAATTCAAAGCCTTCTCAAACCTATGTTCTCGATAGTCTTTAAAAAATTCAATAAGTACCCCCACACTACTCATTGCCTCATCAATACGCATACTTTCAGATTGTTGTTGTATGCTCAAATTATTAACTTTAGCCAAAATATGATACCAAATAACCATACCTGTTATGAACTCAAATCTTCCAAATTCATACTCTGCTAGGCACGTAGCTTCACTTTTTATCTTTACATCTGTTTCTTCATGAGCAAGTTGTGGTAGAGCTTTTACTATTTTAGGAGCTTGAGTGACAATTGCTTTCACACTTTCAACCCTACTTTCCCACCTTGTAGTTGACAATGATTTAAGAGTGAAACTCTTTTTGGGTAATTTGTCTTTCAGAATTTTCCATCTTTTCGTCGAATCTGCAAACAAAGTATAATTCCGTTGCACAACTCTAAAAAAACTTTACAACTTTTTCACACGAGTTTGCCATATCCAAGAGTGTCAAATTAAGGGAATGAGATGCACATGGGGTGTAAAATGCTCTAGGATTAATATCCAAAAGATTTTTTTGTACACCTTTGTGTTTCCCTTCCATGTTTGATCCATTATCATAACTCTGCCCTCTTACATTATCAATGTCAAGATCAAGATCTTTTAGCAAGCTTTGTAATAAATCAAATAATCCTTGGCCTGTTGTGTCATTGACAATTAAAAATTGAAGGAAATATTCCTCCACGTTAATAGTAGAAGTAGAGACATCAACCCACCTTAATATCAATGTCATTTGTTCTTGCTTACTAACATCTGGAGTACAATCCAATATTACAGAAAAGTACTTTGCTTCTTTAATTTTTTTCAGAATAGCAGTTTTAATTTCAGAAGCTAGCAAGACAATCAACTCATTTTGTATCTTATGACTCAAATAATGGTATTGAATCTCATGATTTTGTTTCCTCCTTGTGTGCTCTGCCAAAGTCGAAAGCCAAAAGTTGCCATTATTTTCATCATAGATCTTCTCATTACTTCCACGGAAAGCGAAACTTTGTTTGGCTAAATATTTCACTAGTGCAAACAACCTTTTTAATACTTTCCTCCAATGTTTGGTCTCTTTGTTGATTTCATCCTGAAATTTTTTATCAATAACTTGGTTTGTTTCCAGCCTTACACGTAGGTCAAACCAAATAGACATATGATGGATATGCTCTGCACTACTTTCATGCATCTTTAGAATATGAGCAAGATGTCCCCATTCACTTATCCCCTCGTGTGCTAAATTACTTGGATGTGGTTTCTTCTTAAACAACTTGCAACAAAAACAAAATACTTTGTCATGTTCTTTTGAATATACAAGCCAATATCTATGATGTTTCTCGCCGTTTGGTAAGTACCAGTTGTAAAATTTAGAACTAAAGCATCTATTCCTTCCATCTCTACGACCTTTCTCGGTTAACAGATCTCTTATAGGGCCATTTTTCACTAATAAATCCCTCCATTTAATATCAAGGTTATCCCAATTTCTAGGATCATAAATGTTCAAAGGAATATCATCTTCTTCACCACCATTACCATTTAAGTTGGATATGTTTTCTGACACAGGCACATCAACTTTTTCTACCCTTGTTTCTTCTTCCACAATTTCATCAGCTTCATTCACACCCACACTTACTCTTTCTCTATCCAACCCCTCATTATTGTCAACATTATTAAGAGTACTATTTTCAAATACAGTTGGCTCTACTTGTATTGATTCTCCATTACTTGGAAATTCCAATGTTTGTTTGATGATAAATTGATCGATTGCTCCTCTTTGACTTTGAACAAATTGTTCATCTTTTCTCTTTTTTTGACGTTTAGAATATCCCGATTCAAATTTTCTAGTTGGAGGCATCCTATTTTATGTAAAATCAATCAATCATTATTGGGATATACAAAAACAATATCAACAAACTGTTTATTTGTTTATTGTCATTAACATAACACTAACATTAAAAGTTAAAAAACCTTCAAAGAACATATATAAATAATCAAATAATAAAGTTATAAAACGATAAAGAAATAAAAAACATTAAATTTAAGTCATAAAGTTTGATATAATACCTGAGAAGAAGTTGAATTGAAGAATTGAAAGAATGGAAGAAAAAAAAAGGTGGATGAATCGAGAGAATTGATGATGAAGAGCGCAATGAAGGACGACTAAATAATAAAAAATAAAAAGCTGATAAAGACGGCCAAAAACTAGAATTGAAAAAAAGAATAAAAATCTTTACAAAACCCTAAATAAATACGGGGAAAAAAAAGAATTGCAAAAGTTAGGATTTTCAAAATTTGTTGCCAATGCCACATTTACCACTTTATAGATTTTTTTTTAAAAGGGCCACTAGAATTTAAAAACCAATTAATGCAGTTAAAAATGGACTTTAATTACTGCAAACGAATGGACTCGAACACAACACGCTTACACAACACGCTTACCAACTAGAGTAAAGTAATATTTGTGTTATTTTCTATCTTCGTTACAATATATACTATATATATATATAATATAATAGAAAAAAATCAGAAAATTCCAAAAAACTTCATAACTCGATGGTCGAGTCTGACAAAGATGTCCAAAATATCTTTAAAAGATAACAAACACTTTGGTTGAAAACAAGATTGATGATTTACTACATAACATACTTAATTATCGCCATCTTTTAGAATGGAAGGATCTATAATCACTGTTGGGTCAGAATATGCAAAGGATGGATACTACTGCTTGTAACTTTAATACTGCTAGTAGAATTAATACTGCTTGAAAAGTTAGTGCTGCTACTTGATTAGTTAGTACTGCTTGGAGAGTTAGTACTGCTAGTAGTTAATGCTGTTGAAGATTACTACTGCAAGCATGGTTATTACTGCTCAAGGATTAATACTGCTGAGGATGTTTATGCTGCTGAATGTTTAATACTGTTAAAAGAAGGTTAATGTTGCTCCTAAAGATAAAGAAGACTTGAAGATAAAGATGAGTTGGAGATATGGTTGAAGATAATTATGGTATTGATGCTGAAGATCAATTTTATTTTGATAATTATCTTGTACTCAGTCTTGTATATATAGTATAGAAGTCTTTGATAGATAAATAATAATTCATACGTTTTGTTTAGAGAGAATTAACCTCAAGAATAGTTTAGATCCTTTCTATAGAGAAGTATAGAACATCTGTTTAGCCTGTTAAATAGATTGAGGTTTTGTGTAATCATCAAGCTGAATCAATATAAACTTGTGATTTGAGTTCTATATACTGTTCCATTGATATTTGTTAAAGTGTTTTTCCGCAACTTCTTTAACATTGTTTCTGAGTTTGTGTTAAATTCTTGTTTGAATTTCGATCTTGACAAGTGGTATCAAAGCCTGAAAATTCAGAAACCTTTAATCATGGACAGTTCAAGCGACAGTGTTTTGGTATCAAAGGTTCCCATGCTCAAACCCAATGAGTTTGACATGTGGAAGATCAGAATCAAGCAGTACATTCTTCTCACAGACTTCTCAATGTGAGACATCATTGAGAATGGTCCTTCTGATGGAGGAAAGATGGATGCAGAAGGAAAGAGACCTCCACCAAAAATAGATGGAGAGAGAAAGTTGAGGCAGACAGAGATGAAAGCTTTGAGCACTTTGCTTTTGGCTATACCTAATGAGTACCAACATCAATTCTGCAACTGTTCTGATGCACAAATTCTTTGGAATTCTCTGGAGAAAAGATTTTCTGGTACCAAAAGTACCAAGAGAAATCAGAAGGCCATCTTAAAACAGCAGTATGAAAACTTCATGTCTACAAAGAATGAGTCCATGACTCAAACTTTTGATAGATTTAATAAGCTAATTGGTGAGTTGGCAACTGTTGGTGTTCAGATAGATCAAGATGATGTTAACAGAAAATTTCTAAGATCTCTTGGTGATGAATGGACTATGTACACTGTCTCCTTCAGACAGAATGATCAATTGGAGGACAAGGATTTGGATGACCTCTATAATGACCTTAGGGTGTTTGAAGAAGAGGTAGAAGCAAAGAAGAGGCCCTATGGATACTCATACAATGCTGCTCTTTTATCATCCTCTACTGATTCTACTGCTAGTACAGAATCAGTTAGTACTGCCCATGGATCAAAGCAAGATGGATCCAATGACTCAGTTTTAGAAGCTTTTCTAGCCAGTCATGCTAATTCCACTCTAATTAATGATGACTTAGAATAGATAAATGCTGATGATCTGGAGGAGATGGATATCAAGTGGCAGATGGCTATGCTGACTATGAGGGTAAAAAGATTCATCAAAAGGACTGGAAGGAACAACTTTGCTCAGAAAAGAGAAGATGGGGTTGGATTTGATAAATCCAAGGTTGAATGTTACAAATGCCATAAGCTAGGGCACTTTGCAAGAGAATGCAGAAGTGGAATGCCTCAACAGCATACTAGCAACCATCAACCATCACAGTCCACTAGCTTCAACAGTAGGAACTCTTCTCAAGCTCTTGTTTCCCAAGAAGGAATGGGATTTGACTGGAGTGACCAAGTAGAAGAAGCAGTTCAGAATCAAGCTTTAATGGATAAAGTTTCAGAAAGCACTGATATTCCCACAGAGGTAACTTCTAATCTTTGCTCTAAAACCTGTATTGAAACTGTTAAAAGGTACAGGGATCACAATCAGAGTATGTGTGATGACCTTAAAAGGTTAGAAAAAGATAGAAGAGAGTATGTCCTGATTGTTGAGAGGTTTGAAGAAAAAATTAAGTCTTACCAGGCTAATGAACTTCAACATTCCTATGATACAAACTACTGGAAGTGGGAGAAAAATCAGTTAGAGGTTAAGCTTAAAAAGTCTGAAGAGGAATGTGAGAAGATAAGAAGTGATTTTGAGAAAGCAAAGCTGGACATTGAGAAATATTCCAATGCTTCTAAAGCAATGGACTCACTTTTAAAAACTCAAGTCCATGACAAACTTAGAAGAGGAATAGGTTACAACACCACACCTCCACCATATAACAATAACTATATTCCTCCCACCTCTGATCTATTAGAAAGACAGGACAAGCAGGAATTATCTGAAGGAGCCACTGAAGTAGATCCTTTAGATAAAGTAGTGGTTGAGGCAGAGTCTGAAGAAGAGGACTCTGAGAGTAAGAAGGAGAAATCCCAAAAAGATATTCCCCTAGAAAACTACATACTAACAAATGAAAGAGGGGGTAAACCTTTTGTCAAGAGTGAGAAAGTGAAGTCTGGGGAAGAGACTGTAAAGAATGTAAAAGTTGAGACCTCTTAGAGAGGGAAGGGAAAGGCACAGGGAGTTCATTACATGCAAACTACTGTTGTTAATCCCTGTACTTGTAAACAGAATCAGCCCCAACAACATGATAAAACAAGGGGAAATCAAAGAAATAGAAATAATCAGTGGGCTTTAAAACAAGGAATTGATATGAGAAAAATTAACAGACCAAAACCTTGTTTTATCCGTGGCAAGTTAAATCATCTAGCCAAACACTGTTATTTTAATCCTATCAATCAAAGGATCACTTTTCAAAGAAATATACAAAATCCTGTTGGTTATAGGAAGCAAATAAAAAATCATATGGCTGAGAATAGTGCTCCTGTAAAATCTCATGCTCAGAATAAGTTTGCTAATTCAAAGAAAAATACTCCAAATAAGCCTAGGAGTAACTTAAAAACAAAGACAACAAACAACTTTGTCCAGGTTTGGGTTCCAAATGTAAAGAAATCTGTTAGTACTGCTACTTCTAATAGTACTGCTGACAGAAATAATGTTGCTGCAAGCAATACTACTGCTAACTCAGTTAGTACTGCTAACAAAATTAGTACTGCTAATGATGTTAGTGCTGCTAACAAAGTTAGTACTGCCAATCAAGTTAGTACTGCTTCCAGTAACAGACCCATTATTGTGACAAAGTATTCAAGCAATAAGATTTCTCAGTGTGATAATCTCATCCAGTCTGAATATGAATATGTTGATGAGAATGAAAAACCCAAGACCACCTTGGCTTGGGTTCCTATTAAAAACTAACTACTTTATTATATGTGTAGGCCAACCAACAGCTCAAGAGAAGGAGCATTTGGCATGTTGACAGTGGTTGTTCCAGGCACATGACAGGTAACATGACCTGCCTTCAAAACTTCAAAAGAATTGATGGAGGACATGTTGCTTTTGGTGATAATCCAGCAGGTGGTAAGATAAGTGGAAAAGGTAATGTGTCAAAAGGTAAGATGATGTTTGAGGATGTATACTATGTTGAACAATTAAGACACAACCTGTTAAGTGTATCACAGGTTTGTGACAAGCAACATAGCATATTATTCACTGATACTGAATGTATTATCCTTGATCAAGGGTTCAAGGTAGTTGATGAAAGTATGATACTACTTAGAACTCCTAGGAAGGACAATGTTTATTGTTTAGACTTGGAGAGTGTAGCTTCTGATTCATCTTTAAATTGTTTATTTTCAAAAGCTTCAGTAGATGAATCATCTCTTTGGCATAGAAGGATGTGTCACATGAACTTTAAAACAATGAATAAATTTGTGAAAAACAACCTTGTAAGAGGTTTGCCACAAAAGGTATTTTCATGTGATGATCATTGTGTTGCATGTCTTAAAGGCAAACAACACAAAATTTCTCATAAGTCCAAAGAGATAAATACAATTTCTTCACCTCCAAATTTACTGCATATGGATCTGTTTAGCCCTACAAATGTTATGAGTATTGGTAAGAAATCCTACTGCTTAGTTATTGTTGATGATTTCTCTAGATTCACTTGGGTCTATTTTCTGAGGACAAAGGATGAGACAAATGGACTGATCAAATCCTTTGTTCTTAGGGTTGAAAACCAAACAAATCTAAGAGTTAAAGTCATTAGGTTTGATAATGGGACTGAATTCAAAAATAATGACTTAAACAGCTTTTGTGAAGAAAAAGGCATTGATAAACAATACAGTGCTCCTAGAACTCCTCAACAGAATGGTGTTGTTGAAAGGAGAAATAGGAATCTGATAAAATCTGCTAGATCTCTGTTGGCAGATTCAAAACTTCCAATTACTTTTTGGGCAGAAGCAGTTAATACTGCCTGCTATGTTCAAAACAGAGTCCTAGTAGTAAAATCTCAAGACAAGACACCCTATGAGCTTTTTAAAAAGAAGAAACCTTTTATTGGTTTTGTCAAACCATTTGGGTGTCCTTCTACAATTCTCAATACCAAAACTCACTTAGGTAAGTTTGATAGCAAAGTTGAGGATGGGTTTCTTGTTGGATATTCATCTCAAAGTAAGGCATACAGAGTTTTTAACACCTCTTCTAGGATTATTGAGGAAAGTGACAATGTCAGATGCAATAAGAACACACCAAATCAACTTGGTTCAGGTCCTGATTGGCTATTTGACATTGATTCACTGACTAATACTTTGGGTTTCAGTGATGAGCATAATGCAGGAACAGGGACAGAAAAGGCACAAGTACAAAGACAAGAGTTTGTGCTGTTCCCAACACCTACTGTTGATCCTGTTGAATTCTGTGACCAAGATAAGAAAGATAATTCAGATTCAAAGGACACTGAACCAACTCAGAATGAAGAGGACAGAGGTGAAAAGGAAGATCAGCCCTCAGATTCAGGAATCAAAGGTCCTGAGATGCCAGTTTTGGAAGAGGATGACACAGATGATGATTCTTCAGTATATGGTGGAAGCACTCCAGAAAAGAATGACACCAATCTTGAAGTCAATCTTAATGAGGAGGTTGTAAATGCTATAAGAACTCAGAAAAATCATCCTCCTCAATTAGTGATTTGTGTCATCAATTCTCCAATGATCACAAGGCAACAAAGCAAGTTAGGGGGATTGAAAGATCTACAATCAGGTTTATTGTCTTGTTTTCTATCACAGGTTAAACCCAAAAAGGCATTTGATGCAATGAAGGATCCAAGCTGGATAGAAGCAATGCAAGAGGAGCTACTGCAGTTTGTGCTGCAGGATGTGTGGGATCTAGTGGATCTTCCAAAGGGACACAGAGCAATTGGCACAAGATGGATCTTCAGGAACAAGAAAGATGAGAGAGGAATTGTAATAAATAACAAGGCCAGATTAGTGGCACAAGGGTATACTCAAGAAGAAGGTATTGACTATGAAGAAGTATTTGCACCAGTGGCAAGGATAGAGGCAATCAGGCTATTTTTAGCCTATGCTTCTTTCATGAAGTTCAGGGTCTATCAGATGGATGTAAAGAGTGCTTTCCTGTATGGGAAAATTGAAGAAGAAGTGTATGTCTGTCAGCCTCCAGGATTTGAAAATCCAAAGTATCCTGACAGAGTTTACAAATTGAAGAAGGCACTCTATGGGCTACATCAAGCACCAAGGGCATGGTATGACACTCTGTCTACCTATCTCTTGGAAAATGGTTTTCAAAGAGGAATCATAGACAAGACTCTGTTCATTCAGAGGAAGAAGAAGGACATCCTAATAGTGCAAATCTATGTGGATGTGACACCTGTCCAATTTCTGAATCTTAAGGTTAGCACCCTTAGATTATATTATAAGTTTTGTCACTCCTAGATTTTAATTAAAAGTCATTAAGATAAAAGTTTTCCGAAAAATTTCGGAAGATGCGTAGAATACCCGGAACAGTCCAGTAACAGACCGTCACAGTTCAGAAATGCCAAAATTACAATTAAGACCAAAATTATAAAGTTATATTATTTTAGTTGAAATATTTGCATTTTTTTTTCCTACATAAAAGTTGTTTAAGCAAAAATTGAGAATCGGGTATTTCGGTTCTCAAATATATCTGAAATTTCAATTTAATAGGCTAAGTATTTAAAAAAAAAATAATGATTTCCTTGATTAGTGATAGGACACATGTCTTAATTATAACATTTTACTTATTAAGTTCTTTAAAAAAAATAAATAATAAATAATTAGAGCATTAAAACACCAAGACAAGCTTAATTCTCTCATTTTTCAAACCTTTTCATCTCCCTCTCCTCTTCTCTCTAATCGTTGGCCACCACCACACCACCCTCACCTCCATCAATTTTCAAGAAATCTTCAAGAAAGTACCACCTTATTTCATCAACAATTCAAGTTTTCATCACTTTTTGAGAAGGTAATCATCTTAACATTCTCATTTTTCAAGTTTATTATCAAAAGTTTATGTGTTCTTCATCATATTTTCTTGTGGTTGCATAACCTTGTTTTTGGAAATGAAATGGGATGCATTGGTAGATTATACCATTGTAAAGTAAAACCATTGTATGATTTTCCAAGTAAAAATTGGGGATTTGAATGTAATCTTTGAGATTTTTACCAAATATTTCAATCTTGTGAAGTGTGGTATTATTACCTACGAAATTTTTATGATTTTAGAGTGGAAATTAGGTATTTGTATCAATTTTAAGTATAAATAAAATCTTAAAATAAGATTGTTCCATCTTATGAGAGATTAAGAGCATTTAAATGTCTTGATATCAATTGTTTGGTAAATGTTATTGTAATGCATGGGATTGGATGAGCATTGGTGGTTACTATGAATCCATGATGCATAATTGATTGTTAAAAATCATTGTATATTGGTTCATGATGTGAGGTCATGTGTTATTTCTAAAAACCATGACCAAATGATCATCTTATCACTTTTTGCAAGCTTAATCTATATCACAGCTTGCTGTCATGGTTCATGCATTCACTTTTGAGCTTTATAAGTCAGTTTATAAGCTATAAAAATTTGGGCTTTTTGTTACAAAAACTCAGTTTATGGTATTAGTGAATCATAGCATCAAGAATCACTCAAAATTATGGAGATTTGGTCACTCAAATTCATTTTAGAAGAAAGTGGTGTAATCTGTCCAGAATTGGCAGAATCATTCACCCATCTTCCAAAGACCATAACTCCCTCAATTTTTGTCCAAATTGAGTGAAATGTTTTCCAAAAGTTAGATTTTTGAGTTATCTTTGTAACCATATATGGCTCATTGCATAATTCTGAGTCTTGATATCCCTAATGTAAGCTGCAAGTGAAGTGTGTCACTGATCTGAAAATCAGTGACCTTCTTTTTTGTGGAATTTATTTGGGGTATCAAAACACCTATATTATGAAATTTTGCAGAATTGTTCATAACTCAGTATATTAATTCCTCAAAAATTTTGGTAAAGAAAGTCCTTTGGAAGATCAGTTATCTTTATCATTTTGTAGACTCATTTTCTGGACAGCAAGTGCTGAAAATCCAGAAAGATAGTTCTATCAAATTTAAGCATTGTATTTAAGTATTCTAAATTCTATTTTAGCTTTAAGTTGAATTTGAACTAATACACATACTTATTGGCATTTCAATAAATCACTTGGACGGATTACTTGGACTTAGGAACAAGTTTTGACGTATGGCATCTTTCGTTATAGGAAACTTAGGGAGTGACAACTACCGGTGAACTCTATCTCTAAAGCACCACACTTTCTTCAAAAGGTGAGTATTCACAGCCCCACTTTTATCGTTTTAACTGATTTTGGGGTGAAAAACATGCTTTAGTTGCGTATTTAAAGATTCATGAGAATTGTTTGAAAGTATTGTGAATTGGCAATTTATAAGGCTTTGTTAAAAGCGTTTGGAATTATAAGCTATATGATAAGTATGCAATTGATGTGTTGAGTATTAAATGTTAAGACCCCGTGACACTACTATTAACTCGAAGAAAATCGGGCCTATAGTATTAGTGGATAGCGCTATTTGGTGTGACAAACCCACCTTATGCTGACGAGCAGGGGTGCACTATACTAGAGAAGATGACTAAACATGTGGCTCGAACCACCGCTGAGTTAGTTCATCGGGGGCGTTGAAATTGATCAGGGACGGCTTAGTAGTGGCTCAACGTAATATTATCTTTGTATACACTTATCATAAAGAAATTGAATTATGGTACTCATGAATCAAAGAATTGAAGATTGTTTTTTTTTTTTACACGTGATTTACAATGTCAACTTGCATATAAAATTGATTTGTGCATATCTAAAACCTGTGAACTCACCAACTCTTTGTAGTTGACCTTGGTTTTTATACATGCTTTTCAGGAATCGAGAAGGTAATTCCATGATGTTTTAGCAGCGCACTTCATATTTTGAAGCAAGATTATTTTGTTTTATGCGTATCGTTATATTTTAAGTTTGGGAATTGTAAACAATGACAATACTACGTTCTTAAAAATGTAATGTCTTTGAAAATTAAATGAATGTCGGTATGATTATAATCTTGTGCTATGAAATCGGAGTTGTTATGCCTCGTGTTTCCGCTATAGTGGGGTGTGACAGTGGATGATATTATCTTTGGATCCACAAAAGATCAAATGTTCATAGATTTTGAAGATTTGATGCACAAGAGATTCAAGATGAGTTCTATGGGTGAACTTACTTTCTTCCTAGGTCTCCAAGTTAAGCAGAAGAAAGATGGGATTTTTATAAGTCAATCCAAATATGTGCAGGACATTCTTAATAAGTTTGGTTTCTCAGACTCAAAGCCTGCAAGCACACCCATGGAGACGCACAAACAGATCACTGCAGATCTTGAGGGGGAGGATGTGGATGTTCATCACTACAGATCCATGATTGGCTCCCTTATGTATCTCACTGCTTCAAGACCAGATATCATGTTTCCTGTTTGTGTGTGTGCAAGATTTCAAGTAAGGCCTAAGCAGTCACACTTTCAAGCAGTCAAGAGGATATTCAGATATCTCAAAGGCCAACCTATATTAGGTCTTTGGTATCCTCATGACTCACCATTTGACCTACTTGCTTATTCAGACAGTGACTTGGGTGGTGCAAATTTAGATAGAAAGTCAACTTCAGGGGGATGTCAGTTTTTGGGTGCAAGACTAGTATCATGTGTTAAGTCCAAATATTGTATACAAGATTTAATAAGAAAAGTCAATGTGTAAGTCAACAATGTCAAAGTCATAAGCAAAGTCAAAGTTGTATTGTCAAAGTCAATATTGATTAGTTTTACTTAGTTGTTAAGTTTTAGTTTTGATAGGTGGTATAAATAGGATTAGTCTTTGTTAATCTTGTAAGAACTTCATTGTAATATTTCAGATAAGTGAGATATATGACAAGAGCTTTCAAGATCTACTTTCTCTCTCTACTTTCTCTCTAGTTCTTGAGCATATTAGATAAATCTTGAGTAATTAGCTTGATAGATTGGGATTTATGTTTCACAATTGGTATCAGAGCTGAACCAAACTTTTCAGAAAAGATTTTATCATGATTTGAATTGAAATTTGGTGTTTTTGGATCGAAAATTTGATTTTTTCAAAATATTTTCAAGAAACGAGTTCGTTACTGTTTCATCAGAATTTTATTGATAAATTTGTTTTTATTGCAAGAAAATGGATTCATTGTGTTCGATTTATGTTGGTGATTGATTGTTGTTTTGAATCCATCTCGAAATTCGAACAAAAATCGGTTTCAATTTTTGATTTTTGAGATTTTCGTGAAAACGTGTTCTGTCACTGTTCTTGATCGAGATTATTCGATTTGGAGTTTTTAATCGAAAATTGTTTGTATTTGTGCATTTAGAACTGTTTTTCGATGATGTTGATAAAGTTTTTGAGATCAATTTGCAGGTTTCGATCGATTTAAGTTTGAATCTGTCAAGAACACGGTTTGCGGGTCATTCATCCTATTGTGCGTGTGATTCATATGTTGTGCGGGTTGATATAAAAGTTTGCATGTAATCGGGTCTCTCTTGGAAACGCACTCTCTTGCGTATCTATCAAACACACGCATTGCTTCAAGTGCGTGTCACTCTGAACACGTATAACACCAAGTGCGTGTCATTCAACACACGCACACCACAATTGTGCGTTTCAGGCAACACACACACACCACAATTGTGCGTTTCAGGCAATACACGCACACCATAGCTTTGCGTTTCGGTCATCACACGCAAACCTTTGTTTAAAAAAAAAAGTCTGGAAAATTTTTTTGGCCATCTATGGAAATATTTTTTTTCTACATTGCAAAATAACAAGTATTGTTCAAATTTCAATTTTCACGAAATATTTTTTTAAGATTTTCAATTTAATCTGATTTTTGTTTTTCTGATATATAGTTTGGGACGATCATTCACTTCAAGTTGATTAATTTTTCAAGATGTCCATTCTGTACAAGCTTGATATATCTGTAATAGAAGCTGAACGAAGGACTCTGCAATATAAAAATTCAGAGTATCTCAGAAGAATTATAGTTCTAATTTTTCAGGTATCCTTTATGAGAGGGATAAAGAGATAAAGGAGAAAGAGAGAGAGATTATAACTCTTCAAAGCCAACTGAAGACAACTGAACAGAAATCACCTGAGCTACAAGCAGAATCAGTTGAGCTTCAAAACGAGTTGAAGGCTTTCAAAGAGAAGACGAAGGGATTAGAATCTGAGAACACTGAGCTTAAAAAGAATTTATCTGATTTGGAAAAACAGCTTGTTGCAAATAAAGCTGAGTTTGAAAGTGAAAAGAAAGTTTTTTCCAAGAAGTTCTCAGACTTTTCCAAGAAGTGCTATGAAGAAAAGAAGTCGGTGGAGCTTAAATGCTTAAAATTTTCTCAACAAATCTCAGATTTTGAGAAAATTCTGACTTTAGAAAGAGATAAGTTTGAAAAAGAGAAGAAGGCCATAGAACAAAAGAATGTAGGGTTCTTTAAAGAATTATCCGGCCAGAGAACAGAGTCAGAAAAAGGATTTGAGGAAGAAAGATCCATTTTTGAATCTGAAATCAAGAAGCTAACTTCAAAGTTGTCTGAACTGTCTGCTGCTGCGCTGAAAAAGCAAAGGACGAAGTCTGAATTCACGACAAAGATTGACCAGCTTGTGAAAGAAAGAGATAATTTTGCGTCAAAGATTAAAGAACTTGAAAAATCTGTTTCAAGTTCAAATCAGAAATTCATCCCTTCACAAAGGTCAGTCAAATCCTTTAATCAGATTCGTCGCACTAACCTTTTCTATGATGAATTTTTAGATGGTTCAGATACTTATCGAAGAAAAAGTTTCAAGAAAGAGAAACTGGTTTGGCAAAAGAAACCAGTCCAAGATGATAAGGAAAATGAGCTGAAAGAGAAGAAATCATGTGTACATGTACACAAAGCAAAGAAGAACAAAGCACCCAACGGTGAGAAATATTATTGTTCTATTTGTTGTACACATGATCATTTTCATAAAGCAAATGATCATTTCTGGTATGGTTCTTACTCCATAACCCCCACACGAACTGCAACTCACATTTCTGGACCCAAATACCAGTGGGTACCAAAGAAGAAAATTGATTTTGTGTTGCAGGCACCTCAATCCAAGGGGGAGTAAGAAAGACAATGGCTTTTGAACACAGCAGTTCAAAACCCGAACCTCAATGTCAAGATAATGGCTTCTAAGCAAAACAGCTTAGGACCCGTACCTCAGAGATAAAAAAGACCTTACTCCTGTATGCTTGCATCCGATGGATATTGATGGTCTTCATCCCGAGTGAATTGATCTGATCTCTATCCTAAACTTTTTCTTTGCTAAATGTTTCTGATATTGATGGTCTAACAATTCAAAGGGAGTGTTTGATCTCTATCCTGTTTTAACTGACATATTTCAGATGCTTAATTTAAGGGGGAGTAAAGGTGATGACTTCTGATTATTTCAGATCAGAACTCATTCTATAACTGTTTTACTGCTTTCTGTCCTTTTATTTTTGAATAAATAAAATGAATAAAGTGGCTTCTGATCAAATGACAGATCAGGACCCGTTTTTCAACGATCAAAGAAGGATATTATGCTAATATCCAGGGGGAGCTTAAAAGACATAAATCATTATATCATGATTTAAGGGGGAGCTGAAAAGGTAAAAATCTTCTGATCCTAGATTTCTGATTGTTTAAAAGAAGGACAACTTTCGAGCAAGAAAAACCTTTTCTTAAATATTCAAACCACTTCTTATTCTCAAAAGATTTCATGAATTTAGAAGTGTGCTTTTAAATGTTTTTCAAAATTTCGAGCTTTATTGTTTAACTGACCGTGTGTTTCCAAAGATCAATACTTGTGTATTATCTTGTCTATATACTGTCAAGTATTTACACACACCGGTTCAGTATTTTATTTGAAAATGTTATTACCATGTCTCAAATTCGAACCAATTTTTCGATGGTAATACTCCCGTTTGCGTTCAAAGTTGTTGAGCATCATTCATCTTGTTCATATTTGTGCTTTCATTGATAAATTGTTTATATTCGTTCATATAAACAAAATCTCCAATTCTTTGATACCCTATCCATTGATTTGATCTGATTGATACATTGTCAGATTCTCAAAACAATTCTCTTGACTTCATTTCATTCATTTAATATCCTTGTTTTGAGAAATCTTCAAAGTTCAATTGCTCAAATTTCATTCATATTTTTTTAATGAGCATACATACACTGACATATGATTTCTTGTGATTTAGATGTCAAGAAAATCATTGACCAGCATGTACTTTTAGGAACATGGGATTTAGTGTGAGTGCTTAATAGATCTTCCATGGATTCACGATAACCAGTGTTTCCTACCCCGGAAGAAATTCTTTGAGTGATTGAGGGGAGAGGGGTCTAAAAGAATTGAGTGTGGGAATGAGCAGAGGTAAAATGGAAATGAGAGATTGGTTAGATGTGAGCTTATATGTTTAAAAGAAAGAGGGTGTGAGAACAGAGTTAAAAGAATATCAGAACTCTGCACCAAACATCTTTCTGAGTCGGGCAGCCACATTACTGATTGGTTCACATTTCTTTGGTGACCATCATTGAAATAGGCAAATAGCCCATGCCATCTCTTGCATACAACCTCACCAGCTACTCATTCTTTTCTTAAAAAGAGAATGTTTCACATTTTCTGGGGAAGCAACACATAATCTATCGGATCTTCTCTTGGAAGATACTGATATTGAAAAAGAAGGAAAGTTACCCCACCTTCGACCCTTTCTCATGCACATTGAGTCCATGTACAATCATTGTTGTCTCAGTGATTTACATACTTTGAGCCTTATGAAACACAATCATTGTGATAATTCTTTCAAAACACAAGCACGAGCACACAGAAAATCTGTTTTTCTGTCAGAACATTCATAGATAAACCTTGTGTTTTTCAATGATTGAATGGAAGTCCTGGGGAGTCATCATCAAGCCAGCTCCTTAAAATGTACATTTGTTGTACACAGTAACTTTGTGTTACTGACAGACATTTCTAACTGTTTCATTTGTTGAATCAGGGTTACACGCTCATTATGTCTAAATTTGAAAAGATTCGGATATATACTGTTCATGATTCGGCTCTTCAGATCAAAAGTACAGAAATATCAAGGGGAGATTGTTTGTTGTTCACAAAGGGGGAAATCAAAGCCTATGTTGAAATTGATGATATTTTGATGATAATGATGCTCACATCATCAAAAAGGGGGAGAATTATAAAGATTCAATTTCAGAGTTCAAGTTCAAAGTTCAAGCCTAAAGTTCAAATTGCTTCCACTGATTTAAAGTTCAAGTCTGATAAAGAAATTCAAAGCCAAAAGATTCTGAAGGAAGAATGTTCAAAGAAAATTTGATGATTCAAGAAAGTTTGTTTCTTCCAAAGATGATTCAGAGATCAAAGTGATGAAGATACATTTTTGTTGAAAGTCGAAAGAATTTTCAGAGTTAAAGCTAGAATTCCATTTCGTGATCAAGGCTTGTTGACTTTCAAAGCTTCAAAGAGTAAAAGACTTTCCAAGACTCTTCAAGAGCTGAAAGTTTAAAGTTTGTGAAAGCTGCAAAGAGATAAAAGCTGAAGAATCAAGTGCTGAAGATCTGTATCAAATTTTTATTAAATCTTGAATACAAAGGGGGAGATTGTTAAGTCCAAATATTGTATACAAGATTTAATAAGAAAAGTCAATGTGTAAGTCAACAATGTCAAAGTCATAAGCAAAGTCAAAGTTGTATTGTCAAAGTCAATATTGATTAGTTTTACTTAGTTGTTAAGTTTTAGTTTTGATAGGTGGTATAAATAGGATTAGTCTTTGTTAATCTTGTAAGAACTTCATTGTAATATTTTAGATAAGTGAGATATATGACAAGAGCTTTCAAGATCTACTTTCTCTCTAGTTCTTGAGCATATTAGATAAATCTTGAGTAATTAGCTTGATAGATTGGGATTTATGTTTCATATCATGGCAGTGCAAGAAACAAACCACGGTGTCCACATCTACAACAGAAGCAGAGTACATAGCTGCTGCAAGCTGCTGTTCTCAAGTACTCTGGATTCAGAATCAAATGTTGGACTATGGTATGACTTTTATTCACACTCCAATCTTCATAGACAACAACAGTGCTATTAGCATTGTTAATAATCCAGTCAAGCACTCCAAAACAAAGCATATAGAAATCAGGTATCATTTTATCAGAGACTGTAATGAAAAGAAGCTAATTGTCTTATGTCTTAGCATACAAGTAATCAATTTGCTGATCTATTCACTAAAGCTTTTGATGTGGGTAGATTCAAATTTTTGGTCACAAGTGTGGTCATGATAAACTCTGAATAAGCCTATTCTCTTATGTCTTATGTATCTGTATAGATTCCTTGTTGTCTACTTTCTCATATTGTATTATGCATGGTGATACTAACCTTGTGTGTTTCAGTGTTTCAGATTGCTTCAAATGGATACTAGGTACTTCTAAATCAGTTAATACTGCTCGCTATATTACTCATGATAATTTTTCAAAAATGGTTAAGTATGGTTACTACTGCTAGGTGGTTTATACTGCCAGTGCAAAGTTACTACTGCTTGACTTATTTAATACTTCTAATCAGGGTTAGTACTGCTGGTATGTGTTAATACTGCTAGTCTGTGTTAATACTGCTAGTCCGTGTTAGAACTGCCAGTATGTGTTACTACTGCTCATATGAGTTAATACTGCGAGTTAGTTAATACTGCTAGGGTACTTAGTACTGCTTCTAACTGAAACCCTCCACCTATAAATACCCTTTGTGACCACCAAAATAAAAACGGCTCTTTGAACTTCCATTGCTTCTTCTTCTCTCTCTCGATTTCTTGCTTACCAGTGTCAACCCCATTTACGTTTCGAACGCTAGAATTATCTAGAACGATCGCAGGACGAGCATTCTTTGATGAACATAACGAGCTCGCCATGTTGCAGAAACCAAAGCAAGCTGAAGGTTTCCATGCCATAGTGGATTTCCTCAAATACTCACACATCGTCCACGCTCTCACTGTCAATCCCACAATCTATGTGGAACATCAAAGACAGTTCTGGGCCAATGCTACCATTCACACTGAAGAAGGGACTCAGGTCATTCAAACCAGGGTGTGCGATAAACCCCTGACCATCTCAGAGGAATGTATTCGCATCCATCTATGCTTAGATGATGCCTCAGGTATAACCTCCTTACCTAAGGAAGATCTCTTCCAAACTCTTAGTAATATGGGGTATGAAGGTCCCACTGATGTATTCAAGTTTTTCAAGAACAAATTTTCACCACAGTGGAGATTTTTTGTTCATACCCTCTAACATTTCATTTCAAGAAAAACAACTGGATGGAGTGAGTTTAGCAGTACCTTAGCTTATGCTTTGGTCTTCTTAGCTACCTCTAGAAAGTTCAATTTCTCTCAAATGATTTTCAATGATTTTATGTCAAACCTGGATACCAAATCCAAAAGCTTTTACATGTATCCCAGGTTTGTACACGAGATTATACTGAAGGAATTGACGGATCTACCCTCTTTTCAAGATGTGTATGTACCAAAACCTCCCAAAGGGAAGGTATTCTCAAACATGAAAAGGCCCTCCAAGGACTTTTCTGGCCAAGACACCCCATTGTTCTCTACAATGATGGGTGTGTCACATTCCCATGGTGAGGCATCAGTGTCAAAGCCCTCATTAGACAACCAAACTGATGACCTACCCACACCACTCATTTCTAGTAATCCTCCTCAGATTCCTATTGAAAAGCACACCTCCCCCATCACCAAAATCTATATAAGGAAAAAGGTAAAGAAGGTTCCTTCACTTCTTGTACCTTCACCCCCACAGCCTTCAAGCCCTCTAATGGAGCATTCTCCATTAGAGAATATCGATAGGGAAACCACAGGGATGTCTCCCAACCCCAAGAAGGTGCTCACTAAGGAGCAGGTTGAGCATGTGGGCAGTGAGGCTCACACTATTGACTTTGCACAAAGTGCAGAGCAGGACAGTGTGAACATCCCTAAGACCTTCCCCACGGCAACTTTGGGTGAGCAATCATCCAAAGGTCCCAGGTGCCAAGAAACCAAGGGGGTAGGGGCTGCTTCTGCTAGGCAGAAGACCTCTACTAAAAGATCCAAGGATCCTTCAAGGGTGGTCAACACACCCAAAGGAGGTGAGGACAGATATAACTATGATGAATTGATGGAAACTATGGGAAATATCAATCTTGATGTCATCAAACAGGGTGCAGATATAGAGGAGATGAAACTGGTAATACTGTCTCAACAAGTGCAGATTACCAAACTAAAGAAGATGGTTTAGAGGTTGGTGCAGAAAAAGAGAAGAAAGCAGTATGTTTTAAAGAAAAGGGGAGATGCTTTCAACAAGGGGGAGAGACAAGCTGAAGGGGAGAAACAAAGTTCTGTATTTGAGGGGGAGTTGGGTACAAAATCAGAAAGTAGCAAAGCAGCAGAAAAATCAAAAGAAGTAGAAACCACACCAGCAGCAGTAACTACAACAGAAGTAGAAACTTCTCCAGCAGCAGAAACAGACTTATCCAGGGAAGAGATAGAAATTGCTGAAACATTGGTGAAGGCAAAACTTGACACTCCCAAAGCTACTCCAAAGGATAAGGGAGTGGTAATCAAAGAAGTTGGATCAGATCAGAAAAAGATAAGTGTAGATGATGCAAAGAAGAAGGGAAAGGAGAAGATGGTTGAATGTGAGCAACCATTGAAGAAACAGAAACAGATTGAGTTGGATGAAGAAGTGGCTAAAAAGCTGCAAGCAGAACTGGAAAAGGAGAAAGAAATTCAATCTGCCAAAGATAGAGAGCTGCATTGGATATGGCCAAAAAGTTGAATGAAGAATATGAAAGGAGTTTAAAGCCTACTGGTGTTAAGAAAATAATAAAGAAAGCTGTTGTGCAAAGGCAAAGACAACCTTCCAAGACATACGTAGCAAACCAAGAAAGAAGGAAAATGATAAACTTCCTGAAAGGAGCTATTGGAGTTCCTGAGGGAATGTTTACAAGTATGTCCTTTGGAAAGCTTGAAGAACTCTACCAGAAGGAGATGGCCAAACTAAAAGGTGACTTCACTCAAAGGGAAGAAGCTGAAAGGAAGATGAAAGAGAGACATGATCTCAACATCCAACAACCCTTTCCAGAAAGTGAAGAAGAAACTCCTGTCAAGGAAAAGAAAGAAGAAAAGAAAGAAGAGACTTTGGCTCATCAAATGGGAGTAATTAAAAGAAAGAAAACCATTGCCACCAAGCCAAAGGCAAAAAGAGCAAGAATTAAAGAAGAAAGAACAGAAGTAGAAGCAGAACCTATTGATGAACCTTTAGCAGAGCCAGAGCAGAATCCAAAGCAGTCCAATCAGCAATCAAATGAGCAGTTTGACTTGTACATAACAGTGACAGATAAAGATCCAGTACAAGCTGACCCAATATCAGTCCAAGCTCCTGAAATTATCCATTGGGATATCCTGGAAGATCAAAGGAAGAAATACTTCAGGATTAAAAGGATGGGAGACAAGTATGAGGTTTACTCTACTTGGGGAAAATTCATCAGAAGTTGTTCCAGATCAGACCTAGAAGAAATGTTTAAGGTTGGAATGAGCTTGTATGAAGAGGAATTGACAAAAGCAGGAATGAGCTTAATAAAACTAGCCATGGAGTACTTGTGCATGATGTTTGATCCTAGCAGAGTTCAACATGTGGTCAGAGATCTGCATCTGGAGAATAAATTCCAAAGAATAGAAAATTGGATGTTGTTTGAAAGGTGTGGAGTCTATGTCATCACTGTAGACAAAGCTTATCATGAGTACTACCTGGTGGATAAAATTTATGATCACAGTAAATTCAAGTTGCAAGGTATGTTGAATGCAAAGATTATATGTTCAAAGGATTCAGAAATGACCAGGATAATACTCAGAAGAATTATCAATCAAAGTCTGGGACTGGATCCAAATTTGGGAAACTGAGCTGGAGTGTTGAAAGCATCATGAAGACTCTAAGTTGAAGAACTTAATTAACTTCTCATCCTGAAAAGTTAAGTTAGGGGGAGATTGTTGGGTCAGAATATGTAAAGGATGGATACTACTGCTTGTAACTTTAATACTGCTAGTAGAATTAATACTGCTTGAAAAGTTAGTGCTGCTACTTGAATAGTTAGTACTGCTAGTAGTTAATGCTCTTGAAGATTACTACTGCAAGCATGGTTATTACTGCTCAAGGATTAATACTGCTGAGGATGTTTATGCTGCTCAATGTTTAATACTGTTAAAAGAAGGTTAATGCTGCTCCTAAAGATAAAGAAGACTTGAAGATAAAGATGAGTTGGAGATATGGTTGAAGATAATTATGGTATTGATGCTGAAGATCAATTTTGATAGTTATCTTGTACTCAGTCTTGTATATATAGTATAGAAGTCTTTGATAGATAAATAATAATTCATATGTTTTGTTTAGAGAGAATTAACCTCAAGAATAGTTTAGATCCTTTCTATAGAGAAGTATAGAACATCTGTTTAGCCTGTTAAACAGATTTAGGTTTTGTGTAATCATCAAGTTGAATCAATATAAACTTGTGATTTGAGTTATATATATTGTTCCATTGATATTTGTTAAAGTGTTTTTCCGCAACTTCTTTAACATTGTTTCTGAGTTTGTGTTAAATTCTTGTTTGAATTTCGATCCTGATAATCACAATCAACCATTTCATGAAAAATATGACTTTCCTAATAATACCTGAATCCTCATCCATTTCATACGTTCCTACATCATGAAAAACCAAGCGAAGGACACCAACAACCTTCCCTTTAGACAATACTTTTCTTGTCTATCCAGTAACAAGAGTAGATCACTGACAACAAATATCAATTTCAGAAATATGAACACGTCATTACCTTGAAAACACAATGGTAGATAGTAGAATCAAGTAGAAAATTAAACTTGGACAAAATGCTGAATATCAATGTTACTAGTGAGGCAGTGATATACATTCTCCACATGGACATAATATTTCACCAAGGATGATCTTTTTACCTATGGTATCAGAAAGTTTGGCTCCTTATTCTCATCTATGACATCACGGAATATGAATACAAGATGCATGGCTCCACATTTTAGAATAACACGGGCATTGAGACGTTATAGATGTTATATACTTATATTATCATTTGTATGTTAGTGATACAATTTGACTTAAGTTGTTAAACAAGTTAATTTTGAATCTGAAACAATATAAATTTATTTCTAGTTTAAAGATAATAAAACATTGGTATCGATAGTAAATTTCATAATCTCCTCCATCCCAAAATAAATACAACATTTTTTTCTATTTGGCAAAGCTCCAATCCAAAAATTATCAATTTGCCTACTATTAATCTTGGAGACCAATAACATTGATTTTGGTCCATAAAATTTAGATGTTTTGTCATCATTGAGGGGTATATTGAAAATATGACCAATCGTCAAACAATCTTATTAAACCGTGGAGCTGATAAAACATTGTATGTGTATTTAGGGAGATGATGTATCATTTCCACCCTAGTTATCATCTAAACTATTGGCTTTGGAAACTCTGGTTTCAGAATGGTAAAAATAATTTAATATATATAAAAAACAAATGTAGGTTTGAATTAACATTTTGCAGTTATTGACTTACTCTGCAGCATTAGCACCAGAACTTTGTACTGACCCATGTAGAGGCAAAAGAAATGCAATCATGGAAATCATCATTCTCCTGCCATATGAAGTGGGAACATGATTCTCATCTGCATTCCCTATAAAATTTGGAAATTTAGAAAGAAAAAGAGTAACATGAAATATCGTTCATCTATAGTTAGGTCTAATTGTTATCATAATGTAGTACTTTAACAATGGATCTATCTTCCACCAATCATATAATAATTTCAGTATACAAAACACAAATGATTAGACGCACAATATCAAACATAAACTAAGTAAAATATTATAGCACAAAACCTTGGTGCAACATATCAAATTCCCAATTTCTCAAAACTTTGGCAAGAGAAAACTAAAGAAACTTGAAATGAAATTTATTTTGAACTTCACAAGCTATTCTCAAATCACAAAAGCTAAATCTTATACGCAGATACGCTATACCTTTAATTTTAAATAATTGTACACAAAGCCCTAATAGGATAGAGATAATGAGTTGACATCATCCAAAATCGTGAAATTGAAAAAACAATTGACAAAGACATTTATCCGCTCGCGAAACATCTCGAAATCAAAATGGCAACCATGTTTCATGTTAAGTTTGTAATATTCGTCATTATCGATACCTAGTCTATGAAGACATGGTGCTTGAGTCGTTTGGTGCACATATATGTGAATCATGCATCGACTCTGAATTGTTTTGGTATGCATTCTCATCTATTATGTGTACATCATCCAGAAGATACTCTATAATACTACTAAATCAAGAAGTATTAAAAAATAAGCTTATTTTAAAAATATTGACGAACAAATATTAATGGTGTAATTTATAATAAGAATGAAACGTGTTTTTAATATATTTTAGTTGGTCTACGATTATGTATTTTAATATGCTAAAGGTTGTTTGGGTAAAATTCTACAAGTTACGACCGACGGAAGATAACCGAACGTCTCCAATCTATGGACCATTCTTGTATTAAGATAAGGTCCTGACGACATCGTACGACAGAAGACATCGTCGTTCTCGACGACGATCGTCGTGAGTTTCCCACGTCCACGACTAACAGGATCTCTTGACAGGCTTATATCTTTCGACTTATGTAACGGTACTAACAATCATTGATCATTTATTACATACAACCGTTTTCCCTTTGTGAATCTCTTATTACAGGTTTAAGACATATAATGTCCAACGGATATAATGGACGACTGCCATCAAGATCATTCAATATCTAGACCGTTGGACCATCAATACTCATTTATGACAAAATAAGTTATATATACAAACTCAAAGAGCTACGCAAAGGACACACAGACAGATATATACATCATCATCTAAAGAGAAACTACGAAGATACAATTTTCAAGCATTGCTTCAAGCATAATCTCTCGACTGAAGTGTTACATTGCACGACGTTTAGCTCAATCGCACGATTACATTATTTCTTTTCTGCATTATTGTCAGTTTTACTTGTAATCACTCCTTCTAAAGGACGACGTCCCTGTTTAACATCCATAGTGCACTTGACAATCCTCACTATCGTCCGCGGTTTTTACCCTCGACGAGGTTTTCCGCATCACCAAATCTCTGCGTTCATCTTATTTTTTTATCCTTATCGTGTGATTTGTCTAGTGATGGTCTACTTTAGTTATTAAAGCTCCATACCGACCTTAGATCTTCCTTTGGACGATTTTTGGCATTAACAGTTTGGCACCCACCGTGGGGCACCATCTGGAGTAACATCCTCGACAGAGAGGGCGATCTACTAACAGTTTTAGTGCAGGATTCTTGTTTAACAGGATCATGGCAGCACAAGGAACTCAAGCCAATATCATCGCTCAAATGCGCATGGAGCTTGATGCCGCTCGAAACCGAATTCATACCCTAGACGAGCAAAATCACAGGGCTAATGAAGAACTCTCCGCATGAGGAATCCAACGATGAGGAATCCAAATACAGGCAACCAATTTGGACCTACCTTCGGTCCAAGGCCACCCTTTAACATGTCTTTTGCAGGTGTTCCACCTCCACCACCTCCATACCCCAGGCCAAAGCAAGCTATGGGAGTGAATACTGGAGTCGCTACTTTTTCTCCATCCCGACAGTCCCATCAATGCCACCTCCTGTGACATCGCTTCCATAAGTGACCATGCCTTACATGCATGTACCATTGAATGTGGATAATGGGGGCACATCGCAGAACAATGGCTTTATTCCTAATGCAGGTCCTATGTCTCAAGACTCTGGATTTATAATAATAATGGAAAGTATTTTTAATATATTTTAGTTGATCTACGGCTATTTATTTTTAATATGCTAACAGTGAAAAAAATAAAACGTATGGATAGAAAACAAATCAATTCGTTGATATTCATGATATTTAATAGTACGATTAAATTAAAAAATATTCAATATTGGACTCGTTTTGAAGGTATTGACGAGACCGTTATAATGGTATAATTTGTAAAAAAAAGAAACGTATTTTTTCATTGCATTTTGTTCATATAGGATTATTTGTGTTAACATGAAAAAAGTGTAAAATGAAAAATGAAAGAGCAAATGATATAAAGTAAATTAAATAACTAATTGTAAGGGTGTTAAATGTGACATTGAATCTTGAAAATAACCACTTTACAATTTTAATATAATAGTATAGATATAGATAGTGTACATATATAATGTTACACATTTATGTTATCATTAAAAATATTCAATAATTAGTTTATATTAAAATTATTGACGAAAAATTATAATAATATAATTTATAATAAGAATAAAACGTATTTTTAATATATTTTAGTTGATCTACGATTATGTATTTTTAATATGCTAACGGTGAAAAAAAAGTATGGATAGAAAACAAATTAATTCGTAGTTATTCATAATATTTAATACTACGGTTAAATTAAAAAATATTCAATATTAGGCTCGTTTTGAAGATATTGACAAGACGATTATAATGATATAATTTGTAAAAAAGAAACGTATTTTTTCATTGTATTTTGTTCATATACGATTATTTGTGTTAACATGATAATGGTGTAAAATGAAAAATGAAAAGACAAAGTATATAAAGTAAATTAAATAACTAATTGTAAGGGTGTTAAATGTATCATTGAATTTTGAAAATAACTGTTTTACAATTTTAATATAATAGTATAGTTATTGATAGTATATATATGAGTAAACCATATTTTTGGTCCTTATGGTTTCCTGAAAGTAACACCTTTCGTCCCCGCAGTTTCAAAAATACAGTTTCGCCATCGTGGTATGCAAAAACGACCAAATTTGGTTCCTGCCTCTAACGGCCGTTAAATAATCTCGTTAAGTCAAGGATATTTTAGTCTTTTCAGCTTTTATCTAATTTTTCTTTAAGAAATAAATAAAAATGTAGAATACAGGGACTAAAAACGTAGCTTAGTCTAATTTATAAGCAAAAACATAAATTCCTATGATATACAATTATAATATATATATATATACACACACACACTTTATACATATTAAACAAACGCTCGCCTGAACAATTACCCACAATCCTCCACCGGCGACAATCCTCCACCGACGACCTCATCCCCCTTCGATGCAAATCTCGCCTGAATCTTACCCACAACCTCATCCCCTTCGATAGACGCTCACCACAACATCTCCCCCTTTTCTTCCCCATTCTCGCTCTACCTTATCGTCCGATGACCATGGGAACCCCATCTAATCATCGTCATCTTCTCTGGTGCTTTAACCCCATCCAGTGGCAGTTGCCATTGCAGGTGTAGAAGATTTAGCTTTAATTTCGAAAACAAATTCTTTGGTATGTTCATCATCCAAATAAATCATCCGATGAAACTTTTAGGGGTTTGAGTTCTTATTTGAAATCAATGGTGGATTTGAGTTTTTTCCAGTTGAAATCTTTCAATATTTTGAATTCTGTGTTGAAATCCACATCACGAAAGGGTGCCATCCAGGAGAGAGTGAACATCGGTGGTCGCAGGAGAGTGAACGACGGTGGTATACCCTACAACTCCGACGCCCCCTGGATATCTCTATGCAAATCATAACCCCTCCTTGCCGGCTCCTACGCCCTTTCTCTCCTTCGATGAACACCTACAAAGCTTACAATTTCTTCTCTCCTTTGATTTTGGCTTTGTTTTGGATTTAGGTACATTGATTAAGTTTGAATCACGGGTTTGATTTTGATATTTGATTTTAAGGTTTGGGTTTGGTTTTGATATTGATTTTGATTTTCGTGTTTGGGCTTAATTTTGATGTTAATGTTTGGATTCGGGAGAAGATGACTGAAAAAAATGGTCGAAGATATGTCCGGAGAAGATAGCCGGAAAAGTGGTAAGGGGAAAGGTGTGGCGGTTCTTGGTGGAAGAGGTAGATGGACACTTGTCATTGTTTTAGTGGAGGAAGCTAATTCTTTTTAAAGTTACAAGAAAAAATAATAATAAAAACCTATAATCATCTAACGAGATTATTTAACGGTCGTTAGAGGCATGGACCAAATCCGGTCATTTTTGCATACCACGGTGGCGAAACTATATATTCGAAACTGCAGGGACGAAAGGTGTTACTTTCGAGAAACCACAGGGACCAAAAGTGTAGTTTACTCTCTCTCTCTATATATATATATAATATTTCACATTTATGTTACGTATAAATATATTCAATAACTTGTTTATATTAAAATTATTGACGAAAAAATTATAATAATATAATTTATAATAAGAATGAAATGTAAAATATATTATAGTTGATCTACGATTATGTATTTTTGATATGCTTATGGTGAAAAAAAAAACGTACGGATATAAAACAAATTAATTCGTAGATATTCATTATATTTTATAGTACGATTAAATTAAAAAATATTTAATATTGAGGTTGTTTTGAAAGTATTGACGAGACGATTATAATGGTATAATTTGTAAAAAAAGAAATATATTTTTTCATTGCATTTTGTTCATATACGATTATTTGTGTTAACTTGATAAGAGTGTAAAATGAAAAATGAAAAAGCAAGAGATATAGAGTAAATTAAATAACTAATTGTAAGAGTGTTAAATGTAACATTGAATTTATATAATGTTACACATTTATACGCATAACAATATTCAATAATTAGTTATATTAAAATTATTGACGAAAAAGTTATAATAATATAATTTATAATAAGAATGAAACGTATATTTAATATATTTTAGTTGATCTATGATTATTTATTTTTAATATGCTAACGGTGAAAAATAAAATAAAATGTATGAATAGAAAACAAATTAATTCGTAGATATTCATTATATTTTATAGTACGGTTAAATTAAAAAATATTCAATATTGGTCTCGTTTTTAAGGTATTGACGAGATGATTATAATGATATAATTTTTAAAAAATGAACGTATTTTTTCATTGCATTTTTGTTTATATACGATTATTTGTGTTAAAATGATAAGAGTGTAAAATGAAAAATCAAGGGATATAAAGTAAATTAAATAACTAATTGTAAGGGAGATAAATTTAACATTGAATTTTAATGTAATTGAATAGGGGAGTGGAACGTGAGGAGGAAAAATTGGCTTTCCAAAAACCGTCCATCTGTTTTAGAACTTTAATAATATAGTAGAGATATATACGGAAAGATTCAAATGAGAAAAAGTCTGTGAGAAGTAGAGAAATGATCTTAGCCTTTCATCTGGTTAATATTTGCGGCTTTGACCGTGAAGCATCGGATAATTTCTCGCATGGTCTGCAAAAAGTAGGGGGGTAAATTCGTAACTTTTATAAATATACGACAAATAAGTTCACATATGAACCAGTGTGATTCACATATGAACTATACATTCATATATGTGAACTAATTAATTAGTTTATATGAGAATCATTAATTAGTTCATATGTGAATCACAAAGGTTCTTATGTGAACCTGTTAAGTAGTTCAACTGATTCACATATGAACATACAGTTAATTAGTTCATATATGAATCACGAAAGTTCATATGTGAATCCTGATATAATTCATATGTGAATTACACTGGTTCACATATGTAGTTCATATGTGAATCACACAGGTTCACATATGAACTCGTTATGCGTATTTGTAAAAGTTATAGAACTGTCATTCTATTTTTTGAATAGTCGCAATTTTTGACCAGTCAAAGCTGCTATTTTTGACCAGTCAAATCCAATCTTGACCGTATGAATGGGGAGGATTACTTCTCTATTTCTCACACACGTAGCATTTTTTATTTGAACCTATGGCTATATATATATATATATATATATTAATTTTATCGTTTCCAAATCCTACGTTATTCAAACCCTCACCACCCCTTGCTGCCCCATCGTTGTTTGTTCTCCGTCGTCCACCGCTGTTGTTGGTCTTTGTCATTATTGATTGATCTCCCTCTATTTGATCTAGGTTTTTTTGATTCTCCTTTTACGACAATTTAATGGAGCACATATAGACATATGAATCGAAAGACAAAAAAAAGGATTAAAAAGAGAGATGTCGATAGACAATGATGGCAGTGGATGGTGATAGAGAGTAGACGATGACGAGCCAGCAAGAAATCCCAAACCCGGCCATGCTACTTAACTGGTTTGACAAATGTTGTCATTATTGTTGTTGAGATGGTTTGTGAAAGTTGTTGCCAGTAGCAAGGGCTTTGGAAAAAGGCGCAATAATCCCTTCTAGATCTACTCTGATAATCGGCTGTTGATCTCTTATGACTCGTGAATAAAAAGGATAAAAAAAGACATGCTTTGATACCAACTGACATAGTAGGAAATACGGTAAGTTAACAAGCATTGGATCGTAGATATTGAATAAGTGTACTAGCAAAATACTCAAAATAAAAAAGGAGTAAAACTCTTATGTTTTAATTAATAATAATGAAGGAATTGGACACAAATATTGTATTCAAATCCAAAACAAGCACGAATGGCCAAAAAAAAAAACCTAAAAGTGATGGGTTTTTTTTTGTTGGCCGATTTTATTTCCAAAAACATATAAATATAATAGTTAATTGGACACCGAACGCCAAATCTGAAACATATCGGGTTTTGTCCAACAACGATCACTCTTCATTTCTATTTCTGCCGACATCCGTCCCGCATCGACACTTTCCTTCCTAAGCTTATCTATAAACTCTTGAATATTCCGATCAGACGTCCCATCTTTGGCCACCGCCTCCTCGGCGACTTTCTTCCACTTCAACGCATTCTTCCTCATCTCCCCGGCCTTTACACCGATTGTGGCCTCCTTTAAGCACTCCTCTATCTCCTCCCTCCCAATCACTCTATTCTCAGCCTCACCCCTAGACATCCTAATCCCAACCTTCCATTCATCAACCAAGTACTTGGCATTCGTTACTTGGTCCCCCCACCGCGGGAACGTTACCACCGGAACACCGCTAGACAATGCCTCCATCGTAGAGTTCCACCCACAATGAGTCACGAAACAAGACACCGCAGCGTGGGACAACACCTGGGCTTGTGGACTCCATTGGACCACCTTCCCCCTCTCGCCTGCTTCCTCGAGGAACCCCTCGGGCAACCGGCCAGATACCCCGGTAAAAGTCGCATCCATCCTCATGACCCACAAAAACGATACGCCAGAATTCAAAACCCCATAAGCCATCTCGGTAACTTGTTCCTGGTTCAAGCTCACCATACTTCCGAACGATATGTAAACCACTGATGAACGTGGCTTCGAATCGAGCCACTCCAGACATTTGTCGGCTTTTTTCAGGTCACCAGAGATATTGGAGCTGGTTTCGAGTGATGGATTCTTGAACAAGGGACCCACAGTTCGGATGGGGCATATTTGAGACATGTAGTTGATCAAATCACCTTCAAGTTCTTGAAATGTTTCCATTAATATACAAGACGTCTTTGACAAGTTCTTGAACTGTCCTAAAACGGAAAGTTTCATGAACGGGTATGGTGTCATAGGATGTAAAGTGCTCGGGATCTCATCGGACTTCAATAGCGGCATGTTCGGCAACTGAACGTCGATGTCCGGTTGTTTCTCGGTGGGAAAAGGAACCAATGAATTCTCGTGATGATAATACGAAGAAAAGCAAGCACAAGACTGGACCCAAAGCAATGCTGAAGGGATGTTAAGCTCTTCTGCCAAGTCACAAACCCATGGCACAAAGGGGTTGTTGATAAGGCATGAAACCGGGCGGCCGTCTTGTGCGTGTTGGTTGAAGCTTTTGGTTAGTGCTCGCTTTCCGTTAGCCTCGAGCTTAGGCAAATACGTTTTACGGTCATTGCGTTCATCATCATTTTCTTCGGAGCAACCATCGTCGAAGAACTCGAACCGGATCATCCCACCATGATTGCCCACCGGAATCGGATCACCGGAGGCGGCGGAACCCACTTTCTTCATTTTGTTTCCGATGGATTTGCTGGAAGAGAAGGTGACAAGAAGGTTACCCTTTGAAGCTATGAGCTTGCCAAGTCTGAGGAGTGGATTGACATGGCCTTGTGCCGGAAAGGAGACTAGAAAAACATGCACAAGGCCTTGTTTGGAAGCCATTGATGATTAATTACAAGGTGTTTGTGTGAGATGAGTTGAAGGTAAAAGTGTGTGTATATATATATACTTCAAAAACACACACACACACACTCACTCACCTACCATGGGATGGTACTCGAGAATTTGGAACCATTGAAGTATATTTTAATATGTTAATTAACTAAAACTCACAGATATTTGTTGGGTTCTACGTGAACCAGAGGGCAAGAAAAGAAAACTAAAGGGGCTTCTTTAGTTGACTTTATATGATTGCTTTTTTTATTATATGGTTATTAAAATATTTGTATAAGTTTAGTCGACATTAATAGTATCTATTTGTAAATAAAAATATCATAACTCAAATATTTTGCATGATTTCGGTTTTTCGATCTTTGGTTAATGAAACATTTGACATTTGTAATCAAAATAGATCCATTAGCAAAACCAACAAATTATAATTGATGAGAAAAACTATTTTGTAAAATTAATCATTTTTTACGATTATTAATTAAATTATAGTTATTACTTTTAATCATATAGTATAATATAATATATATTATTTTGTTATTATATATTAATTAAAGACATTTATTTCACACGGATACGTGTAAATTTTAGTGGTAGGCGATTTCCAACTCATTATTTTAGTTTTTAGTCAACAAAAGGTTAGAATTAAAAAATAATATAAATCTGTTAAAGGAAAAAACGAATGAAACAACAATAGAATAAAGAGAGAAGAAATTTGTCATTCTTATTAATCAAAATTCATTTAAATAGGGATGAGTTACAAGTAGATAGCTATGAGATATTCCAATTCTAATTTAACTCTGATATATTTATCTCTATCTCTATCATTATCTCTATCGTCGTATCCTTTAGACGATGACACACTAATCCTACAACCATCCCCCTTGTGCCGAGTTAAAGGAGTGACGGTGCAAAATTGTTGTCTCGTTAAAACCTTACGCCAAATTAAAAACCCAGTGGGATAAAAAATAGGACGAAGGAAAGAGTACAACGCACCAGTTTCTATGCAATATATAGACTTTTCCTTCAGTCTAGTTTTCTATTAGATTCGTACATTAATCATGAGAGTTAGGAAAACATGATGGTATATAAACAGTTGCCTCACTAAAATCTTCCACCAAGGAACAAAACCCAATGGGAAAAATAAAACCTTGGTTGAAGGAAAGAGCACAACATACCAATATCACAAATATAGTAGACTCCCCCTTTTGTCTACTACTCTCCCTGATTCGTGCATTAATGAAGGGAGTTTGGAAAACATTTGCACTTACTTTCTACATGTTTTCCAATATATGGTTTTAGGTAATGATTTGATAAAACGTGTTATGTTCTCCTGACATCTTGCTTGATTCAATTGAATCTCGAGGAGAGTTTTTTTATTGCTGATTGTATAATACTTAAGCAAAATATGCTTTGTGTTATCACCTTTGATGTATCTTACGTTCATTTCTTCGATACATGATTCATTATTTTCATATATGCGATACTGGTTGAACCTAAAATTACTAGCTCCTCTAATATATGTAATGATAGTTCTTAATCATATACATTATTTAATTATCTCATAGAGAGTAATATTCTTGGATTAGTTTAAGGAGGTAGTTATAAAAGATTGCTTAGTTTACTTCTAAGCAATCGGCGTGTTCATTGTGGTAATTCTTTATCCAGTTTGGGAACAACCTTTGTTTGGGGTAGACAGATACCTAATATCAGCAAAGACATACGAATACATTGTTTGGTGTTTTTCGATAAGAGCTAGTACTTTTGCTGCTTACATTCTAAGTAGGTACTGAAATTCCATTATCAGTCTCATTTTTCTTTCTATAGGGAAAGTAAAAGCCCATATCAATGGTTCCAAAATATTAATTTGATTTCATTCCAATGACATTGCGTTGGCGCTGAGCTAAATCTAGCTAACAAGTTTATTGAGAAATATAATGTATGGTCAAGTGTATTATGCTAAGTACGATAATGCACATATTGTACTTAGATAGGGAATTCCAACTCCCAGCTTTTTTCGTCATCATCCTTTAGACGAAATGTATATTTTCTTATATCCGACACTTCGACCGATCATGAGAGTGCTAACCGGATGCGCTTTGTCCATATTAAATTGCCTGATTATTTTCTGGACATAAGCGATCGGTGAATTAATATTTCACAAACTCGGTGTCCTAGCTCAAATATCTAGACAAAACCAAGTTTTTCCAAGATCTTTCCTCTCAAAATTAGATTTCAAGTAACTTGTGGTTCCTCTTATTTCATCAAGAGTGCCTATTATGTTCATAATATTGACATATGAGTTACTTTGAAAATTTGGAACTTGTTTTCCATAATAAATACGCAAGGGAACAGTTCATCGTTCTTATATATCCTTTCCTAATCAAGTATTCCATTAGGTGGGTATACCACATCCGCTTAGATTTATAAAATGGGCGTTTCAATTTTATTGCAAACGCATTTCGTGGTTTAGAGTTACTTGATTTTGGTAATGTAATATCATCAAGCACTTTTATATATCTCTAAATCTAGATCCCCGTAGAGATATGTGGTAACCACATTCATGAGTTGTATTTCCATTCATTCGGAAACTACTAGGCTAACAAATTATTCGGATGTCATAACATCCATCATGAGAGAGTAAGTCTCCTCGTGGTCAATCCAGGGCGTTATGAGAAACCTTGCGCCAAAGGAGAGCCTTACATATTAGGACTTCATTATTCTCGTTACGCTTTCTGACAAAGACTAAGTTATGTCCTATGGGCTTTACACTTGATAGGTTAGCACTACTAGACCAAATACCCGATCCTTTGTCAAAGAATATAATTCTTTCTGGATTGTTTCTTTACATTTAGGTCAATATGCTCTTTGTTGATATTATTCAACTGAGCCTGGTTCGATGTCGTCGTGCTCGATCATCTTATGAGCCATCGTATATGCGAATAAATCATCAATGATTATATATGATATGTCCATCGACTCATATGTACTCTCATAGTTCATTTGAGATTAATATTCATCTCTAGAATCAATATTAACTTCAGACCGTCCTCTAGTGATGATTCATGGACATAATTATAATTAGAGACAATATCATGAGAGTTTTGTGTATTGATGATAAATGGATGTGCCTAACTATTCTCTTCCTTTAGAATAGTATCCATCGAACCAAGTAGCTTCCACCACTTCCATTTGGTAGCTACGACCTCAACCACACCTCCACTATGTATGATTGCAACGCACTTTCCAATGGCGTTGTGCCCCTGTTGGGGACTTTTTAATCTTGCGAGTATATTTGCATCTCGTATATGTGATCTTGTCACTTTTGGGATAACATTAAATGTATCAGGTATTGAGTCTGATTCGTTTGACTTCAACATTATGTTGTGAAGTTTTGGGGATCAAAATGAGACAGAGTGAGAATATTCAATGACACTTCCTATCGTTCCCATGGAAAATCCTTTTTCCTATCTCCCCCTAATGATGGGACTGTCTCATGAAAGTGACAACCCGCAAATCTAGCGGTAAAGAGATCACTAGTCAAATATTCTAATTAGAGGATAATTGTTGGGGATTCATATCCAACATATACCAAGTCATCTTTAAGGACCCATTTCGATGCGCTGTGGCACATATAATCAAACATGCGTAAATGTAAAGTATCAGGCTTATATCCAGTTACCATAACTGGTACTCATGAGGCTAGTTAGCAAGCAGTGGGTCTAAAAACGAAAAAAAAACTACATATAATAATTGCATAACCCCAGGTAGATGTGGATAAATTGGTGCGCATTACTAATACCCTAGATGTCATCATATTCTTTTGATAACAACTTCTATGAGACCATTTTATATATACACATGGGGTATAGGAAACTCTGCATTGATCCTAATACATATGCAATTAACATCAAATCCTTATGATGTAAATTCTCCAACATTCCAAGTCATGTAGACTTGATGAAATAATCAGGGTGGTGAGCCCTTAAACTTATAGCTAGTGCTAGGAGTGCAGTATTTCATGTGGACAATAATACGACATGTGTTCATCGTGTCGAAACCAGAACCATAAAGTACTTTAATGGCCCGCATTCTGGATTTTTAAGTCCATAAATATCACCTTGTATTTGTTGTAATAATGGAATATTTTTTGTATTATATCCTTAGCTTTAGGATGATCTCATTCCTGTCTTGGGTAAGGATTAGGGTATATACAAAAGTTTTACGTATTTGAGAGGGCATATTGAAATTGTATTCCCAATTACATTCAAGCAATTCTCAATTAATGATCTAACAATATTAAGATTCTAGAGAGAGAGAGAAGAGAGAAAGCGTAGTCACAAGTATATTGATATGAAAGTTATATGCGTATGATACTTGGTTACAAGATTTACAAAGCAACATGGTATTTATACCACAAGCTTTTCTCACAAGATAAACTCTCACAAGTCTAAAACAACAAACTACAAGATTGACTTAGCTAAACTTTGACTTAGAAACTTTGACCTTGTTGACTTTACAGACTTAGACTTTTCCTATTAAATCTTGGATACAATTAATACACTAACAATTTCCCCCTTTGTATTCAAGATTTAATAAAAATGACATTAGTCTTCAGCGCTTTGATTCTTCAACTTTTATCTTTAACGACTTTGAACTTTGAAGCTCTTTCTGAAGTTGTTGAAGAATCTTGAAAAGTCTTTAACACTTTGCAGCTTTGGAAAGTCAACAAGTCTTGAAAACGAATCATTTAAAGTCTTGAAACAATACTATGAAAACTTCATCTTTGAAACTTCTTTAAACTTCTTTGAAATCTTTTGCCTTTGAGAAACTTCGAGGAATCTTTCAAAAACTTTATCTTCATCACTCCGATCTCTTGATCGTCTTTGGAAAAACGAACTTTCACGAATATTCTAATTTGACTTTGAATAATCTCAGAATGATTTCTTTTCATCTGGCTTGGACTTTCAGAATCGTATTTAGAAAGTCTATTTTCTTCAAATCATCTTTGAAATTTGAATCTTTCAGAAATTTCTTCCACTTTTTGACATCTCATCTCTGAAATTGATCTTTGTAAATTTCTCCCCCTTTTTGATGATTGTGAGCACCATAATCATCAAAACATCCTCAATTTCAGCACTTTCTTTGAATCTCCCCCTTTTACAAATATTCTCCCCTTTTGAGATACATTTGACATTCTCTGCCCTTTGATCTGAATAGCTGAATCATGAACTGTATATACCCGAATCTTTTCAAATCCATATATAATGAACTTGGTAACCCTGATTCAACAAATGAAATAGTTAGGAATGCCTGTCAGTAACACGGAGTTATTGTATACACCGAATGTACAATTTAAGGAGTTGGTTTGATGATGACTCCTCAGGACTTCCATTCAATCATTGAAAAACACAAGGTTTATCTATGAATGTTCTGACAGAAAAACAAATTTTATGTGTGCTTGTGCTTGTGTTATGAAACAATTTAGCACAATGATTGTGTTTCATAAGGCTCAAATTGTGTAAACTGTTGAGACAGAAACAGGTATTACACGAACTCAATGTGCATGAAAGAGGTGCGAAGGTGGGGCAACTTTCCTTCTTTTTCAATATCTTAATCTTCCGAGTGAAGATCAGATAGCAGATATGCTGCATCCCCAAGAAAAATTGAAAAATTACTTTGTTAAGAAAGAAACGAGTGGCGGGTGGGGTTAAATGCAAGAGTTGGCATGGGCTCACTGCCTTTTTCAATGATGGTCACCAAAGAATGTGAACCAATCAGTAGATGTGGCTGCCCGACTCAGAAAGTGGTTGGTGCAAAGTTTTCATATTCTTTTAACTCTGTTCTCACACCCTCTTTCTTTTTATGAATATGTTCACTTCTAACCAAACTCTCTTTTACATTTTATCGCTCCACACAATGAGAAAAACTCAACTGGATGAGTTATCTCCCCCACTCTTTGATTTATGACCCCTCACTCCTCAATCACTCAAGGATAACTTCCGGGGGAAGGAAACACATGTTAACGTGAATCCATGGAAGTTCTGTTTAAGCTCACACATGAATCCCATGTAATTTGTCCTAAAAGAATGGTTGTTCAACAGTTTAACTTTAGCAGTTAAGCTCAAAAATGTATGATGACATTGTCAAAATGTATGCTCATGAAAAATATGAATGAAATTTGAGCATTTGAACTTTGAAGATTTCTCAAAACAAATATATTGAATGAATGAAATGAAATCAAGAGAATTGTTTTGAGAATCTGACAATGTGTCAATCAGATCAAATAAAATGGTTAGGGTATCAAAGAATTGGATATTTTGTTTATATGAATGAATATAAAAAATTTTGCAATGAAAGCACAAATTTGGAAATGGTGATTGATGCTCAACAATAATTGAAAGCAAACGAGAGTATTACCATCGAAAAATTTGTTCGTTATGAGACATGGTAATAACAAATTAAAATGAAGTACTGAACCGATGTGTGTGAATACTTTACAGTATATAGACAAGATAATACGCAAGTATTGATCTTTGGAAACACACGGTCAGTTTAAACATTGAAGCTCAATATGAAAAACATTTGAAAATCACACTTCTTAATTCATGAAATCTTTTGAGAATAGAGAAGTGATTTGAACATTTCAGAAAGGGTTTTTCATGTTTGAAAGTTGTTCTTCTTCCAAACAATCAAAGATCTAAGATCAGAAGATATTTACCTTTAAGTTCCCCCTCAAATAAGTATATCATGATTTGTTTTCTTTTAAGCTCCCCCTGGATATTTTAAAAATATCCTTGTCTGAACATTAAGAACGTGTCCTGATCTGTCATGTGATCAGAAGCCATAGTCTTGACACTTAAGTTCGGGTTTTGAACTGTTTTGTTCAAAAGCCAATGTTCTATGCTCCCTCTTAAACCTTGGGTGCCTGCAACACAGTTTTAGCTTTTGGTACCCACTAGTATTTTGGTCCTGATGAGTTAGTTGCAGTTCTTGTGGGGGTAACATAATAAGAACCATACCAGTAATTAACAAAGTTATTACTTACAAAGTCATGTGCTCCACAGTAAGAACAATAAATCTTCTTTTGAGCAACCCTGATCAAATGATTAGTCGAGTAATATATATCAGAATTACCAAAAGAGTTACCTTTATGCACACTGTTCTTGTTGGCATTGGTTGTGGATACAGATGCTTTGTCTTTCTTCTTCTCTTCTGAAGAATCCTTCACTCACCAGATCATCTGATTTTTCTTCGATTGCTTTCCAAGAGATTTAACGTAGAATCTCGCTGGTCCATCAACAGATTTGTCATAAAATAGATTTGATGGTCGAATCTGACTTGATTTGACAATTTTAGGTTTGACACTGTTCTTTTTGAAAACATTTTTATCATGAATAGAACTTGAAGTTGTTTTGAAAGAACAGACTGATCCTGTTGAGTTATCAACAGTTGATTGACTAATCACATCAGCTGTTAATTTATCTGACAATTCAATGTTTGCAGCTTCTAAGTCATTTATCTTTTTAGTTAAAATGTTTCTTTCATCTGAAGGTGTGTCAAACTTTTGTTTCAAATCATATTTGGCCTTCTGTTCTTTTTGATAATCTGATGACAGAGCAGTTATTTTGGATATGAGCTTAGATATCTCAGATTCAAAATGTGAACGTTCTTGCTCAAAATCTTTTTGTAAGTTCTTGGTTTTATCAGAAATTTCATTGAAGATCCCAACATTTCTCTTTTCATATTTCTTCTTTTCAATATCCAAAGACTTTTTGTTTTCTTGAAAAACTTTTCTTTCTTTCTCAAGTAAGTCTTGTAGAATAGAAATCTGTTTGGGAAATCCAATATTTTTATCTACAAGAACTTTTCTTTCCTTAGCAAAATTATCCCGTTCAGTTATCAAAATCTTTTCAAAGTCGGATACTTGCTTGGAAAGTTTAAGGCATCTAAGCTCTAAATCCTTCTTCTCTTGGTTAGCTTTCTTTGATAAATCAGAAAGCTTTTGAGCAGAGGAAGTCTCCAGATTTGATCTATCTTTCTCTGCTTGGATACTTTTTAACAATTCAGCATTTTGTATCTCCAAGACAGAAATTTTCTCTTCGAAAGCCTTGAACTTGTTTTGAAGCTTGATTGATTCATCTTGCAAATCTGATGATTTCTGTTCAATCGTCTTCAGTTGGCTTTGAAGTTTCGCTTTAACTTTATCTTTTTTAATGCTTTTCATCAAATCAACATTTTTCACTTTCAATGTATATACATTTTCTTCAGAAGCCATATACTTTTGTTGAAGCTCAACTGATTCATCTTGTAGTTCTGATGATCTTTGTTCAGTTTTCTTCAGTTGGCTCTGAAGATTTGTAACATAAGACTCCTTGAGCTTGATTACTTCTTCAAGAGACTGAATGGTATTATCTTTTATTTCTATCATTTTCTCTCTATCTTTAATCTCTTTCTCTTGTTCTTTTATCTCTTTTTCTTTTGCACTGATGATACCTGCAAAATCAGATTTAGCAATTTCAGTACATTTTGCACAAACAGGAGTTTTATCATAATTTGACAAATTTAATTTCAACTCCTGAATTTGCATTTGAAGCTTTGAATTTTGATTTTTCAGTTTGTCTCTTTCTGCTTCTAGAACAGGTATCTCAGGCATGTACAAGACTGCCATATCTCTAGCTGAAAGTACAGTATTTTCTCTCTCGTCTGTCTTTGGCATATTGAATAGAATGTTAGCTTAAAAGAAAATGATCGTCAAAAATCAGAAAAATTTGACCACTATCAAAATATGTCCCCCTCCGCAGACTTAGCACGGGGGTCCCGCTAAGCTTACTTGCGCGTAACGTGCGCGTTTCGGGAACTCGCAAGCTAAAACTCGCAGATGGAATCTCGAAGAAACTCGCAGATCAAGGAGCTAAACTCGCAACCTTTGATGTGCGCGTTCTATGAACTCGCTAATAACGCCTTGCGCGTTTGAGACCGAATTCTTCAACTTGCGTGTTCTTGAGATGAACGTGCGCTTTTCACAGAATCTGCGCCTTCTTGGGAAGAACTTGTGCGTTTCACAGATCTAGCGCGTTCTTGCGATGAACTTGCGTGTTCTTCACCTGTTCGATCAAAAATCAAGTAAAACTTGATTTCTGAATCTGAAAATCACACAATTTGTTCAATATACAGTACGAAACAAGATTTCAACACTGAAATTACAAAAGAAATCGAAAATTACAGTGCTCAATTCGAAATACAGTGTACGACTTTCACTTTTCACGAAACCAACATTTTGATCAAATTGATGAATCTAAAGTACGAATTAGACTATGTGATCTGAACGAAAGTTGATCCTATGGATAAAACGTACACAATCAAATCAATTTCTTGATTTAATTGCACAAAAATAAGAAAAACACGGATCAAACAGTAAATTTTCAGTCTGCCAAAAATATTTCAAAAAAATAATTTCAAATCTGATCCAAATCTGCTACTTCTTGTTTGCTCTGATACCAAATGAAATTGTATTCCCAATTACATTCAAGCAATTCTTAATTAATGATCTAACAATATCAAGATTCTAGAGAGAGAGAAAAGAGAAAGCGTAGTCACAAGTATATTGATATGAAAGTTATATGCGTATGATACTTGGTTACAAGATTTACAAAGCAACATGGTATTTATACCACAAGCTTTTCTCACAAGATAAACTCTCACAAGTCTAAAACAACAAACTACAAGATTGACTTAGCTAAACTTTGACTTAGAAACTTTGACCTTGTTGACTTTACAGACTTAGACTTTTCCTATTAAATCTTGGATACAATTAATACACTAACACATATTATGATGACAATGTTGTTTCTTATGTTGCAGAAGTCAACAGTTGCAATTTGTTTCGTTTTGTCTTTCACTCGAAAGAGAATGTGTCTATGTGTATTTTGCAATACATGGATCACCATGTCATAACCATGGTGTCCCACATGGTCATGTCGAAACATATATGTGTCATTTCCCTAAAGTTCTTTATTAGTGACAAAAATGTTTCGATGACTCAATAATCTACTAGTTTGACACATAGTTTCCATGATATATGTTTACTTTCATATTTATTAGAACTTATGTATATATGCTCATTTCCATAATAATTTCCATTTGATACGAATATTTTTACAAGGTTCCTATTGATCTTGTACCAACAAGAAAATGACAGTTCATCGTCTAAGTATTTTGGTTGGAATAAGTATTAGTCTATCTTTTTTTAAATTGTGTGAGAGGTCAAAAAAATCAATTCTCCTCGATATATTCCTACACGGAACAGAGAATATTGAAATTTTTGCATTTGTAACGATGTATTTCTTTACATCTATAATGGTTACATATTCAATTACTTAGCAGAGAAATTAATTGTGATACTTAAAATTAATTTCAAAGAAACATATGCTTAACCAATATTAACCATTAAATTAATATGTTTATAGTTCATTTTTAAACTTGTTCCCTTTTTGATAGAAACACTTTTTAGTGCATTTCTTATTTGATTGTCCATTATCATTTAGGGTAGTAGTTGTATCCCTACACCAGGTGTTGAAAAATCCTTTCTTGACTCTTACCAAGACCCTGGCCCTTTCTAGGGTCTCGTCCACATAGTGCATAAATGTTACATGTGTGAAATTGTTTTTAACTCTATGTTCTTTGGAGTTGTTTCCACCTTTAATGCTTTCATTATTGATCTCGAGAATTTTATTTGTCTCGACATATGTGGTGTTATTATTCGAAAGAACCTTGTTATGTCTCTCAACCACTTGCAGTAGGTTGATGAGTTTGTCTAAAGGTTACATTCCAACTTATATTAGTTCATTAATATTTTTGATATATGAAAGGTGGAAATAATGTTAAGAACCATGTCATATTCTGTGAGTTCCGTGCCACAGAGATTGAGACGCGTTTCAGATATAACATTTCTTTGTTGAAATCAATTACCTTTTTGTAATCGAGTAAGTGGGTTTCATTCCACTGTACGATTAGTTCGGGAAGTACATATTCATGAGTACTCCCGATTATCCCTTTCGGGACATCCCACATTTCTTTGGGGGTTTCTAGTAAAGGTATTCCTATGAAACTTAGGATTTATATGTCGTCTCAAAACATGAGGGTATTTGCTTGTACCTTTTCAAGATGTTGGTTTTAGAGTCAATTGGGGAGTCGATGGACTTTAGGTATTTTCTTGTACCTTTTCAAAATGAGGTTTATATACTCAGTTATGATACTCAGATTCTTTTGAATTTACGACGTTGGTTTTGGGATGAGTTGTTTCAACCATTTACATATATAAAGAATAATATATGATTTTCTTTTTGATAAGAAAATGGATTATGGTTATGAAATTTCATTATCATAACAATATTGGATTTTTGTATTCTTATATTTTGTTGATAATACTTCATCAATATTTTAATTTGTGAAAAAGGAAATCACTCAATCTATTGGATTTCCAGGTAGTAGGGAAATCACATGGATTTCTTAAGTCCCTACAAACCTTAGGTTTGTTTACACTCGTTTGATAAAATCCAGTTGATATCTTGTGATTTATTTAATTTAAATATAACATTGTTAATTATAAATCATTTGGCATGGGGCAATGAGTTTGATATATGAAGCCAATTTTAATATTTTAATACCTTAATAGTATTTTTGGACCTTTTGGTAAAGACCAAAATATATGGGGTTGGAAGTGTAACTTCCAAAAATTAATTATATAGTTTAAAATTATGAATAGGAACTCACAATCAAGATAAATGTTGATTTTAACTATAATAATTATATAATAATAATAATCATAGTCATAATAGATGAACAAACATAAATAACAAGAAGCGTTTAAAACAAAGCTATCAATTCAAATATGATTAAACACAAAAAATGTAGTAATAATATAATAAATACAGGGGAGATATATAATAATTTTTGTTACCCGTATGTAGTAGAACTACTTTCATAAACACTTTATTTTAAATATAAAATATGTAAAAAGAATAATTAAGATAATCATATGACTCATAATACTTCATGATTATCTTTATAAAAAATATTACAATATTAAAACAAAATAAACTACATCTTTATCATTCAACCTAGATAAATTAAAGTATAATACAAAATTGAAGTAAACAAATTATACAAAACACGAAAACTTTCGACATCAAAATACTCCATAAAATTGATAAACAACTGAAAACATTATCGCATTCTCAATACCACACAAACTTTGTTATTAATTTGATAGAGACAAATAAATAAAATATATCACGGTTACACTTTTACTATTTAATAATATACTTTAATAGTTTAATTAAAGAATGTAGACTTAATACTTTATATAAAAAAATCAAATTTTATTTGTATCAGTAAGTATTAAAATAAACATTTTTTTAGGCTATTGATACGTATGTAAGATTTTTAAAATAGATAAAAATTCAATTTTTTTTATAGTGCTTAGTAAAAGGATAGATATCAAAACGTAAGAAACAAACAACAATACATGTATGGATACTTGGCTAATCTAGTTAGATTTTCTCACCGATCTCTCTTCACCCCTCTCTGGTCAACAAAAAACTATGTCTTTTAATTGTAGAATTGTTTTTATTTATAATAATAATAATAATAATAATAATAATAATAATATTACCTCATTCTTTATAATGGGAATGAAACAATCAAAGGAACATACACAGTTTGTAAAATCAATAAAACATACCTGCCAGTGATAAAGCAGTCGTTATGATGCTTGACTGCTTATTTTAGTTTTTCGATGTTGCACGCTGTTGTGAACAATGATAACAAACTAACAAAAATTCTATTTAGTATATATAAATAACAAGCCGAAAGAAAACTTACTTGAATTTGTGACCAACGTAATAAGAGCAGACAAGTAGGCAACGAGCAACAGACAAAACAACCATTTAATTATAATAAATTCTGAGCTTACGTGCTGATAACGTGTTAAAGGAAAAAGCGAATGGAACAACAATATAATAAAGAGAGAAGAAATCTGTCATTCTCATTAATCAAAATCCCTTTAAATAGGGATGAGTTACAAGTAGATAACTATGTGATATTTCAGTTCTAATCTAACTCTGATATGTTTATCTCTATCTCTATCATTATCTCTATCGTCATATCCTTTAGACGATGACACATTTATCCTACAACAAAATCTATATTGTAATGTAATATATAGTAAAATGTTGGATACTTGGTTTAATTTCTATTTAATGTGATAAATATATATACACTACTAAAAAACATCATTTCTGATAAAAAAATACGTCGTAAATTCGTCGGAAATAGCATTTAGTGGTGGATTTCCGGCGGATACCATTGTCGAAAGAAGCCTCGCCATAAAATCATTTTTCCGGCAGATTCATTATTTTCGGTGGATTTTTCCGTCAAAAATCTGCCACAAACTTTTTCCCACTTTTCTTAAATTTTTTAACTTAATTAAACTAATAAATTATAGGAATTAATTTACCGATCGATTTCTGACGGAAGTAAATTAATCCATCGGAAAATTTAATTCTAATTTTTTATTAAAAAACAAATGAAAACTACTATTTTCCGACGGAAAATCTGTCAGATATCCGTTGAAAATATTGTACATTTAAAATTAATAATAATAATATTGAATTTTCATATTAATTATAATTTTACCCAAATAGCAAATAATACTATAAATTACTAGGGCATTGTTGGGCAAAAAAAAGCTAGCTTATTGAAAAGTTACTCATATTAGCGTTTTGTAAAGCTATCTTATTAGCTAGTTTGCCAAACATAGCCTAGATGTGCAAAAGTACAAACAACATATTGCAGGCACAAATTCAGTCCTCAATCTAGAAAATTCAATTTGAAGTTATCAACAACATTCAAACCTAAATGAAGAACACAAATCTTGTAGCAAAAAACACACTGGTAGTTACCAAATCAAACAAGCTTGAGGTGGGGGTATCGGGTGCGATGTACATAGACCTGTCCTCTACTCTTTTATTCCATGAAGACCCGCGACTTGAAATAAGTGTGTGTGAAAAAAGCAGCTTGCCCAAAAATTTTGAACGCATTGAAAATGGAAGAATTGGTAGGTGAAAATAACTAAAGCTAGGGACGAAAATTGGAAAAAGCTTTTGCTAGACAAAAGTAAGCAACAACATATAAGGAGAGAATCACTACACAACACATGCTCTGGTGACCATTGTAAACAAATAGAGACAAGAATGAAACTGACAGAAAAGGAAATCACATTAACTTTTCCATGAGAATTTGGGATGAGAGCTCTGAGGACGGATTATTAGAGTATCTTCAACAACTTTTCTATAATTTTCTAAAATAGAGAATAAAAAGTGAAAATCTTTAAAATGTATTATATTCAACTCAATCAGATTTGCTATTTTAGAAAATTTAAAACAACTTATATTATTAAAATATTCTCTAATTTATCATCCCAATACAATTAAACAACTTAATATAAAATGATAAAAATTGAATCTCATTGGTGGGATGGAATAAAATAATATTTTTCTCTCTTATTTAGAGAATTGTAGAAAGTTCTCTATATTTAGAGATTTTTTCAAGATTCTCTATTATAGTAAACAAATTAACAATGTTGTTGGAGATAGGGGTGTTCATATAAACCATCAACCTGTACAAACCACTCACACTGCACCGCAAAGCGAGGTTTAGAACTTCCGCTGTGCGGTTTGCGGTTTGCATTTTTACCAAACCGCACTATGCAGTGCGGTTTTGAGTTATCAAACCGAGGTTCAAACTGCACCGCACCGCACATTATATATATGTATATATTTTTAATTTCATATATTACACACACACATATATGTATATAAGAATATTGCAATATTTATATAATATGTATTTAGGAATCGGACGTATTGAATATTTTTATTTTTTGGACTACGATCACGTTTTCATTGATTTTAAAATGAAGTTTTGATCTTATAATTATTGAATTGTAGGTGTAAAGTGCGTAAGGTACAAACCGCATAAACCTCACCGCACCGCACCGCATTTAGCAGTGTGGTTTGAGGTATATGCGGTGCGGTTTGGAAAAATGCTCAAATCGCATATGCGGTGCGGTTTGCGGTTTTTCCCCAAACCGCACCGCGAACACCCCTGGTTGGAGAAGGATAAATAACAAAACCCCCATTTTTTCTATTTTAGCAATGCTGCTGGATATGCTTTTATAGTACAAGTACTCATAATTTGTTCCCCCTCTTCTCTTTAATTCTAGAATAAAAGGGATTATAAGTCACAAACAAACATCCTAAATTGTATAAAATTACTTGAATCAGTCATGTTCTACATTTATCGTCCTACAAAAATTTCTCAAAGCATACGAAGATAATCCATTACTAGAGGGTTCATTCACCATATTTCAAACATGGCTAAACTCCTTTATAGAGAAAACAAACAGTGTACAAGATCGAGAACGCAAGGCACCGGCTTGAGAAAAAAATGGTTTTGAAATGCAAAGCCACCATCTTAAACCCATTAGTTTACAAGAACCCTTCAAAATCAAAATCTCAAACCCATTAGTTTACAAAAACCCATCTGGAGCACGATCTGATGTGAGAGAAAAATGAACATAAAAAACAAGCAGGAGTTAGGGTTTCGAACCTTACCAAGCAAAGCTAAATTGAGCAGGAGCAAAATGGAGAAGAGCAACTAATTTCAATGGTGAGGTAGGTGATGGGCAGTTTAACACACCTGCAGACATATGATGATTAGACCCTAAAGCAAGTATACACTGTGGTCCAATATCGTCTTTCAAGTAATAAAATGGTAAGAACCAAGTACGTCCACAAGGATTGGAGTAAAAGTAGAATAAAAGTGTAATAAAAGAGAAGACTTCAGATAGCGATTTTGAAGACTTTGATTGGTTTGAGTTAACAGTTAATTAAGATAACAGAGAATAAAGAAAGCAAGGGTGTCAGACTTTTGGTGACCATTAAACACAAGCTTATGTGGACCAATGTTGTAGCCTTACAACATTGTGTCTATCAACAACTAGTTCCACCTTCTACTTTGAGAGTGATCCTTCCGAATTCTAACCGTAACACTAGTGTTTAGCTTCTACCAGCACATTCCTACGCAGTATCAGGACCAGTAATAGTGTCAAACGGTGTCCTCAAAGTATATGGATAAACAAATCCCTTTGTTAAAAATCACTCTTCCGATCCGATTCCCATATCATTCAAGTTGATGTGTTCCAAGTGGCTCATTCTAGAGTCTAGTACACTTTAACAATTTAACTAGTGATCAACTCGTCGAGAATATATCAATTAGAAAAACATAGACAACAGGTTCCTTTGTTAGCAACTTTTCCAAGTGTACTTTCTATGTCATTCAAATTGACGAGTATTCATGTGGCTCATTCCTGAATCTACTACACTTTACCACTTTCAAATTGATAAATTTGTCAAGAAGTGCATTTGGATTTATAAAACTTAGAATGAAATGGTGGAACATCATTATTGGGAAACGATGTCCACTATCTTTTGGTTTAAAAACTCACTCGTTATCTCACACCCAAGCTAGTGAAATTAACTACTCATAAAGGAAAGTGAATTGCGAGAAATGTAAAGAACGAAAAATAAATGCATAAAGTAAATGGCATAATGTAAATGAAATCAATGACAGAATGTAAGTGTGATAAGCGTAATAAAGTAAAGAATGCAAAGACAAGAGAGCGATTAAGAATATGAAGTAAAGCAAATGCAAGACTTGAATTAAAACATAAAAAATACTTGGGAGGAAATGTAACAATCGGTTTAAGACCGATTGGATATGCCTAAAACAAGGCCCTAACCACTTCTATTTATACTAAATACTTAGAGCAAAGCCCAGGGGATTAAAGGTTGCTTAGGGCCAAAGTTTGACCAAGTCAATAAAAGTACAAAAAAGCAACTAAAGTGCCTTTTTCCCATAGATAAATACAACAATAGATTTTTCTTCAAAAAGTCTTCATTCCCAAGCTTCTAACATCTGGTCCCACAGAATAAATGGCTGAACGAATTAAGTCATCCAAAAAGACATCTGCACACCAATGTTGTTGGAATGCTGCCAATGCTGCTGAAATGCCAAAAAGAAAGAAGAAAATCAGCCTACTTTTAGAGTACTATGGGTAACATCACAACTTTAAGCTTCATGACAAAAAAAAGTGGAAAATAATATAGAAAAAGACTCAAAGTAGGGATTGGAAAGTAAAATAAACTATCCTAAAAGAGAGAAAATGACTGTTAATGCATTGATTTTGCCAATGCATATCACATCCCCAAATTTAAAATGTTGCTTGTCCCCAAGCAACCAAATGACAACCAAAAATTGACTCAAATTAAAAAAAATCAAGATTATGGCATTAAGTGAACACATCATGAAAAACATACCAACAATGTAATCCATAACCTTTTATATATCTTTAGTGACAACCTCATAACCTAGAAGTGTGTGGACCATAAGCTAGCAACACATTTTTTTTGCTCAAACACATACTACTTCTAAGATCAATAAGACTTTGAAATATGGGTTCACTCTTTTTGGCTCATCTTTTCCTCACTTCGCCTTTTCTCTCAATTATAGCCTTGTTTTTGAACTTTGTTCAAATTTTTTGGACACTTTTGTGCTCTTTTAATTGAAAGCATGCACCTTGCCCCAAAGGGACATTTTTGGTGCTTCTTCACAATTTCCCAAGAAGGTATCGTATTGGAGCTTTGCTCTCTTTGTTTGATATTTTGACCTTTAATGGATGGATATCCCTCACCCCCAAACTTAGAGTATTTAATATTCTCATTGGTTGTTGTTTCTAAGGATATAGTGTATATGAGGGTGTCAAGTGGCAAAAATTGTGAAATAAAGTTATGGCTTATCTCATCCCTTAGAAAAATGTAGTGATGTGTGATCAATTGTGTCCCAAGAACATGTAGCTAGTTCTAGAAAGAACAACTACTAGGTGAGTTGTGAATATCCAATGAATTATTTTGGCTATAGACACAAAGTTGGAAATAGCTTCACACATGCAATCTTGAGAAAATAAACCTAAAAATGTATAAAAACTATCCCTAGACACAAAAATAATAAAATAAAATGAAGCTTAAGGAAGTGGATGAAACCTTCCCTACTTCAATGGAGTAGTTTGTGTGTCTTCAGAACTGTCCATGGATGTTGCAGCATCCACAACATCAGCTTCGGCCTTTAGCTTGCCAAACTCCTCTTTTAATCTGGGGTTCTCTTTATTCAACCTGATGTTTTCTTTCTTCAAAGCCTTCAACTTTTCTCCCAACCTCCTCACTTTTCTCCCAACCTCCTCACTTTGCTCCTTGTGTTTGCCTCCAAGTACTCCTTAAGCTTTTTGTAAGCCACATTGGATTTGTTTTGTCCTTCCTTGATTTTCTCTACCAGCTCCGTTTGTAACCTGTCAATACGATCAAAATACTCGTTCCTCTGATGCAACATACTATCCATGAGCGCGTTGTTTTGGCTCATAAGATCTTGGATTAAACACATCATTTCAGAAGGATTCCTAGTCCTTGGCCCTGTCTCTCTCAATATGGATACTAACTTCATGTCTATTGTCCATCTCTCCTAACCTTCTCTTACTATCTCATCATCATAGTACTGTGGCACCCCAGCCTGCACACATAACTTTTGAATCAAGGTAGGTAAAACAGCTTCCCTTGTGATCTCTTAGAGCAATATTCATCCCCATGAGAATAATCTCCCCCACATCTAGGCTCATACCCTTCATGATACAGTAAAGCATACACATTCTCTCAACAGAAATATAGCTATCATGGGTTATAGGACTAAGGGAGTACCTAACAAAGTTCATCCACACATTTGCATTAGATGTGAGACTGGAAGCCTTGAAAGTATTAAGCATATTGTGAGGCTCCCAATCCACATTAGGCTTCCCAAGTTCTTTCACAATTTCATTCAACTTTGCCTTTGTAGCTTTTTTAAACAACTTCTCAAAGTCAGTGGACCTAGGTGGTGAAAGGCCCAACATAGTGTTGATAGTTGTGGCTAAAAAAGTGAGTCCAACCCCCTAACATTAAATGTCCTACTAGTGCATAAGCTTGCCTCAACATAAAACTCTCTAGCTAGAGTAAGGTTGTAAGCATGTTGTACCTCACAAAATGTTTCCCCACTTTTGAGCTTGAATTACCTCTTCGATGAAATCAAACTCTGCTACACTCCTTGCATCAAAACCTCATTCAGGTAAGGCTGGTTTTTTTCATATTGGAAAAACATCTTCTTAACATCATTGGAACTTAAGCCATCATTCGGAAGTTGTGGTCTCTCCATGAATTCGGACCTTGAAGATTCTGCCCTCGAATGTTGTGGGGATGATGTGGGGGCAGATTGCTTTTCCTGCAAAAACTTTCTCTTGGATGATCTAGTGGCCCTGTTTTTTTTACCTTGCTCTTACCCTTTATGGCAAGTTTTTCCTTTTTCTGGGAGGGTCCTTCACTGTGTTTATCTTTAGAAGTACACTTCTTCCCCAAACTTGTCTCCTTTTTAGAAGAACTAGGAGTGAATTGGGGCTCAAAATCCTTAGGCGGAGAGAGGTCCTCTTGGCCACCTTTACTTCCCTAACCCAATTCTACGACATGTGGAATGCCCAATTTTTTCATAAGATCATCCATGATCAAAGAATCGGCGTCTTTGGGAGTACACTTAATAATCATCAATTCTTTGTTTTTCTCATGAATGTTCTCTTTGTGAGCCTCAATGCCCAAAGACACGTGGGGTGCATTATCATCCTTCATTATTGTATCATCCTCCTCATCTTCTGAATCGGAGGTGATTTGGCCATCAAGAATGGCATTAGGGCTTTGAGGAGTTATCGGAGGTTGGAATGGGATGACAACATGATCCTCAGTGACCTCCAAGGCTGGTTCATTCAAGTTGGGTCTTTGAGAGGGTTCTCCAGTGGTTTCGATTACAGGTTCGAGAAGTGATTTCTCGGCGGCTTTGGTGGTAGAATCGACTTTATTGGCTTCCATAATAGGTGCTTCGATGGTTTTGATCACTTGTTCGACGGTTTACTTCTCGTTATCTTTCGTGGTTGAATCAATTCCCATGGATTTCCAAAGGGGGGGTTCTTCGGTGGTTGGTGGTTGATTGTCGGCAGTTGCACCGACTCTCATGGGTTCTTCGACGGTTGGTACTTCGGTGGATGGTGGTGGTTGTCAGTGTTGAGAGCCATTGTAGATGGTTCGGTGTTCTTCTTGGGAGCAATCACTGTGGCCCTTTGTCGTCCACTTCTTCTCACCAGAGTGGTTTCGTCAGCGGGATTGTTCCTTGCCGGTCGTTTCACACGAGCCATGGTTTAGGGCTTGGATTTAGGAACATGTATTTAGGAAAGGTAGGTATTTTTGAAAAATGGGTTTGTGTTTAAAAAGGCTTACGGATAGGAAGTTAAAATGGGTTTTAAGGTAGAGGTTACTTGGAGAGGATGGGTAAGTGAGTTGATGGTTTGGGTAATAACCGATGGATAGAGGGAGAAATGATGGGGGAAGGTACTAATGATGCCTAAAAAAATGGGGTTGTGTGCTAATGATGGTACTTTTAGGTTAGTGATGTCATCTAGTTCTCCCTTATCCCTTCACTTTTTTTTCCTTTTAAATCTGCCACTCAAACCTAATGCAAGACTAGAAGACAAAATTTGCATGGCTTCTCCTTTTTGAAACTTCCTTAAACAAAAAGTTGCATATAAAACAAAAAAAAATATTAGATATATTTTTCCTATAAACTTAAAATGCTTTAAAAAGTAATATTTACAGATACCGATGGACTTCCAAGAAGTCCACTTATACAAGAATTTTTTATGAAAGGGTAGTTGATTCTATAGAGCAATGCTCTGGGAATGCTTCGGGCTCATGGTACACTTTCACTCGCTGGCCATTAACTTTGAACACATTGTTGTTTTCTGGGTTAATCAGATCAACTGCCCCATAAGAATGAACTTTATGGATTTGGAAAGGACCAGACCATCGGGTCTTGAGCTTTCTTGGTAACAGTCTTAACCTTGAATTAAACAATAGAACATGTTGTCCTTCTCTAAGTTCTCTGTGGTGGATTCTTTTGTCATGTCACTTCTTTGTTTTCTCCTATAGAGTTTAGCATTTTCATATGACATATTTTTGTGCTCTTCCATCCCACATATTGCAACTTTCTTTTCATTCCAGCAATGTCCAAAGACATGTTTAACTTTTTAATGGCCCAATATGCTCTATGTTCTAGTTCTAAAGGGAGATGGCATTTTTTCCAAAGACCAGCTTATATGTGGACATATCAGTTGGTGTTTTAAAAGCAGTTATGTATGCCCATAAAGCATCGTCTAGTTTGAAAGCCCAGTTTTTTCTGTTAGGTTTGACAACTTTTTCCAGAATTCCCTTTATCTCTCTATTAGAGAGCTCAGCGAGTCCATTAGTTTGTGGGTGTTATGAAGTGGCAATTCTATGCTTAACATTATATTTTTCAAGAACTCCATGCAACATATTGTTCACAAAGTGGGTACCCTCATCACATATTACTGCCCGGGGGTACCAAACCTTGTAAAAATGTGTTTTTAGAGGAACTTAATCACAATCTTTGTGTCATTAGAAACACATGGCACTGCCTCTACCCATTTTTATACATAATCTACATCAACAAGAATGTATTAGCACTTGTTTGATGGTAGAAAAGGACCCATAAAATCAATTCCCCATACATCAAACAACTCTACTTCAAGGATCCCATTTAGTGGCATTTCATTTATTTGAGAAATGGAACCACTTCTTTGGCATTTATTACATCTTTGTGCAAAGTTATGGGAATCTTTGAAGAGAGTAGGCCAATAAAAACCAGATTGTAAAGCTTTTGCTGTTGTTCTCTGGCCTCCATAATGTCCTCCATAAGTTTCTTGGTGGAAATGTTGTAGGATTGTTGCCACTTTAGCTTCAAGGATACATCTCCTTAGGATTTTATCTGCACCAAATGTAAACAGAAACAAATCATCCCAAAAATAAGATTTAGTTTCATGGAGAAATTTCTTAAACATTTGGCCAGAGTAATCAAGGGGTCTTATACCACATGTAAGATAATTTTCTATGTCAGCAAAGCATGATAAATCAGATTGTACCATAAGGATTCTCTCATCAGGGAAGGTCTCAGTGATGTCTCCTTCTCCTCTATCCTCACTAGGCTTTTCTAACAAAGACAAATGATTTGTAACTTGGTTGTCTACTCCTTTCCTATCTACAATCTCTAGGTCAAACTCTTGTAACAGCAAGACCCATCTTATCAATCTAGGTTTAGCATCTTTTTTTGAGATCAAGTATTTAATGGCGCCATGGTCTCTATGTACAATAACTTTTGTCCCCATCAAATATGATCTAAATCTCCCAAAGGCAAAAACCACAACTAACAATTCTTTCTCTGTTGTTATGTAGTTGATTTTTGCTTCTTTTCAAAGTCTTACTTGCATAATAAATTGAATGAAAGACTTTTATTTTCTTTGACCTAAGACTGCTCCTACAACCCAATCACTTGCGTTACACATGATTTCAAAAGTTTTGTCCCAATCTAGAGCAACAACTACTGGTGCAGTTACCAAAAATTTCTTCAAAGTGAGGAATACATGTCTACATTCTTCATTAAAATCAAATTTTTGGTCATGATGTAATAGTAAACAGAGAGGTTTTGAGATTTTTGAAAAGTCTGTGATGAATCTTCTATAAATTCCAGCATGGCCAAGAAAGCTTCTGATTCTTTTAAAAGTGGTTGGTTCGGGTAGTTTTTCAATTACTTCAAGTTTATCTTGGTCTACCTCAACTCATCCTTTTGAAATTAAGTGTCCAAGAACAATTCATTCTTTAACCATGAAATGACATTTTTCCCAGTTAAGAACCAAATCAGTTTTTTCACACCTTTCAAGACTCGTTTTCAAAATTTTCAAACAATGATCAAATGATGAACCACATACAGAAAAATCATCCATAAAGATTTCTATGGATTTTTCAAGCATATCAAAAAATATGGATATCATGCATCTTTGAAAGGTTGCATGTGCATTGCAAAGTCCAAACGACATTCTCTTAAAGGCAAAAGTGCCATAGGGACAAGTGAATGTTGTCTTTTCTTGGTCCTCGGGTGATATGGCTATCTGATTGTATCTAGAGTATCTATCCAAGAAGCAATAATACTCCTTTCCGGCTAACCTGTCCAACATTTGATCAATGAAAGGTAATGGAAAGTGGTCTTTTTGGGTAGCCTTGCTTAGTCTACGGTAGTCCATGAAAATTCTCCATCCAGAGATTTCTCTAGTGAGGATGAGATCATTTTTATCATTTGTGATGACTGTAAACCATCCTTTCTTTGAAACACATTGGACTGGACTAACCCAAGTTTTACTGGCTGTTGGAAAAATGATTTTGGCATCTAACCATTTCAAAATTTCCTTTTTCACTACGTCTTTCATGATAGGGTTCAACCTTCTTTGTGGTTCTATGGATGTGAAGTTCTTGTCTTCTAGGATGATCTTATGTTAACAAATAGAAGGACTAATCCCCTTAAGGTCAACAATGGTCCATCCTATAGATTTAGTGTACAACTTCAACATATCCACTAGTTTCTTTTCTTGATGCAAATCTAGGGTTGATGAAATGATGACAGGAAATTTGCCTTTTTCTCCTAGAAAAACATATTTTAGATGAGATGGGAGTTGTTTTAACTCCAGGACAGGTGGTGAAAGAATAGATGAGGTGAAATGAATTTTGCTCATTATTTTCCAACAACTCAAATGTTGAAGGATGCCATGGGACAGTCTCTTCTTCTCTTAAGGTAAACTCATCAACATTATCAAAGGTCAAATCCTTATCATCCTCTTCCTCCAACTTATAGGCTTTTCTAACACCCTCCTCATGATATAATGATTCAATCACACTTAAGTTTGAACAATCCTCTAAATCATCAGGGTATTTCAAGGAATTGAAAATATTGAATGTGACTTTTTGGTCTTGGAGTCTCATGGTCAACTATCCTTTCTGGACTTCTATCAAAGTTCTTTCGGTGGCTAGAAAAGTTCTTCCTAAAAGAATTGGAATATCCTTATCATCCTCAAAATCTATGACGATAAAATATGACGGAAAGATGAACTTGTCATCGTGAACTAAGACATTCTCAATTTTTCCCTTCGGTAGGCAATGGTCTTGTCAGCCAATTCGAGTGTGACGGTGGTGGGTCTAGCCTATCCTATTCCTAAGTTATTGAATACATATAAAGGCATGAGGTTGATACTAGCTCCTAAATCACACAAGGATTTTCCAGCCTCCTTCCCATATATTGAACAGGGAATGGTAAAACTCCCTAGATCTTTCAGCTTAGGTGCTATTCTATTGATCAAGAAAACACTACATCCTTCAGTAAAAGAAACAGTTTCAAATTCATTCAACTTCTGTTCTTACTTAAGATATCTTTGAGGAATTTGGCATAACTGGGCATTTGCTCAATTGCTTCAACAAGGAGTATCTTGATATGCAATTCTTTAAACACATCCAAGAATTTTTTGAATTGCAATTATTCCTTCTGATTCCTTAACCTCTGGGGGTAATGTACATAAGGAGGAATTTGTTTTATGATTTCTTTGTTTGAATGTGTTGAGAAATATGGATCCTTTATGTCATTGGCCTCTCTTTCTCTTGTGGTGTGGTTAGAATACTCTTCTCTGCTGACTTTTTCCTAAGGGAATCTTCTGGAAACAATAAAGGATAGTCAGATCTAGGAGGGATAGGACTGGATACATTAGACTATTGGTTTTCTATTGGCTTGGGTGGTATTTCATCAACCGGGAGCAATATTGTAGCATTGGGTTCTGACGTTATGGTTTTTTCAAATTCTGATTTAGTTATTGGTCCAAACTCTTTTTGCACTATTTCTGTTAATTTCTTACCACTCCTACAGGTCACTGTTTTCATATTTTCTAGGGCTCTTGGGACTTCTGTGTCACTAGGTAACAAGCCAACAACCCTATTGTTCTGGTTAAGTGCTATTTGGCTTACTTGTTTTTCCAAATTCCATAGGGCTGCACTTTGTTGATTAAAGAAAGCCTAATTTTGATTTAGGAGTTGTTGTTGAGCTTATGATTGTGCTACAAGACCCTTTATCATTGCTTCCAAAGAAGGTGATGAGTTAACCTGTAGAGGTTGCTTGTTTTGAAAAGGTGCTTGATTATGTTTAAAACCTTGTTGATGATTCTAAGAAATACTTGCTTGATGTTGTGGTTGAAAATTTGAAGTTCCTTGTGGTTTCTGTGCAGGGGGATTTAAACATGGAATGTTCCAAGAAAAATTCGGGTGTTGTCTCCAACTGCATTGTAATTGTTATTGTACGAAGCAGATTTGTTATGAACATAGTTTATAGATTTAGAATTTTGAGGACAATGTTCATAAGAATGTTCCCCACCATAACAAACACATTGCACTGAGAGTACTGTTGGAATAGGTGTAGTAGTAGTTGGTTGCACTCCTTAGCCAGAAGATAGATTTTTAAGCATGGTGGCCATGGAAGTGAGTTGAGCTATTAATACAGTATATGCATCTACATCATGAATTCTAGAAGTCTTCTCTTGTGGTTAAGCACGTGGATCAGCCCAATGTCCATTATTTGTTGAAATATTTTCAAGAACTTCATACCCCTCATTATAGGTATTAGTTGTAAATGCCCCTCCTGATGTAGTGTCGAGCATTTTTTTAGCCATGGGGTTTAACCCATTGTAAAATATCTCGAGTTGAATATAGTAGGGAATGCCATGGTGAGGACATTTCCTTAACAACTCCTTAAACATTTCTCATGCATCGGGAATTGCTTCATTGTCCAGTTGTTTAAAAATGCATATTTCATTTCTGAATTGGCATTTCGGGTAGGTGGAAAATACATTCGCAAAAACTTTTCAGCCATGTTGCTCCATGATGGTACAAAACCAAGTGCCAAAGAATTAAACCATGATTTTTCCCGACCCCTTAGAGAAAATGTTAATAAAATGAGTCCCAGATCATCGTTAGACACCCCAGGGATCAGAAAAGCATCGATGATCTCCATAAAACATTTTAAATGAGAATGAGGATCCTCCTATGGCATTCTGAAAAATTGTGCATTTGTTTGCAACATATGGAACATAATAGGTTTTAGCTCAAAATGGAGGGTTGTGATATGGGTTCTAACTATCCCCGAGTTGAATTGCTCAAAGTCGCGGATATCATTTTCCATAAGTTTTCCCTCTTTGGAGTTTGCAAGATTAATTATGTTTGGAGCTTCGTTTCTTTGTTCATTGTTTCCTTGAGATTCTACATCATCATCATCATGATTATTATTGTTATTCCCTTGATTTGGTGTATGTTTTTGAAATGGGTGCTCAGGTGGATTTCCAAAAAGTGGTGGTGCATCGTGAAATATTGGTGGCAGTCTTTGTGGGTTGTCTACGAGCGTTGTTGTCTAGGTCCCCTATTTTCAAAATGTCGTGGGGGAGGTTCCATTATGGGAGGATCTAAAGTCAAAGAAATTCTTTGTGCCTTCCTTCTATTACGAAACGTTCTTTCAATGGTCGAGTCAAATTCGAATAACTCCCCACGTGGTATTCTTGGCATACATCACTTTCAAGATAAGATCTAAACGGTATTAGAAAAATCAAATCTTTTAAAAAACTTTTATAGACTTTTATCGTGTCAATCCTCGGTAATGGCGCCAAAAACTTGATGGGTGGTTTAACACACCTACAGACATATGATGATTAGACCCCAAAGCAACCTCAGAGCCTCTATGACCCTTCACAGAGCCTCTGTGGTGGCTACCTTTGGAAGATGGAAGACTTGTGCATTTCCTGAAAAAACAAGACCATGTGCATCTCACGTGCCCCTGCTATACGAAGATCCTCCATATCAAATTGTAACACATGATGTTTTTCTTTACATGTGTCATTCCTTTTATGGAATGGAAACCTTTGTCTTGTACTATTGTATGCTCCATTATCTGTATATGTAGGGAGCACATCCTGAATTAAAACAGAGCAAACAAATTACATCTATGCTTTTCTTGTAGAGAGAAATGTGTTGGGAGCTTATTTACACACACTACTGTGTGTTCTTGGTGTATTTGGCAAGTTAATGAAGATAGTGTTTCAGTAAATGATTCTTATTTCTTACTGTTATCTTTGTTACTTGTTTGTACATGTTTACTATCAAACAAAACCATTCATATGCATTAAAACGCTTCTGCGTTCCATTCTGTTTTTCATTGTTTTGTTTTGGTTTATATCAGTGTTTGAGCCAAAGTAGGCACCGATAAGTACTCAATTTTGAGTACTTAAGCACATTTTTTTTGGTCTTATAGATAGTATTTTTCACTTCCAAATCCCACTTTGAGTCATTTTCTACCTTGTTTTCCATTTATTTGATATTGGAGCTGAATTTGTGTGGTTTACTTGTTCTATTAAGATTGTAGGCTAATTTGGTTATCCTTTGAAAATCTATTTGGAAATAGGGCATGTTGCAGCATTGACACAACACTGAACTGATGATTTTTGGAAGGAAGAAATGAAGGTGATGAAGGCTAATCTGGATTTTTGGCTTGGAACTGATATTTTGTAACCTCTAAACATTTAGTTAATTAGTTTGTAATAGTTTAGTTACATTTGGACAAGCTTTTGTAGTTGTTAGAAAATATTTTGTAATGGGCCTTGTATTGGGTTGGGCTTTATTGTGTACGAGGGTTATGGGGATATAAATAGGAATCATGTAATAGTTTTTAGGTTTAACATTTCATTATCAATGTAGCCATATGATTGAAATTGCTCTCTAGCAGTTTAGTTTTATTGCTTTCAATAATCTACTGATTTCTATCCCTATGATTTCTTGTTCTTCATCTAAATCAAACCAATCATGATCTCAATGGACCTCACAATTGGTATCAGAGCCTAATAGAAATTATCTTTTCTGATCGATCGAGAGATCTGTGTTGGTTTGATAGAACAGTCCTGTATATTTCAATTTCTGGATTTTCTGTGAAATTGTTTGATTTTTGATGTTTAATTGATTCAGATATTATTGTTTATCATTATCGATTCAATAGCCATTATCAATTTCATTCCAGAAATCATATCTGTCGATTTTTGAGTTTATTATGTTCGGAATTTTTTTTTACTGTAGTTGAATCGATTTTGGGTTTAGAGTCAGATTTAGACAAAGTATTCAACTACAAATGTGCTCATAAGGTGATTTCGAACCTGTGGATAAATGTTCAACTCAAGAATCGAAGAATTGAAGGTTTGTTTGAAGAAAATCAGAAAATTCGTCCACATCTACAGGATTCGCAGGATTTGTGAAGAACTCGCAGGTATTGAAGGTTTTGCAGAGTAAAGAATTCGTAGAGAGAAAAATTCGCAGAACATTTTGGACACAACAAAATTTACAAGTATGGAATTCGCAAGTGACCATATTGCGAAAGTCAAAGGATTCGCAGGTCACTGTGCACATGTTGTGTGCGAATTCTAAAGGAATTCGCAGGCCACTAGTTGCTAAATGACTAAGTTTCGCAGGTTGTGCTTGCGAAAAGTGGCTTCCAAGAAGATGAAAAATGTTCTAAGTATAGATTTCGCAGGTATGCGAACTGCAAAAGTTGAGAATTCGCAGGATAGCACTTTGCGAATTCTGAGGGGTTCGTCATTGTGTTATCTGCGAAAGGCGAGGATTCTCATACATGAGGCTTGCGAAAGTTGGGTATTCGCAAGGCAAGCCTCTGCGAATTGTGTTTTAAGCTGAATGCATCTTGCGAATTGTGCTAACATGTCTATAAGGATTTGCGAATTTCAGTTGGTTGTGAAAGTTGATGATGTTTTTGAGAATTTTGACTGTTCTGAACTCTATTTCATACAAGTTTGCCCTGTTCTTGAGCTTTTTACGCGGAATGCATATGTGACAGCTGGTTGGTCACATATTCTTAGCAACTGATCTATATTTCACGAGTGCTCATGATCTGCAAAGTTTTTCAGATTCTGGATTTGATGATTTGGTCTCTACTTGGATTGAGTTAGCTGCCTGAGCATCTGCAATCATTAGTCTGGAAAGTTTCTTCAGTTGTTAGACCGTTGAGAGCACTTTATCATTCTTCTGACTTGATCACTCAGTAGTGTGAGCGACTGCAATCACTGTTCTGCACTTTGGTTGTGCTTCAGAATCCTGAGAGCTGATAATCATCCAACTGATTTGTGAAGAAAGGAGTTCCGGATTTGATGACTCAGTTTTCTGGAAACCAGTCAGAAAATGAGTACCTTTCATCAGTTGTTGAACATTGCTTGCCTTCTAACCCTTGAATTATAGTGTTGCTACCGGATGCTACCGCCCGTATGCTTATCAGATGAAGTTCTTAAGCTGAATTCCTATTTCAACTAATGGTTAACAGACAGATCAGATGTTATATATTGAATATGCACTTGGGTGTCACTCCATAATCCACACATATCATTCTGGTGGGCGTTAAGGAATGTGTTGGGTTTTCTAGAGGAAAAAGTTATCTTTATGTGCACTCAGTCGAGGTTATTGTCTACATCAGATCTGATATTTCAGTTGATACTTCGAGGATAAGAGCTACATTCTAGGGCGATCTTAAGGATGCTTTGAAGTTTATGCAACACTAAGTTTTATAAAGAAATCAAGGGGGAGAGGAGCTGAAGCTGGAGCTGATCAGATAATGATTACTTTACAAAAAACTTAGGGGGAGAATGTTAGAACATATTTTATGTTCTTATTAGAAGTTTTATAAAGTAATCAAAATATTGTAATGGGCCTTGTATTTGGTTTGGGCTATATTGTGAACAAGGGTTATGGGGATATAAATAGGAATCATGTAATAGTTTTTAGGTTTAACCTTTCATTATCAATATAGCCGTATGATTGAAATTGCTCTCTAGCAGTTTAGTTTTATTGCTTTCAATAATCTACTGATTTCTATCCCTATGATTTCTTGTTCTTCATCTAAATCAAACCAATCATGATCTTAATTACAACTAGATTAGATTCCATGTACATTAGACTAGGCTAAGTACAATTAGATTCCCCTTAATTACAACTTTGCCACTCCCATTGCCTATAAAAGGAGGGCTTAGTTGCTCATAAGGGGACATCTCTCATTACATCATCTCATCTTATGTCTCCTATTATGCACTAATCAGTAGTTAATTTGGGAATTGATCTTAAATCATTCCTCTTATTACTTTAATTCCAAGTAGTTAATGTTCATCTTGTTCTTCATGTACTGTTTATGTTCTTTATCATCTTCTACTTGGTTTATTCTTGTAATCTATTTAGTTCAGGTACTGGTTACACATCATCCCTATTGTTTTTCAAATTTTCAAATTTCATGCTCATGATATTCATCTTGTTCTTCATCATCTTCATATGATCTTCATCCTAGAACATACATGCTTGCAGCATTGAAATAGCACCCACCTGCACATTACATTTTTATATTTTCTTTCTTCATCTTGCATCTCTAGCCTTTCCTTTACTCTTTTTTTTAGATTTCAGTAGTTAAAGTTCATTGTATTAAGTTTCCATTTTTACTTTCTTGTCTTTACATTTCCTTGTAATTTACATTTCCTTGTCTTTACATTTCAAGCAATATATACATATATTTATATACTTTCAAGTCATTTACATTTTAAGAGTATTTTACATTATGTTCGTCTTTGTAATTCTTAGTAGTTGTTTTTCTTTTCTTATTGTAATGAGTAGCTAATCATATTAGCTTGGGTGTCAGGCAAAGGGTGGTTATGTGGATCTAAAAGAAAGTGTTTTTTTTGTGACTTTAACCAAGTTTTATTGTTCCAACTCAAGGTTTATCAAGATAACACAACTCCTTGACAAATTGATCACTTTGATAGTGTTAAAGTGTGATGGACCTAGAGATAGGCCATTAAATAACACGTCAATTTGAATGACATATGAGGTAATATCGAAAGAGTTACTTGCAATGAGAATTGTTACTTGTGTCTTTTGAAATGATTCATTCTTGATAAATGGTCACTTTTTCAAAGGGTTAAAATAGAGTAGACTTAGAGATAAGCTATTTGGAATACATCAACTTGGGAGGTGCGGGGGTTATTTCGAAAGAGTAACTTTGAACGAAGAGAATTTGTTTTTCCGTATATTTTAAGAACTCCACTCCCATCATTCCCTTATCTAGAACTTTGCTCAGAGATGAGATGGTTCATAGCTACTGGAATTATGGGATGGTGAGAGTCCGAGAGGAACGTGTCTTAAAATCGATAATAAAACTAGTTATTGTCATAATCATGCTACATAATTCCTATAGCATCATGCTATAACAGTGTTGTAGCATTGACCTGCTGGAACTTGGATTCACATATCACCAAAAGTCTTACACCCTTGCTTCTCGTTTAATCTTGTTTAATCAGATATGTGTTAACAAGCCAACAAAAAAATATTGCTTCAAATTCGTCATCTGAAATCACATCTTTCATTATACTTTTATTACACTTTTTATTCCAATCTCTGTGGGACGATATCTGGTATTTTACCACTTTATTACTTGAAAGGCGACATAGTACCAATTTGTATACTTGCTTTTTGGTATTATTTGTCTCACCCTAAGGTACAGAAAAGGTCCTGTCAAGTTTTTGGCGCCGTTGCTGGGGATTGGCAAGTCAAAAGTGTTTTTAAAGTGTTTTAAAAGATTTGTTTTTTCTAGCACCATTGGGAGTTTTAAAAGGTTTTTAAAAGTGGTGCATGCCTAGAATACAACATGGGGATTTTTTCGAATTAGATCCAGATATTGAGAGAACCTTCCGTCAAAGAAGGAGAAATCAAAGAACTTTTCAAAACATAAACCCTCTCAATATGGATGGACCTCCCCCGGGCTTTGAAAACAGGCAACTTAGACCACCACTTTTGGAAAATCAACTACCGCCTCTGGAAAATCAAATGAGACTACCTTTAGGAAATCCAATTGGGCCGCGACCAATTTTTGCAAATAATCCACCAAATTTTCAAAATCCTCCACCTCATCAGTTTCAAAATCATCCAAATCATAATGAGGAAGAAGATGATGTCGGATCTGTTAGTAATGTTGAACCACAAAATACCATTAATCTTGCAAACTCAAAAGATGGAAGAATTATGGACTATGCAATTCCAAATTTTTAGCAATTAAATTCTGGGATTGTTAGACCACAATTAGAAACTTTACATTCTGAACCAAAACCCATCATGTTTCACATGTTGCAAGCCAATGGTCAATTTGCCGGATTACCATCAGAAGATCCACATTCACATTTAAAATCTTTTACGGAAATCACCGATGCTTTTCTAATCCCGGGAGTATCCGCTGATGCCTTAAGGCTCACATTATACCCATTTTCTTTAAGGGATCGGGAAAAAGTTTGGTTCAATTCATTAGCACCGGGTTCTGTGCCATCATGGAGTGATATGGCTGAAAAAATTCTTGCGAAAACATTTTCCACCTACCCGGAATGCCAAATCTAGAAATGAGATTTGCATGTTTAAACAAATGGCTGATGAAGCCATTCTGAATGCGTGGGAAAGATTTAAAGAATTGTTGAGAAAATTCCCTCATCATGGCATTCCCTACTGTATTCAACTCGAGACGTTTTACAATGGGCTTGTTCCCAATGCAAAACAAATGCTCGATGCGACTTCAGGAGGGGCTTTTATTTCTAATACCTACAATGTCGGGTATGAGATTCTTGAAAAGATTCCAACCAACAATGGACATTGGGCTGATCCAAGGGCCCAAACTCAAAGAAAGACTACTAGAATGCATGATGTGGATGCATACACTGTATTGACAACTCAGCTTGCCTCCATGACCAACATGCTTAAAAATATAACTTCTGGTCAAGGAACACAGCCGACTGTCCCTACACCTGCTTCAGCAGTTCTTTCTGTGAAATGTGTGTGTTGTGGTGGAGAACATTCTTATGAACACTGTTCACATAATTCTGAATTTGTAAATTTTATTCAAAACAAACCAGCTCCCCACTCCAACCATTACAATGCAAGCTGGGAACAACACCCAAACTTCTCTTGGAACAGTCCATGTTTAAATCCACCAGTACCAAAGCATCAAGGGAACTCCAATTTTCAAAATCAAGCAAGTAGTTCTCAAAACCAATACAAGGGAAATTTTCAAAGTAATCATCATCAATAATCATCATCAAAACAATCACAATCAAAGTTTTCAACACAATCAGCACACTCAACCACCTTTTCAAAATCAACATAACGCACCTCCACAAGATGACTCAAATCTCTCTCTTGAAGCAATGATGAGAGGATTCATGAGTCAGACACAAGCATCTCTTTGGAGTTTGGAAACTCAAGTCAGTCAAATTGCACTTAATCAAAACAACAGAGCCTCAGGCACTTTGCCTAGTAACACTGAAATACCCAAGGCTCCAGGAAAAGAACATGTGAAAGTTGTCACACTTAGGAGTGGTAAAAAATTACCTGAATCTGTGGAAAAGGAATTTGGACCAATAACCAAAACAGATTTTGAAAAAATGTCCAAGTCCATTCCTGTTCCAGAAATTCTTGTTATTCTGACAACACCAATTCAAGTAGAAAATTAAGATCCTGAGATCACAAGTTCAAGTCCACCATTGACTGACCCAAAGACCACAATTGTGATTCCACCTAATGAGACCAAGACCAAAGGCATATTGGACCTATCTTGCTCAAAACAATCAAACCAATCTATTATCAAACCAGTTCCCCCTTATATTCCTTACCCCCAGAGGTTAAGGAATGAGAAGGAGGAATTGCAATTTAAAAAGTTCTTGGATATTTTCAAAGCATTGCACATCAACATAACTCTTGTTGAAGGAATTGAGAATATGCCCAGTTATGCCAAGTTTTTAAAGGACATCTTGAGCAAGAAAAATAAATTAAATGAATATGAGACGGGCGCCCTCACAGAAGGTTGCAGTGCTTTCTTGACCAACAAGATTCCCCCTAAGAAAACCACAAGGCTTGTGGTGTAGCGGTAATCACCTGGGGAGTTCATAGCACTCAACCCAGGTTCGATTCCCTGCATTCGCAACTTTGTGGCCACTAGGTTTAACCTCAGGGCTGCATGCTTTCGCAGTCGGTTTCTTTGCCAAGGGATTAGTCTGGGCCAAAGGCCTAGGATACCCATTCCCCCAAAAAAAAAGATTCCCCCTAAGAAAAGACCCAGGGAGTTTTAATATTTATTGTTCAATAGGTGGGAAAGAAGTTGGGAAAGCCCTGTGTGATTTAGGTACCAGTGTCAACCTTATGCCATTGTCCATTTTCAAAAGCTTAGGCATAGGAGAGGCCAGACCTACCATAGTCACACTAATTCTAGCAGATAAGACCATTGCTTATCCCAAGGGAAAGATTGAAGATGTGTTAGTCCAGGTTGACAAATTCATTTTTCTAGCGGACTTTATCATTTTAGACTTTGAGGCTGAAAAATACATTCCCATACTTTTGGGAAGACCTTTCTTGGCCACGGGTAGAACTTTGATAGATGTCCCGAAGGGTGAGTTGACCATGAGACTACAAGACCAAAAAGTCACATTCAATGTCTTCAATTCTTTGAAATACCCTAGTGATCTAGAAGATTGTTCAAGCCTAGGTGCCATTGAGGAATTGTGTCATGAGGAGGGAGTCAAACAAGCTTGTAGGATAGAAGAGGAAGGTGAGGAAGACTTGACCTTATAAAACTTAGACAAGGAATATGATGATGATGATAAGACCATGAAGAAAAAGACTGTACCTTTGGATGCTGCAGCATTTGAGTTGCTGGAAAATAATGAACAAAAGTCATTTACTCCGTCCATAATCTCACCACCTGACCTGGAGTTGAAACAACTCCCATCTCACTTGAAGTATGCCTTTCTAGGAGAAAAAGACAAAATACCCACCCAAGAGTTGCATCAAGAAAAGAAGTTGGTAGATATGTTGAAGTTGCACACCAAAGCCATAGGGTGGACTACTGCTGATCTTAAAGGGATTAGTCCCTCTATTTGTCAGCATAAGATCAACTTAGAAGACAATAACTTCACTTCCATAGATCCACAAAGAAGATTGAAACCTATCATGAAAAAGGAAATTTTGAAATGGTTAGATGCAAGAATTATTTTCCCAATATCCAGTAGTTCTTGGGGTAGTCCAGTCCAGTGTGTACCCAAGAAGGGAGGGATCACTGTCATTTCCAATGACAAGAATGAACTCATCCCTACCAGAATAGTCTCCGGATGGAAAATTTGCATGGACTACCGTAGGCTGAACAAGGCTACCCAAAAGGACCATTTTCCCTTACCTTTTGTTGATCAAATGTTGGACAGGTTGGATGGAAAGGAATACTACTGCTTCTTGGATGGATACTCAGGGGGCGTTTAGTTCGTAGAATGATTTATGAAGGAATGGAATCTGTCTAAGGAATTGGAATCTGGAAGGAATTGGAATGGAATGTTATCAGGTTTGACCAAGTGTTTGGTTGGCAGGAATGGAATGTAATCAGTCAAATGAATTAGAATTTGTCTGTTTGGTTTGCAAAGGAATTGGAATGGAATTTTGAAAAATAACAAAAATACCCTTTCTTTTATTTTTATTTTTATTTTTTTAAATGTCGAGAAAGAGAGGAGAGAGAGAGAGAGAGGAGAGAGAGCGGAGAGAAAGAGTAGAGAGAGAGGAGAGAGAGAGGAGAGAGAGAGAGAGAGGAGAGAGAGGGGAGAGCGAGAGAGAGAGAGGATAGAGAGAGAGCGGGGAGAGGGAGGAGAGAGAGAGGAGAGAGAGAGGAGGGTAAAGAAGCGACTAGGGTTTTCAGAAAAGGTTAGGAGGGTATTTGTGTCATTATGAGAAAATCTGATGGAATGGAATTCAATTCCATTCATTTTAAGAAGGAATGACCAAATCCATGATTAAAGGAATTCATGGAATTCAATTCCATTCCATTGGTAACCAAACAGCAGGATGGAATTTGGTCAATGGAATTGACCATTCCAATTCCATCAGATTCTGACGGAATCCAACCAGATAGCCATGCCCCCTCAGGATACAACCAGATAGCCACGCCCCCTCAGGATACAACCAGATAGCCATAACATCAGAAGACCAGGAGAAGACTACCTTCACTTATCCTTATGGCACCTTTGCCTTCAAAAGGATGCCTTTTGGACTTTGCAATGCTCCGACCACTTTTCAGAGATGCATGATGTCCATATTTTCTGATATGCTTGAAAAATCGATTGAAATATTTATGGATGATTTTTCTGTTTATGGTTCCTCTTTTGATCAATGTTTGGATAATTTGAAACAAAGTATTAAAAGGTGTGAATCAATTGGGAAAAATGTCATTTCATGGTAACAGAAGGGATTGTTCTTGGTCATTTAATTTCTAAAAGAGGAGTCGAGGTAGATAAAGCTAAACTGGAAGTAACTGAAAAACTACCTGAACCAACCACTGTTAAAGGTATCAGGAGCTTTCTTGGCCATGCTGGATTCTATAGACGGTTTATCAAGTACTTTTCAAAAATTTCAAAACCCTTATGTCTATTATTACAGCATGACCAAAAGTTTGATTTCAATGATGAATGTAGAAATGCATTCATCACTTTAAAGAAAGCTTTGGTAACTGCACCAGTGGTTGTGGCTCCTAAATGGGACAAACCTTTTGAAATCACGTGTGATGCAAGTGACTGGGCTGTTGGTGCTGTGTTAGGTCAAAGAAAAGAGAAAAATTTTCATTCCATCCACTATGCAAGCAAAACCCTAAATGAATCTCAAATTAATTACACAACAACTGAGAAAGAATTATTAGTTGTGGTGTTTGCCTTTGAAAAGTTTAGATCATATTTGATGGGAGAAAAAGACATTGTACATACCGACCATGCTGCCATTAAATATTTGATATCAAAAAAAGATGCAAAACCTAGGCTGATAAGATGGTTTTTGTTGTTGCAAGAGTTTGACCTAGAGATTATTGATTGGAAGGGAACTGAGAACCAAGTGGCTGATCATTTGTCCAGGTTAGAGAAACAGGTTGAAGGTAGGGAAGGAGAAGACATTATAAAGACCTTTCTGGATGAAAAGATTCTTATAGTGCAGGCACAACTTCCATGGTTTGCTGACATAGCAAACTATTTGGCCTGTGGCATCATACCTTCTGATTATACTCATCACATGCTTAAGAAATTTCTCCATGATTGTAAAATTTATTTATGGGATGACCCTTTTCTGTTTAAACTTGGTACAGATCAATTGTTGAGAAGGTGTTTCCCAGAAACTGAAGCTGCAACAATTCTACAGCATTGCCATCAGTCATCTTATGGAGGACATTTTGGAGGCTAGAGAACAACAACTAAAGTACATCAATCATGATTTTATTGGCCAACTCTCTTTAAAGATTCCCATAATTTTGTTCAAAGTTGTAATGAATGTCAGAGAAGTGGTTCCGTTTCTCAGAAAAATGAAATGTCTTTGAATGGGATCTTGGAAGTTGAGTTATTTGATGTTTGGGGAATAGATTTTATGGGACCTTTTCCCCCTTCAAACACTTGTGAATATATCTTAGTTGTTGTTGAATATGTTTCAAAATGGGTAGAGGCAATGGCATGTGTTTCAAATGATGCTAAAGCTGTTGTAAAGTTTTTACAAAAACAAAATTTACAAGGTTTGGTACCCCCCATGTACTGATTAGTGATGAGGGTACCCACTTTATAAACAATTTGTTGAGTAAAGTTCTTGAAAAATATCATGTGAAACACAAGGTTGCTACTGCATACCACCCACAAACCAATGGATTGGCTGAACTCTCAGCAAGGGAAATAAAAGGGATTCTTGAAAAAGTTGTTAAACCAAATAGAAAAGACTGGGATTTCAAATTAGATGATGCTTTATGGGATATAGAACTGCTTTTAAAACACCCTTGGGTATGTCCCCATACAAGCTAGTCTTTGGAAAGGCATGTCATCTCCCTTTGGAACTTGAACATAAAGCATATTGGGCTATAAAGGAATTGAACATGAACTTAGATGAGGCTGGCAACAAGAGAAAATTGCAACTCTGTGAGCTAGAGGAGCATAGGAACATGTCCCTTGAGAATGCCAAGTTGTACAAAGAGAAAACAAAAAAGTGGCATGATAATAAGATTAGACACAGAGAGTTGAAAGCAGTCCATAAATGTCTTTTGTTCAATTCTAGGTTGAAATTGTTTCCAGGTAAACTTAAGTCTAGATGGCCAGGCCCATTTCTCATCCACAAAGTATATCCATATGGGTCTGTAGACTTAGTCAATCCTGAGAACAATAGTGTGTTCAAGGTCAATGGCCGGAGAGTAAAGTTATACCATGATGCTATAGCATCTCCACAGCATGGCTATGTGGAGATGGACACTCTATGCTAAAAAGCTTCAATCAAAGATGGGAACTATCTTAAAGTTCCACAATCTGTGTAAATAATCTTCATTTAACTTGTTTAGCAATATTATCTGTTGGTCTTGTATAACTATTTTGTTAGTGTGTAGCCTTAATCTAGGAAGAAGAGGAAACAGAAGATGCTATTCCAATGCTACAACATCGAGGATCTGAGTTTTCAAAAGAAAATGGAATGGTCGGCTGAAATTTGGGGAATATATCAGTAGTATTTTTGGGTTTGTTTAAGGATAATTACAAAGAGATGACATCAGATCACATCATTTTTGCTATTGTAGACATCTTGTCTACTTTATAGCCAAAATGATTAGAAGCTTCTAAAAAGATTCCCTTTTGAGTACATACCTTAAAAACCCAAAGGTCATTAACCCAATTTACAACTTGCATCCTCTAAAAATTATCAGATAAGTACTCCATCACTTCAACCCATTGTCTTTTCATCTCCTTCTAAACCCCCTTTTAGTGATATAACCGTTTCCCTCCCCACACTCTCACTCTCACTCTGTTTCAAAATCTCTAAAAACTTCCACACAAAACCATAATATTCTTACCCTTTCTTTGTGATAAACCTCTGCCATGGCAAGGGTTAAAAGAGCAATGGTGCGAAACATTGTAAGTGCTGAACGCCGAAGAAGAAGCCCACAAACCAGGGTTGTTGATCAAACTCCAAGCACTAACACTCCTCAACCACCTGTGATTTTAGAGGACAACTCCATTCCTCCACAAGTTCGAGTCTCTCCAAGAAACTTATTTTCTAAAGCTTCTGAAGTCGATAACACTTCTGTGACCGAAAAAGGTGAAAGTTCAACAAAACGACAATCAACAGGGGAGACACCATCAAAGAACCCCCTTGTAGTCATTATTCATCCCAACTTCATTCCCATTGAAGATTCTCAGTATCTTCTTCTGCTAAAAAATCTATGGTTGATGGGTCATTCACCTCTTGCTTAGAGGATGATGCTGACAGAGCCATTATTTCTACAAAAATCGATGTAAGGCATTTCAAAAGGTATGATTTTGATGACTCTTTTGGGCCATTAAAGACTACTGAAAAAGTGTACATCACCACCACCTCTGAATCTCTTCAAGTTGAAGAGGTAGAAATACATGTGGAAGAAGTGGTGACACCTAAAGGGATAGAGGCATCTGTTATCCCTATTGAAGTTACGAAAAAAGATGAGAAAGCCACTGTTGAGAGTATGGAGATAGAAGAAAAGGAGGTTAATGAGAGAGTTGAGGATCCATTTATGGATCTCCCACAAAATGACATTGTGTGGACTGAGGAAGAGGAACATGTGGTAGTTAAACCTTCTAAGAAGAGAAAGAGCTTAGGGAAAGTGCATGCTAAAAAGACAACAGTGGAGAGTGAGGAACCTAGAAGGAAAAAGAGAACCAAGATAGTGGTGATTGAGGGAGAGCCATCTGGAACTAAGCTTAGTGATACCAACTGTTATGCTACAATGTCCTTGCAGCATGAACAGTCCGTGAGAAGAAAAAGAAGAAGTAAGGAACCTACTGTGACCCTTTTACCAATACCAACCTCACCTCACAATGGATTTAGCTCCAAGGCTACAGCCAAGATGTAGCCCAAATTCCAAACCAAGATTGGGTTCCCTAATAAGGGTATTGATGAGCAGAGTATGAGGGAATTCCACTTCATTAGGAAAGAGGTTGATACCCAAGGTCTGAGCAAGTTATGTCAAGTGTATACCTCCTACAATCTCACCCTTATTAGAGAGTTCTACTATGAGATGTCTGTGACTTTAGCCTTAAAAATTCATTTTAAATGGACCACTATCCACCTTACTGCTAAGAGGATCAACAGGTTTCTAGGACTCAACCCACCCAAGAAAGCAAAATACTATGAACTTGTGCACCATGCGACCATGCCACTGTTAATGAACTTGCTGAAGTTGCTGCAGTTGTGGGAAAACCAAAGTCCACTTGGGAGAGCCACACCAATCTTATGTTGAGGACCTTAAGAGCCTCCAACCTCACATGATACCTTCACAACTGTAGAATGAATGCTTTTACTTTATTGCCTCATGACAAGTATAACCATCAACATTGGAAGGATAATCATGAGGAGTATCAGGGAATGCTCAACAAGTATAAGAGGAAAATTCTACTTCCCTGGGATGTTGACCAAACTGCTGATTGAGATGGGTGTCCCTTAATACATTGATGATCTGATTGTGAAAGAACAGAGAGAGAGAATGATGCAAGAAGGCTGTACAGAGGCTGAGGGAGAGAAAAGAGAAGGACATTGGAGCAAATGACATGATGGGAATGATGCAAGAAGTTCTGACTCAAAATAGTAACCTCATGACACCATTTTGCAGCAAAGAAATGAATTCATAGACAATCTTGAGGATCTCAAGGTGGAGATACAGTCCATGGTTGATGGCAGAGAGGGAAGGAATCAAGAAGAGAAGAATGCTGAGATTAGCAGATTGAAGGGATTAGTGAAGAAGCAGAAGTCTGAGATAAAGAGCCTGAAATAAAAGTTGATTGCAGAAGGAAGTGTCCACATTGGTGTTGCAGCATTAAGCTTCAAAGCACCATCACTTGCAGCCCCTGTTGGCCACACACAACCTACTCAACCTGAGTAGGACATGTTTCAATCACACCCTTTTATGCTCCATTTTCTGTTTATTATTACATTTAGTATGGGATTAGTCTTTTACACTTTATAGGATTATTTTCTTTGCATTGGATCATGTTTTGATGTGGTTAGTTTAGTTGTATATTGTAACACCCATGATTTTCGGTAATCAGTGGTCGCTCGAATGTTTTTTTGCGACTTGTAAATGACGGGATTATATTGGGATGATACTACCAAAAGACCCTTAGCGTATCGGGAGTGTTGCGTATTGGAAGAAATCAAAATTCGAGGTTTGGGGTGTCTAGGCGAAAGTGATTGCGAAAGTGATTGCGAGAGTGCCACAGAGCACAATCGCGAGTCACTCTCGCGGAGGTTTTTCATGCCCGCAGTACACTCTCAGCGAGAGTGTCCGGAGAGAGTGACATATGTCACTTTTGCGTGGCATACTCGTTGTCGGGTCCAGACCTCTCTTAAAACCATTTTTCTCACTTTCTCATTCATTCCTTCAACCCTACCCTATCCTTTATCTCTAAACCGAACCTCATTACCACCATTGTTGATTTTGAGATTTTAATACTCAATATCTCGGGATTTCAAGTGATACTTCATCACCCACCAAAGCTTGGAAGCTAGGGTCAAGAAGCTCCATCTTCATCTTCAACCTCAAGCTCTATTTTTAGAGTTTTCTAGGTTTCCGTCAAAACCTAAGTGGTAAGTGTATCTTCCCTATTTCTAAATCTTGTTATAAGATATAAATGTTCTCTTGATGATTTCCTAGTGTTTCGTTTATCAAATTTCGAATTTGATGATTTTGGAGAAAATAATTCAAAATTAGGGTTTGGTCAAGTTGGGGTTTTTGGTGAAAATGTTTTGGGGAAAGATTCTAGATGGTTGAATATGGTTATTTATGGTTGAAATTTGTGGATCTAGGTTTTTGGAAGAAATTTGCTCATGGATTCAGATTTCTTCAAGAAAGCTCAAGTTGGGGTAAAATCTAGATTTAGCTTAAATCTAGTAAGGTGAGTTCAAGTTGATTTGTTAAAACGGTGTACATACCAAAATGTTCGTTTTAAAGTGTGTGTTTTACATGAAATTGTTAACTATTGATCACCTGATAAGTTTTGGTTATTTTGAAATGTTTAGTTTTATAAACATTGTCGAATATCCATTTTGGGATTTTTGGTAAATAAATCATGTTGACATGTTTCATTGATGATTTTACATATATAATTGGAGTCCATTTAATGTAAGTGTCATTTTGTGTATTTGATCTTATAAACCTTTTCGGAAAATGCATAATATTGTATTATGAGGCATTTTGAAAACATAAGGGTATGAGTTCATTTGGAAAATGGTTTGGTCTCAACCAATGATGAGATTTGAGTTAATCATACTTTTGGTCGTGTTTGCATAATAGTTGGTCAAACGTGTTTCAATGCTCATATCAACTTTCATTTGGGGGTTCACGTAAACTGTTGGGCCGTTGGCTCGGTTTTGATTAAATTGAGTCTTGAGGACATTTGTCCGGATTAATAACCATTGTGGGGTTTTGAGTATGATGGCACATATTTCGTGTCATTTGAGAATTACATGTTTTGGGAGCTTTGGTCTTTCATTTGGTGTCATGTAATGTTAGACAGTATTGTAATGGATCCATAGGCACGTAAGTCTGTCTGTTTTATAGGGCCTGAGATTTTGGTTACTGTATTGACCACTTGGATTCGCTAGTGAGTAGGCAAAAGGTGGCGCGATGATGCTGAGTTGAAACTCGTCTAGACTGGATAGGCATCCATGTCTGTAAGTCCTCGGGGTGGAACTCGACGGAGTATGGCAAGAGACATAAACGGGATGAGGATTTTGATGTCTGGCATGACATGGGAACTAGGTCCGGGATACGTGGTGAAATCCAGTAACATCACAGGTGACCCCATTTACGTGTTCTCGTCACCCAAGATGGGAACGGGTCTCCCCCGTCGTCGTCCATTAGCATTTTAAATGTTAACGTCATACTTTATTATCATTGGTTGTGTGGTCGACGATAAATGATGGCCTTAATATTGGGTTTCCCCCACGTATATTAAGGTTTGAATGAAATACGTCACCTCCACGTTTCGGCATTTGATTTCGTCCCATTTTATGGTTGCGTAAGTTGTGGGTCTAATGTCCGTGTTCACGGGGATATTTATTTATATGGGGTTTTCATCTATGGTTTTATGAGTTGTGTGTCATGTTTCACCCGTGTTGGGTATTTCGAGATATAACATTTTACCCGCGTTTTATAAAATTGGGAGTTCGCTCTTTATTCTCATTTTGAGCAAGTTTTTTGTTAGCGCAGAAATATGTTGGATACAACATCATGAAAACTGAAGGTCAAAGATTCAAGAAGTCAAAGCTGGAAAAGTCAACTCTCATTAAAAGTCAAAGTCTTTGTTAATAAATGTCAAAGTCAACATGTTGTATTTTGTTTGTTTCCTTGTTGTTTTAGTTGTAGGTATAAATACTTTGTTTTTGCTGTTTAAAAGATAGATGACTATAAGGAGTTTTAAATACGATCCATAGAGAGTTTTAGAGAGTTCTAGAGAGAGAAAGAGAAATACAGTTTGTAATCGTTTGAGAATTGGAATTGAAATCAAACAGGTAATTGATCTTAATTGTTTGTTTGATAAATTGCAATAGGAATCTTGATTCTAGGACACACAATTGGTATCAAAGCAAATCCAAAATTGAAATCAGATCAAGAAATGGTTTGACACTGTGTTCATCTCGTTTGATTCGATTTTTGAGTTTTAGTGTCAATTTTGAGTTGTAATTGGTTTCTTAGTGATCGATAAGTGTAAAAGAATGAGTGTGTATAAGAAATTTCACGAAATGCACTGTAATTTTCACAAATTTCTGAATTTTGTTGAGTTGGTTTCACGAGTTTTTGTGTGCACTGTTTCATATATCAATTTGTATTTTTGAGTGTTTGATTTAGTAATTCGTGTATTGTAACCTGTTCGAGTATAGAAATCGAGCATTCCTACAAAGTTTCAAGTCAATTGGACAACGTTTGGATCGAATTTTGTGAGAAAAGATAGAGTTTTGGTCGATATACGGAAGAACACGCAAGATCTTCGAAACCCGCAAGTTCATCGGAAGAACGCGCAAGCTGAAGAAATTGGTTTTTGGACAAAACGAGCAGAGGGTTATCTGCAAGTTCTATAAACGCGCAGATCGAAGTCTGCGAGTTTAGCTCTTCAGCCTACGAGTTTGAAGATTGGAGAAATTTTTCTAAGTATTGAAACGCGCACGTAGACATTAGCGAGTTCTACAAACGCGCAAGTCTAAGTTTGCGAGTTTCTTCGGAACAGTGATCTGTTAGTTCATTCAATCTGCGAGTTTGTTTAAACGCGCAAAGCATTTGCGTGTTCATGGAACGCGCACACTATCATCTGCGAGTTTCAGAAATTATTTCAGTTAGCGAGTTTGTCAAAACATGCAACCCTTTGCTTGCGAGTTTCATAAACGCTCAAGCTTAAGCCTGCGAGTTTCTCAGTAAACAGCGTGTTGCGAGTTTAGGCATCTGCGTGTTTTAAGCTTCTATAGTGCTTTGCGAGTTTTAACACTTGGTCAAAATTTCTGAGTTTCTGAATTTTCTATATTTCAAGATTTCTTGTATTTTTGTGATTTCATTTGGACTAACGGTCAATTTCAAGTTTCTTATTGCATATATTTTTCAAACAGGATGACTTGCAGAGACGCTCTCTCGATTGGTACTGATGTCAAGCCTCCAGTATTGTTCAAAGCGGAATATGAACAATGGAGAGATAGATTTTTGGACTTTGTTGATAGACGAATCAAATAGAGAGAACATTCTGACATCTATCACAAAAGGCCCAATGAAGAAACCTACTGAGGAGATTCCTGCTGATGGTAATGATTCAGATGGAGCTCCGAGAACAAGGAGAGTGGATAAAAAGTTTGCTAATTTCTCTGATGAACAGAAGAAACGGTTTGATGCTGATAAACAAGCCAGATCTTTGCTTTTACAAAGCATGACTAATGAGATCTATGTGAAAATGGATAGCTACAATGAAACTGCCAAATCAATGTGGGATTAGTTAAGAAAATTGATGTTGGGTTCTAGAGTTGGAAATCAAATGAAGGTAGCTAACTGCATAAACAGCTACGAAGAATTTAGAGCAAAAGAGAATGAAAGCTTGGAGGAGACCTATGAGAGGTTTGTGCTGCTTCTGAATGAGCTTTCCAAGAACAAGGTCAACAAGCAACAAATTAAGAACAACGTGAAGTTTCTCAGCATCTTGCAACCTGAGTGGAAAGAGCACACGCGAAGGATGAAACAAATGAAGAATTTGAGCGAAATACCTCTAGATGAAGTCTACGAGACTCTGCAACAGAATGAAGAAGAGGTAGAAGAGAAAAGAGTTGAGAAAAAGAAAGTTGAGAAAGTTGTTGATCCTGTAGCATTGGTGGCTGGAGAGAAAGAGAAGAAGAAGAAGAAGAAGATAGTGATTTCCAGTTCTGAATCTGATGGAGATGATGGAGAGAATCTTAAACAGGCAATGTTGTTACTGACCCGAGCGTTCCAGAAAAAGTTTTACAAGAAACCGGGTTCTAATTCTCAGAGATACTTTTCATCAAGCTGAAAGAACCATGAGCATAGAGAAAGAGTGGAAGGAAATAAATTTGTTGAGAGGAAGCCAGAAGAAAAGAGAAAGTTTGTGAATGATTACACCAGTACTGACAAGCCAGCTAATGATCTAATCAAATGCTACAACTGTGGCAAGTTCGGACATTACGCAAAAGAATGTCGGAAGCCAAAGGTTCGCAACTCAGAGTATTATCAGAACAAATTGCTCTTGGCCAAGCAACAGGAAGCTGGAAAGGCATTAATGGCAAAAGACGAATACTGGTTGGATCATTCTGATGAGGAAAAAGAACAAGAAGAGACTGCTCATTTATGCTTGATGGGAAAAGCTCAGAAAGATGATGATTCTGATGATGAGACTGCTGATGAGGTAATGAACTTAACTGAAAAATATTTCATGACCAAAATGGAAGTCGTGATGGTCGAACTTCAAGACCTTCAATTAAAACTGAAAAAGGAAAAAGACAGAGTTGTCAGGAGAAATCAACAGATCTTTGAGCTTAATAAATCAGTTATTGGGAACAAAGATTTAATTGATTCTCTACGCAAATCTGCGTCTGATTTTCAAAATGAAAAGATTTTCTTTAAAAATAAGATTTCTGATATTGAAAAACAATTATCTAAGTCTGATTCTGAAAAGCAAGAATGTGTACTAAAAGCTTTTAAATTGCAGATTGAAAACAAGACGTTAGAGAAAAAGGTAAATGGTTTGGAAGCAAAATTATATCTTAGAGGCCAAACAGATCAAACTATTTTCTTGAATACACCTGATGAAGATGCTGATTTTAAAGAAAAATGGGGATTAGGGTTTGATAATCCTCATTACCTAGAAAAAGCTATCAGAAAACAGACATGTCTATATAATGCAAGTTATATGTATGCTGTTGATGAACATCTTCATTTGAAACCCAAATTTATCACCAAATCATCAAAAGAAGTTGAGGAAAAAGAAGATGAGAAAAAAATGAATTTAAAGAAAATGCAACTACCATTATGTTATGAACGGCTGAATGATAGTTATCTTTCTAAAACACCAAAGTTTCTTTCAAATGATTATTTTGTTAGTTATTCTTCTACTGAGATGGAGGCAAAACCTATTCAAGCTAAGATTTATGTTCCTCCACTAGTATTAGAAAGCAAAATAATTGATTTAGAAAATATTTTATCTGATGAAAGAATTTTGAGTGATCTAACGCTAGATGTATTTTCTACAATATTGAAAAACACAGATTTTCATTTTAAATCTAAAGTGGGTTCTTCATCTTCTAAAGTACTTCAAACTTCTTCGACTGATTTTGATGATTTATTTGAGTCTGCAAATGATTTTCTAAATTCTGATGAAGGGTGTATAGAGGAAATTGATATGTTTGACTTTAATGCTCCACTTCCAAATCATTCTACTTTTGTGATAAATGGACAAGCTTTACCAAGTGTTCATGAAAAAGGTGAATCATCAACTAAGGTTGGTAAATCAGTTTCTGTGAATGCTGATTACTATGCAAAGGGTAAGAAACATAAGAAACAACGCTCACAGAAACAGAACAACACTGGTAAACACAAGAAAAATCAATTTCGGAAATCTGATTTTCCTAATAAATCTAAATCTTCTGTTTCAGATATAAGAAAGAAAAGCTCAGAAGCAAGATCTGAATGGCGACCTAAAAGGAAGAGTGATGATAAGGCGGAATCAATTACTGATAGTTCTTGTAATAGATCAACTAGTAGTATGTGTGATGTAGTTGGTTCTATTGCTTCGACAAATAAAAACCTTGTAACTGATTACAAGCGATATTCTAATAAGCAATTGTTCTGATTATATCCTACTACTAGTAAATCTTATTCTTATCAGTGGAATTATTTTGCTTATCATCATAATTCTAATGATTGGTTTGGATCTTATCATGTTTATTCTTCTAGATAAAATATTTTTAAAAGTTTTCAAAAGAAAAGAGGGTCCATATTCAAATGGATGCCAAAATCTTGTACTAATCTGTTAGGACCCGTTTTTAAATGGGTGCCTAAAAGTGTTGTTTCCTGATTTCTCTTGCAGACCCGTCATATGTGGTACTTTGATAGCGGTTGTTCCAAGCATATGATCGGGTAGAAAGCTTTATTGTCTAATTATACAGAGAAATTCAGCGACAATGTACGATTTGGAAACGACCAATTTTCACCGATCTTAGGATATTGTGACATCATTCAAGATAATATAACGATCAAGAAGGTGACTTATATCGAAGGCTTAGGGCACAACCTGTTTAGTATTGGTCAATTCTGCGACAAAGGGTTAGAGGTCAATTTCAAAGCTAAGAGTTGCTCAGTTCGTACTGAAGATGGCAAAGAACTCTTAGTCGGAAATCGAAAGACAAATCTCTACACCATCAATCTTTCAAAGGTTCAAAATGACAATCAGGTTTGCTTACTGACGAAAGCCTCGATGCAGCAAAGTTGGCTTTGGCACTGACGGTTATCACACCTGAATTTTCGTTACATTATCAAGCTGGTCAGTGGAAAGTTAGTGAACGGACTTCCTGAGCTCAAGTATGTGAAAGAACACTTGTGTACAGCATGTGAAAAAGGGAAGATGAAGAGAGCTCCACATAAACCGAAGCCTGAACCTAGTACCAGTTCTCCACTAAAGTTATTGCATATGGATCTCTGTGGTCCGATGCGAACGCAAAACTTAGGCGGAAAGAAATACGTGTTGGTTATCGTGGATAACTATTCGCGATACACATGGGTCAAATTTCTCCGATAAAAAGATGAGACGCCCGAAGTACTCATTACATTTCTGAAGACGACCCAGGTGAATTTGCAGAAACCAGTCAAGCTTCTCAGAACTGATAATGACACAGAGTTTAAGAACAAGACTGTTGAAGAATATCTCGAATCGTTCGGGATATCACATCAATACTCTGCTGCTCGTACACTCGAACAGAATGGAGTAGTCGAAAGGCGAAATCGAACACTAGTCGAGGCCACTCGCACTATGCTCAGCCAATCAGACTTACCTCTATTTCTATGGGCAGAAGCTATTTTGACTGCGTGCTACACTCAGAACCGTTCCATGATACACTGCAGATTTCCAAAGACTCCGTATGCTTTTATCAACAACCGAACACCAACCATTAAATATTTTCATATTTTTGGTTGTAAGTGTTTTGTGCTCAACAACAGAGAGAAGCTCAACAAGTTCAGTGCTAAGTCAGATGAGGGCATCTTCATTGGATATTCTTCTACATCTGCTGCATATCGAGTATACTTGAAGAAGTCGAAGACTGTTATCGAAAGTGTAAACGTTACATTCGATGAGGATATGGCTTCTGAACAACTCAGTCCAGAACCCGTGATTACTGGCGTATTGGCTTCTGGGCAATTCCGTTCAGAACCTGTACCTGAAAAGAACAAATCAGATGAAGCTTCAACGTCTACTAATCATTTATTTGATTTAGATCTTTTATTTGAACTGTTTTATGATGAATATCTTGGATCTAATGTGAATAAACCTGTTGTGGTTGACAGGATTGAAGATTTAACGATTAATCATCCAACCACTTCAGATATTTCTACTGAATCAAATTCCCCGATTCAGAAAGATATTCCAATTCAAATGCCTACTTCTATAGTTGAAGTTGTATCTACTAATGATGAGCCAGAAGTTGCTGAGTTAGTAGGATGTGTTGTAAGGACAGATCAACAGACTGAACAAGTTGTACCTACTAAAGCTTCTGCACCAATTACTTCAACTGAATTCCTCCCTCATGATGTTCAAACTGAAGAACCTGAAAGTAGATTTTTAGATGACAACCATGATCAATCTTCATCTATTTCACTCCCTCATGAACTTCGCTGGACCAAATAGCACCCTTTACACCAAGTAATTGGAGATCTTAACAAACCAGTGCAAACTAGGTCATCAACTCTTAATCAATGTCTACATGAATCATTCCTCAGCAAGATAGAGCCTACTCGAGTATCAGAAGCTCTAGCTGATTCGGATTGGGTGTCTGCTATGCAAGAAGAGTTAAATCAGTTCGAATCCCTGAAGGTCTGGAGATTAGTTCCAAAACCAGAAGGAAAGACCGTGATAGGAACTAAATGGGTATTCAAAAACAAGAAGGATGAAGATGGTATTGTCATAAGGAATAAAGCAAGACTTGTTGCCAAAGGTTACCGACAACAGGAAGGCATAGATTATGACGAGACGTATGCTCCAGTAGTGCGTATAGACGCAATCTGCATGTTTCTAGCCTACGCAGCTCACAAGAACTTCACAGTCTATCAAATGAACGTGAAGACTGCTTTTCTGAATGGCATACTTAAGGAGGAAGTCTACGTCTCTCAACCAGAAGGGTTTGTAAATCAAGATAAGCCTAATCATGTCTACATCTTGGATAAAGGCTTGTATGGTCTAAAACAAGCTCCTCGCGCCCGGTATGATGTTCTATCTCAATTCTTGGTCAAGTCAGGTTTTTCAAAAGGTAAAGTCGATACCACTTTGTTTATTAAAAAGGAGAAAGATGATATCATACTTATTTAGATATATGTAGATGATATTACATTTGGTTCTACAAATCCTAAATACTGTAAGAACTTTTCTAAACTAATGGTGTCACATTTTCAAATGAGTATGATGGGAGAGATGAATTTTTCTTTCTCGGATTACAAGTAAAACAATTTTCAACGGGGATTTTCATAAATCAATCTAAGTACATTTTTGATATTCTTCGGAAATTCAAAATGGAAAATTGCAAACCTATTGGAACCCCAATGGCACCAGGTACTAAGATTGCTACTGATCCTTTGGGAAAAAGTGTTGATGTTAGGACTTATAGAGGTATGATAGGTTCTTTAATGTATCTTACTTCAAGTAGACCAGATATAATGTTTTCAACATGTTTATGTGCAAGATATCAGGCTGATCCTAAAGAATCCCATTTGGCTGCTGTCAAACGGATTTTTAGATATCTAAAGGGGACTGTAGATCTTGGTCTGTGGTATCCTAAAGATACAGGGTTTGAACTGACTGCTTATTCAAACGCAGATCATGCAGGGTGCATGTTGGACAGGAAGAGCACTTCAGGTCATATTCAATTTCTTGGACACAAGCTCGTTAGCTGGGCGTCAAAGAAACAATTATGTGTTTCCACATCGACTGCTGAAGCAGAGTATGTAGCTACTGCCAGTTGCAGCTCTCAGGTATTGTGGATGTGCACACAGAGTTTGTAGTTGCTGCCTTTGAAGATGGAACATCAAAGGTCGTACGGAAAGCTGCAACCGCTGGAAATTCCAGTCTGGAAATGGGATCAAATCACTATGGACTTCGTGATCAAGCTGCCTAGGACCCCGAAGGGCTATGACGTGATTTGGGTAATTGAGGACCGATTGACGAAATCGACACACTTTCTACCTATTAAAAAGACGTATTCCTTAGAGCGGTTGGCTAAATTGTATATTGATGAAATTGTAACGCGTCACAGGGTGCCGATATCGATAGTTTCGGATCGGGACAGTCATTTCACGTTAGCGTTTTGGAAGAGCTTTCAGCGAGACATGGGGTCGCGCATAAAGTTGAGTACAACATACCACCCTCAGACCGATGGTCAGAGCGAGCGAACTATCCAGACGCTAGAAGACATGTTGAGAGCATGCACTCTGGACTTCCGGGGTTCATGGGAAAACCACCTACCCCTGATCGAGTTTGCGTACAACAATAGCTACCATGCAAGTATTAAGGCGGCTCCCTATGAAGCTTTGTATGGGCGGAAATGTTGAACCCCCTTGTGTTGGAATGAAGTCGGGAAGAGAAAACTAGCGGGACCGGAGTTAGTGCAACTCACAGCGGACAAGATAGTTCGGGTGCGGGAAAATCTAAAGGTGGATCAGGATCGAGAAAAGAGCTACGTGGACAAGCAATGGAAAGACATATAATTTCAAGTTGGGGACCACGTTATGCTCAAGGTTTCTCCCTGGAAAGGAGTGGTGCGTTTCGGAAAGAAAGTAAAGTTACCCCCACGTTTTATCAGACCATTTGCAATAGTGGAACAAAATGGGAAGGTGGCGTATAAGCTCGAGCTTCACAAAGAGATGCGGGCCATTCATAATACGTTGCATGTCTCCAATTTAAGAAAATGTCTCGCTGACGTGAGCATGGTGGTGCCAATGCAAGATGTGCAGATTGACGACCGTTTGAACTTTATAGAAGAGCCTGAAGTTATCACCGACCGAAAGGTCAGGAAGTTGAGAAGTAAAGAGATTGGGTTGGTAAAAGTCCAATGGCGTTTTCATAAAGGACATGATGCGACTTGGGAGGTCGAATCGAAAATGCGAGCCAAGTATCCCCATTTGTTTGAAGATGAGATTCTGGGGACAAAATCCTCTTAAGGAGGGGAGATTGTAAGGACCATTTGTGTAAAGTTTGAAAATTTTAAAGTCTTGGGTTTTTAATCGAAAAATCAGAACTTGTGGGACTAGGGGGTAATTTGGAGTAAAATACTTAAAGGGACAAATCCCTAAATTCTTTTCCATTTTTGGGCTGGAATTGGAGGCGGCGATTGAAGAGGCAGGGAGGCTAGGGTTCTTGGAGGAATCATAGGAGCAAGTGGGTTCTCTGGAAGGAAATCGTTCTTAAAAAAGGTTAGTCACCATTTCTAATGATTCTTCTAATCGTCTCCTTTATCTTCTTTATTGGGTTTTGGATTTTAGGATTGTTGGTATCTGATGTTTGGGTTCTTAGGTTTAAAAATGGATTTGATCTTAAAATGGGGATTTAGATTATTGTGGTTGCTTTGGGATGTTTACTTGCTACTAATCTATGTATCATATGGTTATAAGTTGGTTGTGGTTAGGTTTAATGTTTAAGTTATGACATAGTTTCCCTACACCAGAATTTGGAACTGGGTTTTGAGCACTGTTCTAAAAAACTCGCCGCACAACCGCTATGGCGCGCCATGGCACCAAGGCTTGTGTCTCACGCCACGTTAAGCTCGTGGCACACCATGGCCTAATGCGCCGTTTTTGTAATGCAATATTTGGTATTTTTTATGTTTTTAATGTCTTATTTGCGGGTTTTTACTATATATAACCTAATTTAACTTCTTTATTACTATTGACTCATTGAATAACACGCCAAAACATATGTTTTTATATATAAATTAGAAATTTGACGCCATAAGTCACGCCTTGGAAACGCCAAGGCTTCGCCATGGCTCCTAAGGCTTGAGGCTTAGCCTCGCCGCCACGCCACGCCTCACGCCATTTAGAACCTTGGTTTTGAGATGTTCGTCGTCATCACAACAGGTATCGAGGGATACCGGGCTAGGCCGTGACCCCGGGGGAGTCCCGGGAGAGCCAAGTACCGGGGGAGACCCACGCGGTACCGGGACCGGGGGGAACCCGGGAAGGCACATGACCCCGAGGGTGACCCGGGCGATGCCGAGACTGGGGGAACCCGGGGCAGGATCGTGACCTCGGGGGAGTCCCGGGCGAGCCGAACACCGGGGGAACCCGGGCGACTCCGAGACCGGGGGAGACCGGGGAGGGTTTTTTAGCAGTGACTTCTTTTCTCTTGCCATTTCCAGTTAGTGATTATTCTTTCTTTTCGCTAATCAATTGTGTGGGATCAATATTAACCTAAGTGTGCAATTTCTCGAGCAGATGAGTTTCTGACAACCTTTATCCCCTTTAAAATTCTTTGAAATATTTTGATTACTGAAAATGGGGTAAATGAAAGCATGTTATTATTTGACTGTCATTATTTAATTCTTACCTGCGATGTCAAATGGTTATTTCTACAATTGTATATAAGCATCTGAATTGTATGTAATTGGGAAGACTTGTTTGTGGAATGAGGATTATGAGAATTACAGTAATTCCTTGGAATGTTATAAAATCACGTGTACGTGAAATTGGTTTTCTGCACATGTGGGATGGGGAGTCTGCTTGGGCCCCGGGATGAGAGGGGAGTCTGCTTAGGCCCTGAGACGAGAGGGGAGTCTGCTTGGGCCCCGATCGTGGTTGCACATCAGGTAAAAAGGGGTCACATCTGATCCTTGTGACCCCCGTTTTTGGGATGTAACTTTGGACCTATCTTAAAATGCTATGTTTTTTTGAGCTTGTTAAATTTTTATGTTTTTTCAGAAATTCATTAGACCTTACGGTCTAACCCTCGTTTTTCAATCATAAAAACCCCTTTTCAGGAAGAAAAGCTTGTGGTGCTTCCAATAAGGGGAAAGAGAAGGTGTAAGAGCAAATAGTGGAATCAAGTGAAGGCTTAGTTTATCTTAAATGTCGCTTAAATTTAGAAATTCTCGGATGTAGTCAAGACTTCCGTTGTTAAATCTCTTAATTTCTCTTTGTGAACCTTTCGTATTGGATTTATGTTTATGTTATGTTTAGGCTTAAATTCTTGGTTATTACACTACAAAATCCTTAGAACCCTAGAAACTCCATTGTTACGTTGTGAAAAACCTTATGTAAAGGTTTTTTACTACACAATTAAGCATTAGCAATAACATTAATTTAATGATTCCAATATGGGATAACCAAAAAACTCAACCACAATTCAATATTTGAAAACACTTAAATCTTATGATTTCATGTCATATCTTATTCTATCTTTATTTTTATTTAGATATATTGATACACATCTCTGTCCATTTTATCGTACTCTAAGATCTCACCTTACACTTACCGTTGTTCCTTATATTTATATATTGTTATTTATGATCAATTTTTCCAATTGATTTATATATAATATCATTTTTTTGCAAAATGAGAGCCACTTAAAATAAGACAACCCCATGAGTATGAGTTGACACACATACATCTCATCCTCCTTTCTTATACAACCTTATTTATTCCAATCTTTCAACTACTCACCAAACAACTTAATCTCAACCACAATCCACAGTTTGATAATACTCCGTTCTCAAAATGCCACCTTAAATATCATTGGTTGTTTCATTTACACACACACACACACACATATGTAAATGAAAATGTAAATGAAAATAAAATTTTAACTATTACATGAAATGTTTTATATATTGATTGTCATGATGATAAAAGTATGTCTATTAAGTTTGATACTTATTATAATTTTCATTACTAAATGAATAAAATTATCAAACAAATATACACAAAGTATTTACTGTCTGAAGTGCAAATGAAGTTAAAATAAATTCAAAATTATTGATGTTTCTTTTTAGAACAAAGGTATCTACATAAATAGATCAAGAACGTGCAATGTTATTGAAATCAACATCGATCTTTAATTATAATTTTAAACTTTAAATTAACAACCCTACAACTTGCAAAACTCACAACAACTTTAAATATTTTCGCATTGCTTCAATATATGCTTGAATTTGGACACCATATTCCTCATGATTGTTGTAGCCATTAGGGTTACCTTAAAAAAAGTGAAAAAAATGAAGTAAGTCAGAATAAACCCATTATATATAGTATTGTAAATTAAACTTTTGACTGAATATTGATCCATTTACAAACACAAACATATCTTAACATCCAATAATCATTTATGTCTTTCAAATCTTTCAACTTTACATAATCAATTAGCAAAAAACATAAAAATACAAACAATAAAACCTCCATATTTCTCTATAAATACACCTCACTTTTATGCATATCAAACAAACAAAAAACAACCAACTCATCAATGAGAAAATCATAATACATGGTCCATGATGCAACTAAAACACAAAATCAATAAAAAAAAATACTTCAACGTTCATCAACTGAAACGAACCTAACATCATGATTCATAAAGACAAACTAAAGTTGATAATTTATCATTAAACAAAACCAAATTTATGAAATAAAAAAAAAGGAAATCAAATATATACGGTACATTTGTTGTTAAAGGATGTTGTTGAAACCCTAACATGTATTCTTGAAGGTCATCAAAGCCTTTATTATACACATATTTTAGTTGCTAATTCCAAACAAACAAAAACACTCAAATCATCATATTATTAAAAATCACACATGATCCAACTAAAAACACAAAAATCAAAAGAAAAACATTTCAAATTTCATCAAATAAAACAAACCCAAGATCATGATATGTCAAAAGAATAAAGTACAATTATAATTCTACACGACCCTTTGTACACGATTTCCACGATCGTGTTCTCGGAAATGTTGTTCTTCATGGTTGCTATCAACATCCATAAATAGGAACGTTTGGAGTTATGTAGCTTTAATGTAAAACAAACCCATTATCATGATATGCCAAAAGAACAAACAACAATTTATTTCATCAAATAAAAAAACCCAAAAGATCATGATATGTCAAAAAAACGAACTATAATTTATAATTCTACACGACCCTTTGTACACGATTTCCATGATTCAGTTCTCGCAAATGTTGTTCTTCAAGGTTGCTATCAAAATCCTTAAATAGGATCATTTGGAATTATGTAGCTTTAATGTAAAACAAACCCAACATCATGATATGTCAAAAGTACAAACAACATTTTATAATTCTACACGACCCTTCGTACACGATTTCCACAATCGTGTTCTCGCAAATGTTGTTATTCAAGGTTGCTATCAACATCCTTAAATAGGAGGGTTTAGAGTTATGTAGCTTTAATGTATGATAGTAGTTGGAAGATGAATGGCTTGAAGTTATGTTGATTAAATAAATATAGAAGTAGATGAATGGTTTGGAATTGAATGCATAAATTTAATTAAAAAAACATAAATTGACAAAAATGATAGTAGTGCATATTGTGAGAATTAAGGAGAAAATAGAAAATGAATTTCTAAGCCTTAGGAGAAGCTACGTCAAACACCCGTGGTTTCTTCTTTAATATATATATTGATTCTAACGACCCTTTGTACACGATTTCCATGATCGTGTTCTCACAAATGTTGTTTTTCAAGGTTGCCATCAACATCCTTAAATAAGATCGTTTGGAATTATGTAGCTTTAATGTAAAACAAACTCAAGATCATGATATGTCAAAAGTAAAAACAACAGTTTATAATTCTACATGACCCTTCGTACACGATTTCCACAATCGTGTTCTCACAAATGTTGTTCTTAATGGTTGCTATCAACATCCTTAAATAGAAGGGTTTAGAGTTATGTAATTTTAATGTATGATAGTAGTTGGAAGATGAATGGCTTGAAGTTATGTTTTTTTTTTTTTTTTGGAGAGGGTATCCGAGACCACATTGGGCCCAGACTAAATATAGAAGTAGATGAATGGTTTGGAATTGAATGCATAAATTTAATTAAAAAACATAAATTGACAAAAATGATAGTAGTGCATATTGTGAGAATTAAGGAGAAAATAGAAAAATGAATTTCTAAGCCTTAGGAGAAGGCACGTCAAACACTCGTGGTTTCTTCTTTAATATATATATTGACTAGTGTTTGGCAACGCGCGTTATACGGTGACAAATAATTATTTTAGAAAATATTGAAGTAAGTTAAGTGGGTCGATTTTCACATATCAAATATTACACTAATAAGAATCAATATTGCATTTGATGTGAATCCACTTTATCATTCCTGATTGTTCTTTTAATATATATAATTAATAAGTTCTATATATCAATCTTATATCAAACTTTGTAATTGACTCAAAATAATAAAAGAAGTATGTGAGACAATTTTATTACAACCATGATGTGTATAATAAAGATTGTTTTGTCATAATATATCAATTTATCACCTACATATATTTTCATAAAATATTTATATCCACAAAAAAAAACGCGTGTTTTTACCTACTTTTGTATAATTCGTGACATTATTGTAATTTGTTTACAATTGTTGGAATGTACTCGTTGGTTTTGGCCAAAAACCTTCTCGAAACCACCTCATTCCCGACCTGCGATTGCACGAAGAGAAATAGTAGTCGCAATACTACAACCACTACGGTTATAGGCGATCAGATTGAATCGTTAATTTTTCATTTAATCCGTTCGAGTCTTTTCGATCTGCTTGTGACTGATTCTTGCTAGTTTGGTTTCTCGATCAATAAAGAATCACGGTAAAAAGAAGTTTTATTCATTTTTATGTAAATGGAATATAATTTTATTAGTTCATATCCATTTCTCACGCTTCTAACGTTAACTCGACTTCTCACACGATCCTTCACCTATATATATTGTTAGTGTATTATTGTATCCAAGATTAAATAGGAAAAGTCAAGTCAAGAAAAGTTAACAAAGTCTAATGTAATAGTTAGTCAATATGTTGTAATAGCTTCATGAGAGTTTTGCTTTATAGTGTTATAAGAGTTTAGCTTTGTGAGAGAAGCTTTAAGAGAGGCCTTGAGAGAAGTATTACTTGAGAGAAGCATGTTTGAGAGAAGTTTCTTGTATAGTGTTGTGAGAGAAGTTTCTTTTAATAGTGTGAGAGAAGTTACTTGAGTGTTTCATATCCTTGGTATAAATAGGGATATGGCTTGTTAATCTTGTAATGCTTTAATTGTCAGATCTATGAATATTATGTTTCTCTCTCTACTCTCTCTCTAGACTTTCACTGTTACATCTATAATCTTGATTGAGATTAATTGTTTGAGATTGCTTGATTGTGATTGTGATTGTGATTAAAATTTCAATTGGTATCAGAGCCTCCCCAAAGAGAATTCAGAGAGTTTTTGATTGTCAATTTGATAGATTTCTGGAATTTCTTCAAGAACAGGCGTGTTCTTGAAATAGTCACTATTTGATCGTTTTTTTTTTGAAATTTTTGAAATTTGTGTGTATTTTTGTACTAGTTGTGATCGATTTGTAAAAGGAATCAACTTGTAATCACACACAAACACGAATTGATCATTTGATTGATGTAATTTCGATTTTTCTTGAATTTTTTTCTCACGTACACAGAGTCTGTATTTGGATTAATCGCACTGTATTTTTCATTTTTGATCGAAATTGCTTGTTCGAATTGTGTTCTAGTTGTATTTTCGAGTCAAATGGATGTGTTTGTAAAGCAATTCGCAGGATTTTTGAGCCTTTGATCGAATTTCAGAAAACAAGGGAAGAACTCGCTAGATCTGTACTTCGCACTAAGGAAGAACGCACAAAGTACTATTCATTGATTGTTATGCGAGTTTCTGCAGGTTCGCGCATATAACGTTTTGCGAGAAACAACTTCGCGCAAAGGATTGTCTTGTTTGTTCTGCGAGTTTCTTGATATCTCAGAAATTTTCTATGTCCGGATCGTGCACGTTACTTCTGCGAGTTTCAGAGTTTGCGAGTTTGTGTTTTGCGCGTTTTGAGATACTAGAAAATTTTCTAAGTATGGTTCTCGCTAAGGCTTCTGCGCGTTTCTACTTCTTGCGAGTTTGCATTCTTCTGCGAGAAGTTCAAGATACGAAATTTTTCTAAGTACAGTTCTCGCATATCGATATCTGCGAGAAGCCACTTCGCGCATATTGTTGCTTGCGCGTATCTCACTTCACGCTCATAGTGGTTTGCGTTCTGGTTTCGTGCACAAGGTGGTTTGCGAGAAGTTTGAGAATAGTGTCTTGCGAGTTTCTTCACTGTGCGAGTTTTGTACTTGTGTTTTTTGAAGAAATCTGATTTTGTGGCAATCTGTATTTGACTCTTCTAGTCAATTTTTTTTGAATCTTTTGGGAGATCTTCTGTATTCAAGCTAATCTGTACACGATAACTAAAGATTATTTGGGAGGGAGAGATATGATTGTCTTATACATGTCTGAGATACCAGCAATTGAGGTTGAACGAGACAAACTGAAAATTCAGAATGCAGCCCTTCAAAAGTAAATTCAGGATTTTAATTCTAAATTGTGAAATTTTGACAAAGCTTCCGTTTGTACTAAATGTTCTAATAATTCCAAATCCGATTATGCAGGTATTCTCAGCACCAAAGAGAAAGAATTACAACTGAGAGAAAGAGAGATACATCTTCTTCAAACCAAACTAAAGACAACTGAGAACAATTTTTCAGTATCTAAAGTTGAATCAGTTGCTCTACTCAACAAAATAAAAGAGTTTGAAGTGAAGATTTCTGCCATGGAAGCGAAGAATGCTGATTTAATGAAAAGTCTTCCGGCAGAGAAAGAAAAAGAGAAATCTGAAGAAAAAGCTAGTCTGGAGAAACTTTACAATCAGAAACTGTCTGATTTTTCCAGGAAGGCTCTTCAAGAAAAGAAAGACATAGAGCTTAGATGTTTGAAACTTTCCAAGCAAGTGTCTGAGTTTGAGAAAATTTTAATTACAGAAAGAGACACATTTGCAAAGGAAAGAATAGTTCTTGACGAAAAAGTAATTGAATTTCCCAAGAAAATCTCAGTTTTACAAGACTTACTTGAAAAAGAAAAGAAATTATTTCAAGAAAAGAATAAGTCTTTTGAGATTGAAAAGAAGAAAAATGAAAAGAGAAATGTTGGGATATTCAATGAAATTTCTGCTAAAAACAAGAACTTAGAGAAGGATTTTGAGCTTGAACGTCAAGATTTTGAAAATGAAATTTCTAAGCTCTCAAAAAGATTAACTGGTCTATCATCTGATATGTCAAAAGAACAGAAGACCAGATCTGACTTACAGGTAAAGTTTGACACAATTCTTAAAGAAAAGAATCTTTTATCTTTTTAGATAAAAGATCTGGAAGTTGCAAATATTCAGTTGTCAGAAAAGATTTATGCGGATGTGATAAATCAATCACCTCTTGAAAAGACAACTGAATCAATTTGTTCTTTTAAAATTGCTTCCAGTTTTATTTCTGAAAGAGTTTCAAGAAAGAATAGTGTCAAATCTAAAACTATTGATAAAAGTCAGATTCGTTCTACAAATCTGTTTTATAATCATACTCTTGATGGCACAGTTAAATCTAATAGTAAAATTCTTGGAAAGCCATCAAGGAAAGATCAGATGGTTTGGGTTATTAAAGGATCTTTAGATGGAAAAGTTGTTCAAAAAACATCTTCATCCGCATCAAAAGTTAAAAAGAGAAGAGCTCGAAAAGGTAAATTTGTTGCTACACTTGATACATATTTCTCTACTAATCATATTATCAGGTTAGCTGAAAAGAGAATATGTTGTTCTTATTATGGGGAGAATGATTTTGTGCATAAAGAATCTGCTCACAACTGGTATGGCACTTACCGAATAACTTCTCTGAATAATGTTGTTAAAATGAATAAACCAATTGAGAAGTGGATTCACAAATCTAACAAACCAGGCCCAGTATCAATGGGTACCAAAACCTGTGAAATCTGTTTTGCAGGATGCACAGGTGTAGGGGGAGCAGATACAATGGCTTCTGATTATATCAGATTAGAACCCGGACATAAATGTATTGAAATATGGCTTCTGATCACATGACAGATCAGGACCCATTCTTCAATGTTCAGATAAGAATATCCAGGGGGAGCTTATCTGACCTAAATCATTCTACCATGATTTGAGGGGGAGCCTAAAATGTAAGTATCTTCTGATCTAGATCTCTGATTGTTTGAAAGAAGAACAACTTTCGAACATGAAAAATGTTTTCTGAAATGTTCAAACCACTTCTGGTTCTCAAAAGATTTTATGAATTAAGAAGTGTGATTTTAAATGTTTTTCAATATTGATCTTTAATGTTTAACTGACTGTGTGTTTCCAAAGATCAATACTTGCGTATTATCTTTTCTATATACTGTAAAGTATTCACACACACCGGTTCAGTACTTCATTTGTATTTGTTATTACCATGTCTCATAAGCAAACAAATTTTTCGATGGTAATACCCCCGTTTGCTTTCAAATGTTGTTGAGCATCAATCATCATTTCTAATCTTGTGCTTTCATTGCAAAATTGTTTATATTCGTTCATATAAACAAAATATCCAGTTCTTTGATGCCCTAACCATTTCATTTGATCTGACTGATACATTGTCAGATTCTCAAAACAATTCTCTTGATTTCAAATTATTCATTCAATATCCTTGTTTTGAGAGATCTTCATTGTTCAAATGCTCAAATTTCATTCATATCTTTAATGAGCATACATTTTGACAGTGTTATCTTAGTTGTGCTTAACTGTTCAGTTAAATTGTTGAGCAACCATTCTTTATAGGACTTACATGGGATTCGTGTGTGAGCTTAAACATAACTTCCATGGATTCACGTAAACGTGTGTTTCCTACCCCGGAAGTTATCCTAGAGTGATTGAGGGGTGAGGGGTTTAAATCAAAGGGTGGGGGAGATAACTCATCCGATTGAGTTTTTCTCATTGTGTGGAGCGGAAAAATGTAAATGATAGTTTGGTTAGAAGTGAACATTAATGTTGAAAACAAAGAGGGTGTGAGAACAGAGTTAAAAGAATATCAGAACTCTACACCAACCACTTTCTGAGTCGGGCAACCACATCTACTGATTGGTTCACATTCTTTGGTGACCATCATTGAAACAGGCCGTGAGCCCATGCCAACTCTTGCAATTACCCCACCAGCCACTCGTTTCTTTCTTAACAAAGAAATGTTTCATTTTCTTTGGGGACGCAACATATCTGCTATTTTGTCTTCACTAGGAAGATTTAAATATTGAAAAGAAGGAAAGTTGCCCCACCTTCGCACCTCTTTCATGCACATTGAGTCCGTGTAATACTTGTTGTTGTCTCAACAGTTTACACAATTTGAGCCTTATGAAACACAATCATTGTGCTAAATTCTTTCATACACAAGCACGAGCACACAAAAATTTGTTTTTCTGTCAGAACATTCATAGAATTACCTTGTGTTTTTCAATGATTGAATGGAAGTCCTGGGGAGTCATCATCAAATCAGCTCCTTAAATTGTACATTCGTTGTCCACAGTAACTCCGTGCTACTTACAGGAATATTAACTGTTTCATCTGTTGAATCAGGGTTACATCGTTCATTATATCTGAATTTGAAAAGATTCGGGTATATACAGTTCATGCATTGCCAGCTACTCAGATCAAAGGGCGGAGAATGTCAAACTTACCATAAAAAGGGGAGATTGTTAGTTTCTTACAAATGGGAAGATCAAAGAAAGTGTTGAAATTAAAGAGTTTTGATGATCATGATGTTCACAATCATCAAAAAGGGGGAGAAGTCTACAAAGATCAATTTCAAAGAATGAAAAGGGACTAATTTTCAAAAGTTCAATTTCAAAGCCGAGATGTCAAGACTTGTGGAAGAATTTCTGAAAGTTCAAATCAGATGAAAACAAATCATTCAAAAGATTCTGAAGAAACAAAGATGATTCAAGTCTTAAAGATGATTCAAGAAAGTTTGTTTTTCTGAAGACTAATCAGAGATTGCAGAGATGAAGATACATATTTGTCAAAGATCCCTCAAAGTTCCAAAGAAGTTTAAAGAAGTTTCAGAAGTTTAAAGTTTTCAAAGGTTTATTCAAGACTTGTTGACTCTTCAAAGATACAAAGTGTTAACGACTTTTCAAGATTCTTCATAGACTGAAAGACTGAAGATTCAATGTCAGAGATAAAAGTTGAAGAATCAAGCGTTGAAGACTAGTGTCAATTTTTTTTATATCTTGAATACAAAGGGGGAGATTGTTAGTGTATTATTGTATCCAAGATTTAATAGGAAAAGTCAAGTCAAGAAAAGTTAACAAAGTCTAATGTAATAGTTAGTCAATATGTTGTAATAGCTTCATGAGAGTTTTGCTTTATAGTGTTCTGAGAGTTTAGCTTTGTGAGAGAAGCTTTAAGAGAAGCCTTGAGAGAAGTATTACTTGAGAGAAGCATGTTTGAGAGAAGTTTCTTGTATAGTGTTGTGAGAGAAGTTTCTTTTAATAGTGTGAGAGAAGTTACTTGAGTGTTTCATATCCTTGGTATAAATAGGGATATGGCTTGTTAATTTTGTAATGCTTTAATGGTCAGATCTATGAATATTACGTTTCTCTCTCTACTCTCTCTCTAGACTTTCACTGTTACATCTATAATCTTGATTGAGATTAATTGTTTGAGATTGCTTGATTGTGATTGGGATTACAATTTCATATACATATATATATATATATATATATATATATATATACACTTTGCTTTTTATTTAAATTAAAAAAAGAAATCAAAATAATTTATACATATTAGTGATTGTAGTAAGTTATTATTAATAATTTTATATATTGATTTATTCTAATTTGATTTTTATATTTTGTTTTTATACATATTATCATATTAATTTTAATTTTAATTTTAATTATATATATATATATATATATTGTAGTAATTTTTTATTTTATGTACCGATTCTAGTTATACATATATATTATATTGATTTATTTTAATTACTTTTTTAAGTGATATTAAATGTAATAAGGTATTTCATTTATTAATAAGAGAGTTTATTTTTAAGTATTTAATTATATGTAGTGATTCTAATTTTATTTTTATCTACAAATTTATTTTAATAAGATTTATCAAGTTAACCAAAAGGCTTGTGGCGTACTAGTTAAGGCCTGTCGGGGATGTTGTGGGATATCCCATTCACCCCGGGTTCGAATCCAGGCGTAGTACGTAACATGTGGCCACTGGGGTTTATCCAGGGTTGTTGTCGCTTTAACAATCAAAAATTGCCAGAGATTAGTCTAGGTTGTGCCTAGGATACCCTTTAAAAAAAAGATTTATCAAGTTTTTTTTTTAAATTTTATATATTGGTTCCAATTTTAAATTTTAATTTTAACTATACATATTTAATTTTACTTGAAAATAGTATAAATCAATCTATGTAGCGTAAAATATATAAAATATATAACGATTATTCACTAATATATAGAAATGAGAATACTATGTAATTAATAATTAATGATAAGTTATAGTATATTCAACTATCAGGAGTATTTCATTTATGTATATTTATTGCAATAAGGTTTTTTTTAATCTTATTTTATTTATTTATATTAATTATACCTAGTTTATTATTATTTTCAATTGTTATGTAAATAAAAACATACATTTTACTATATTGAAGTGTCATGTAAATTAAAAATATTGATTATAATAAGATTTTAATTGATTACTAAAATTAAAATATAAGGAAATATATAGAAGACGGAAATAAAAAAAAAAAGAATTCTAAAATCCCAATAAAAGTCAAAAGAAATGTATATCGGAATTAGTCTTCTCGAAGTAAACTGAAAACAATACAAATAACTTTTAAATATTGACTTGTTAGTTCTTTCAAGATTCAATTATCAAACCATTGTTGCCATCTAAAAGCATTCCCAAGAACAAACCCTCGGTTCCATTAGAAAAACCTTAACAAAAATATAGAAGATATAAGTAAAAATAAATAAATCTAAAATCCCAACAAAAGTCAAAAAGGAATAATACATGGATTAGTATTCTCGAAGTAAACTTGAAAGGATCTGACGGTAGATAGAGACTGAAACCGGTGCAGGGGTAAGGGCGGTTGTAGCCAAGTGGATCAAGGCAGTGGATTGTGAATCCACCACACGCGGATTCAATCCCCGTCGTTCGCCCATCAATAAATGGAACATTTGTTACTGTTTGAGTTTTAAAATCATTTTAACCGCAAGCGTACGGTGTCGTAGCATACGGGTCGAACACGGGGAGACAAGGGAATAAGCACAGATTTACTTACAATATTAGCTACTTGTGCGCAATCAATTTTCAAAAACTTGATTAACGCTAAAAATCAAGTAAACACAACTAAGTATTTAAGCTACGCTAACATAAGAAACTAAGAATCAAACAAGACTAAACAAACAAACTAATCAAAGGGATAATTAATACTAGATTAACAACTAAAACAATAATCGAATAACAAATTAATTAGCACTAGGAACTCAATTTGGAAGCCATTAAATTCTACACTAATCAATCTAAATTGGTAAATATCGGTTTTGAACCTTTCAAAGTGGGATTTGTCGAATTCAAATATTTCTTTTGCCCCTCTTCCAAGGCCACAAAAACATTTCATAATTGAAAACCAATTATTTTCATATCTATTAATTCAAAAAAGAAGCTTTAAGCAAGACAAATTATTCCCAAATAATCAAAACATCTATTTTCATGATGTGATAAAAAACCACCAATTGGTTAACCCAACTCAAAACCAAAATTCCATTTAGATCTCAACTGTTAAATTCAACAATTACCGATTAGTGATTATTTAACAACCCCTAACTCCCGTTAGTCGGCTAACTAAACAACCCTTTTATCGGGAAATCATTTACTTAAAACAACCAATCGATACAAATAAAGTCTTTACCAATATTCACCTTAAACTATGAATTAACCAAACATAAATCCAAGAAACATGCAATTACTAAAAATCAAATAAACAAGAATTAAGATAACAAGAATTTAAACTAATAACATGATTAAGCAAGAACTAATTTATGAAGAAAAACAATTTAGAAATGGTAAAACATAAAAACCCTAGATCTAGATTATTAAGAACATTAAACAAAGATAAAACCTAATCTAGCAAACATGTGTGTCCCAATAAGTGCAATCAAATCAAGATGAACAAAGAAATACGATCCAAATGTTCCATATTATTTGATCTCAATTCCAAAGATTACATATGCTCTCAATACAATATTTCTCTCACTAAAAGATGTTCTCTAAAGGTGCTTAATGAATTCTACAAACAAAAGGTATTTATACCTACATACAATTACAAGAAAACTAAACTAACACTCTTTGACTTTATTGACTTTGAGCTTTGACTTTGACTTTGCTTGATGGTTTGACTTGAGCATAGACTTTTAATCTTGATGATCTTGGATATAACATTTAAGCTCTAACAATCTCCCCCTTTGGATTCAAGATCATCTCCAAAAAGATATGCAATAAAACTCTCCCTTTAGATTCAGAATATATTTCAGGATCAAAGAACAATCTCCCCCTTTTGGATAAACATGTACTTCTCTTCAAATGAATTTCATCTGTAAAGCACGTTCTCCCCTTTTCAAGAACATTCTCTCTCTTTAAGTTTCTGACAAAGAATTTTTCTTTGAAAGTCAATCTCCCCCTTTGTGTAAATCTGTTCAAAAACAATTTGTCTTTCCTTTGAAATGTCTTCAGACCTTCTGTAATCTTCTCTAAAGTCAGTGAATATGCTCATCAAAAACTATAACAGTCTCCCCAAGGTAATAAAACCTCTCTCAGACTTCAGAAAAGAAATTATCTTCAGATTTAGCTCACTTTACTTCGGCAAATAATCTTTAAAGAAAATTTCAGCAAATTTCAGTTAGTTATCATAATTCCACGAACTTTTGATATTATTCTGATCATTCTCCCCATAATTCGGACAATAAATCTTTCAAACTTTCACCATCTGAACTTTAACCATTATTTCTTGAAATAACTTCTCCCGTAACTTGTTTTCCATTTCTTGACTTTCTCCCCCTTTTTGATGATGTAGCATAGAAATCATCAAAACATTTTCAAGAAATGTCATCAGTTTCTGACCATGATCCTTCCATATGAACTTCTGATCATCCGTTAATTCATAATGTATTCATCCGAATCTTTTCAAATTCAGACATATAAGAATGTAATCCTGAATAAATAAATGAATCAGTTAAGATGCCTGTAAGTAACACGATGTCACTTAGTACAACGAATGTACTGTACAAGGAGTATTATTGATGTTCACTCCCCATGGTATTCGATTCAATCATCGAATAACACAAGATTATTCAATGAACGTTCCGACATAAATTTTTTTTTTTTTGTGTTCGTGCTTGTGTATGAAAGAATTAAGCATATGATTGCTTTTAATAGGATCAAAAACGTGTAAACCATTGAGACAACAACAGTAATACACAAACTCAACTGTGCATGATCGAAGTGCGAAGGTGGGGCATACTTCCTTCTGTTTCAATATCCATATCTTCCGAATGAAAACAAGATAGATTATGTGTTGCATCCCCAAGAATAATTGAAACATTCCTTTGTTGAGAAAGAAATGAGTAGCTGGTGGGATATAAAGCAAGAGTTAGCATGGGCTAGGTGCCTGTTTCAATGATGTTCACGAAAGAATTTGTGAAACAACAGTAATGTGGTTGTCCAGCTCATATGAGCTCACTTATAACCAAACTCTATTTTAATTTTATCTCAACACACACCCACACTCATATATTGACTCCTCGCCTCTCGATCACTCAAGAATAACTTATTAGGTAGGAAACACTTGTTAACGTGAATCCATATAACTTCTAATTAGCTTACACAATTATCCCATGTAGTCCTATAAGCAAAGTGTTGCCCAGTTGATTTAACTTGAACAGTTAAAGCACAAAAAAATGAAATACATGTCAGATATTTGTATGCTCAGTAGGATAATCATGAAGATTTGAGCATTATAAACATGGAAGATTTTCTAAAAAAAAAACAAGTATATTGAAAGAATGAAATGAATACAAAAGACTTCTTTGAGAATATGACAATGTATGAAAAGATCAAATATGAATGATATAACAATAAAAGCTTAGGTCATGAAAAATTGGAATTTGTCTATACGAATCAAATATTTCTTGAAAAAAATGTTTTGAAAGTTCAAACGGGGTGTCTTACCATCGAAAATTTGTTCAATATGAGACATGGTAAGAACATAGTCAATAAAGTACTAAATCGGTGTGTGTGAATACTTGATGGTATATGGAAAAGATAATACACAAGTATTAATCTTTGGAAACATACGGTTAGTGAATCAATGAAAGCTCATAATCAAGAAAACACTTAAAATCACACTTCTTAATTCATAAAGTATGTTAAAGAATTGAGAATTGGTTTGAACATTTAAGAACGTGTTTTTCATGTCTGGAAGTTGTCCTTCTTTCAAACAAAAGGAGATTAAGATTAAAATATTCCTTACGCTCAACTTAAATCTCATAAAGTCAACCTCAAAGGCATGATTGATATGATCATGTAAGCTTCCCCTCAAAAACTTATTAGTGTATAATTGTATCCAAGATTTAAGTATGAAAAGTCAAAGTCTAGTCAAAGTCATGTTAAGTAAATCTTGTTTAAATAGGTATATGAGTGTTTTAGAGTGATCAAGCTTTGTGAGAGTTCTAATTGTACTTGTGGCAATCAAAAGATATACGACTTCTACACTTTCTCTCACAACATTCTCTCCCTAGTTCTTGATCATTTTAGTTGAATTGATTGTTATGGCTTGATTGTGGACTTACATTTGGTATCAGAGCAAACCCAGAATCATTCAGATGGATTAAATTCACTTGGATTTGTTTGATTTCTTGTTTTTGAAAAACACGCACGAGAACTTTAAAAAAAACACTGTTTGATTCAAATTTTCATTATCAAATCAATTTTGTTGCAAGAAAATGGTATACTAGTGTTCGATTTGTGGTTGTGAAACTTTCTTGTTTAGATTCCAACGTCAAAATCACAATAATTCTCATTCAATTTTGGATTTTTGTGATTTTCGGTTTAAAATGGTTCGAACACTGTATCTCATTGATTCTATGTGATTTTGTAGTTTTTGGCTTAAAAGTTGTATTAAGAAAGTGTTTAGTTTCACTTTTCGATCATAATTGTCAATTTTCAAGTCTTAATTGCAGGTATTGAAGTTTTTGAATCGAATTCGTGAACACAAATGAAGAACACGCTAGATTTGAAATACGCACAAGATTCTAAGTGAAGAACACACACATTGAAAAACACGCAAGACAACAACACACAAAGAGTTAAACACGCTATCCTCGAAGAACACGCACAAAGAAGATTTTTGATGTTTCAATGTGTTATGCGAGTTCTTGATCAGAATGTGCACACTCCGATTTGCGAGAAGTGGAAACGCGCATGAACCCGTCTGCGAGTTCTTCTATTTTTGTTGCTTTGTTCTGGGAGTTATAGTGTTGAGCGAGTTTTGTGCTTTGCGAGTTTTGTTTGTTCAAAAAAATTTTATAAGTACAAAACACGCAAAGGCATTGCAAGTTCTTAATTGTCAAAAAAATTTCTAAGTGTTGAAACGTGCAAGCCTCATCTACGAGAATCTCAAAAACGCGCATCCTTTGTTTTGCGTGAACTTGAAATGCGCATAACCCTGTTAGCCCGAAGTAGTGTGAACAATATCTTGCGAGTTTGTTCAATTTGCTCGAAGTGAATTCCAGCTACAGTGGTTTGCGAGTTTAACCCTTTAAAAAAATTGTGATCTTTTCAAGTTTATATTCAAGTTTGATTTTTCAGTCAAATTTTATCTGAATATTTTGGGAACGATCATTTCAAGTTTAACATTCAAGATGTCTACTATTTTGTCAGGGAGAGACTGTGCCATCATGTACATGCCTGAGATACCGGTTATAGAAGTTGAACGCGATAAACTGAAGATTCAAAATTCAGATCTTCTAAATCAGATTCAGAAGTTTAAAGCTAAGTTGTTAAATTCTAATAAAACTTTTGCATGTGCTAAATGTATTGATCATTCTAAATATGATTTTACATATATCATCAGGACAAGAGAGAAAGAAATTAAAGAGAAAGAGAAAGAAGTCAAAATAAAAGAGAATATTATTGAGGCAAGGGAGAAAGAGATTAAATTGAAAGAAAGAAAGATATCAAATCTTAAAAGCAAGCTAAAGACAACTGAACAAAAGACATCAAAACTTAAAGATGAATCAGTTGATCTACATATCAAGTTTAAAGCTTTTGAAGAACAAATATCTTCATTGGAAGCTAAAAATGTTGATCTGATGAAAAGCCTCCAAGCAGATAAAGATAAAGCAAATCTGGAAAATACTTCTACTCAAAAGCTTTCTGACTTTTCAAAGAAAGTTTCTCAAGAGAAAAAATATTTAGAGCTAAGATGCATAAAACTCTCAAAGCAAGTATCCGAATTTGAAAAGATTTTGATTACTGAAAATGATACTTTTGCAAAAGAGAGACAAGTTCTTGAAAATAAATCAATTGAACTTACCAAGCAAATTTCTACACTACAAGACTTAATTGAAAAAGAAAGAAAATATTTCCAAGAAAAGAAGAAGTCTTTTGATACAGAAAAGAAAAATTTTGAAAAGAAAAATGCTGGGAATTTCAAAGAAATATCTGAGAAAAACAAGAACTTGGAAAAAGATTTTGAGCAAGAACGTCAAAACTTTGAATCTGAAATATCTAAGCTTTCATCCAAGATGTATGTTCTTTCAACAGACATTAAAAAAGAACAAATGGATAAATCTTATTTGAAAAAGAAGCTTGACACACTTTCTGATGAAAGGAACATTTTATCCAAAAAGATATAGGACATGGAAGATGCAAATGTTGAATTGTCAGAAAAGATTTCAGCTGACGTGATTAATCAATCACCCTATGACAATTCAACTGAATCAATTTGTTCTTTTAAAAATGCTTCAAGTTCAATTCATGAAAATGTTTCAAAAAGGACAAGTGTCAAATCTAACATTATCAAATCAAATCAGATTCGTCCATCTAATATGTTCTTATGACAAGTCTGTTGATAGTCCAACAAACTTTTATGTAAAATCTCTTGAGAATAATTTTTCTAAGAAAGGAAAGATGGTCTGGCGAGTGAAAGATTCTTCGGATGGCAAGAAGAAGGACAAATCATCAGCTTCCACAACAAAAGCCAACAAGAACAAAGTACATAAAGGCAATTCTTTTGGTAAACCTGATATGTTTTATTCTGCTAATCATTTGATCAGGATTGCTCAGAAGAAGATATGTTGTTCTTACTGTGGAGAGAATGATTTTGTTGAAAGAGAATCTACTCATAACTGGTATGGAACTTACAAAATTGCTTCTCAGAAAAGTAAACTTAAAAGTTTTAAATCTAATGAGAAGTAATTTGTTTCTGATTTGAAAATGAAATTTCTAAGAATATAGGCTCTTGAATAACACAGTTCAAGACCCACATTTCAATGTCAAGAATTATGGTTTCTGATTACAACAGATCAGGACCCGATCTTAAATCTTAAAGGACTGACTTCTAAACACATCAGTTTAGGACTCGGTCATCAATGTTTAAAGATAAGGATATCATGCAAATATCCAGGGGGAGGTTATCAGAATATAAATCATTTTATCATGATTTGAGGGGGAGCTTAAATGTAAGTATCTTCTGATCTAAATCTCTGTTTGTTTGAAAGAAGAACAACTTTCAAACATGAAAAATGCTTTCTTAAATGTTCAAACCACTTCTGATCCTCAAAAGATTTCATGAATTTAGAAGTGTGATTTTTAAATGTTTTTCATACTAAAGCGTTAATGTTTAACTGACCGTGTGTTTCCAAAGATCAATACTTGTGTATTATCTTTTCTATATATTGTCAAGTATTCATACACACCGGTTCAGTACTTCATTTGATTTTGTTATTACCATGTCTCTAAACAAAACAATTTTTTGATGGTAATACTCTCATTTGATTTCATTGTTGTTGAACATCAATTATCATTTCAACTTGAGTGTTCATTGCTAAATTGTTTATATTCGTTCATATAAACAAACTATCAAGTTCTTTGATACCCCAACCATTTCATGTCTATACTCGTGATATTTGATCTGAATGATACATTGTCTGATTCTCAAAACAATTCTCTTAATTTCATTTCATTCATTCAATATACTTGTTTTGAGAGATCTTCAAAGTTCAAATGCTCAAATTTCATTCATATATTTGATGAGCATACATTTTGACAATGTTATCATATTTGTGCTTAATTGTTTAAGTCAAACTGTTGAGCAACTATTCTTTTTAGGACAAAAATACATGGGATCAGTGTGAGAGCTTAAACAGAACTTCCATGAATTCACGTTAACCTGTGTTTCCTACCCCAGAAGTTATCCTAGAGTGATTGAGTGGTGAGGGGTTATAAATCAAATAGTGGGGGAGATAACTCATCCGATTGAGTTTTTCTCATTGTGCTGAGCGGTAAAATGTAAAAGAGAGTTTGGTTAGAAGTGAGCTTAAATGATAAAAAGAAGGAGGGTGTGAGAATAGAGTTATAAGAATATCAGAACTCTGCACCAACTACTTTCTGAGTCGGGCAACCATATTACTGTTGGTTCACATTCTTTGGTGACCATCATTGAAACAGGCACTAGCCCATGCCAACTCTTGCAATTACCCCACCAACCACTCGTTTCTTTCTTGAAAAAAAAAATGTTTCTATTTCTTTGGGGACGCAACATATCTGCTATCTGATCTTAACTCGGAAGATTTAGATATTGAAAAAGAAGAAAGTTTGCCCCACCTCCGCACCTCTTTCATGCACATTGAGTCCGTGTAATACTTGTTGCTGTCTCAACAGTTTACACATATTGAGACTGAAAAAGCCTAAGTAGCTTCAATCATTTCTACACTTTCACGTACACACGAGGAATATGTTTTCTTGTCATAACAATCATAGAAAATGCCTTTGTGGTTTTTCAATGATTGAATGGAGGCCCTGGGGGAGTGAACATCACAAAATCTCTTTTCTAATGTACATCCGTTTTACAAAGTGGCTTTGTGCTACTTATAGTCATACTAACTGTATCATTTGTTGATTCAAGGTTACAATGTTTATTATATTTGGATTTGAAAAGATTCGGGTATATACATTTCTTATGAATTGACGGATACATAGATCATATAGAGCGAAAATTGTCATTTTATAAAGGGGGAGAATGTTAGTAGATTATAAAGAGGAAGATAATTTTTCAAAGATAATGACTTGAAAAGGTTTTGATCATTTTGCTGCTCACAACTCATTAAAAAGGGGGAGAAATTATGGATTTTCAAGTCAAGTGAAAATTTAAAAATTGTCAGAAGATTCATCTTATAAAAGGAAGAAATCTTCTGAAGAAAATGGAGAAGATAATCTGAAAGTTTCAGGTCAGACGAATGTTGTAATGTCAAAGGAAAGTTTATCAAAATGGAGGAGACATATCTGGAATTTTCAAGTCAGATAATAAGTTCAAGACAGATGAAAGTTTTTATCAAGTTAATGAATCAAAGATGATTCATAAAAATTTGTTTGATTAAAGACAGTTCAGAGATCACAGAGATGGAGATACGAGTATTGAAACATTACTCAAAGTATCAAAGAAGTTTCAATAATTTCAAATTCAATTTCAAAGTTTTGTTCAAAACTTGAAGACTTTTCAAAGACTTTGTGAAAGACTTTTCAAGATTCTTCAAAATCATATTGTTTGAAGATTGATAGAGATTCAAAGTTTAAAGCAGTCAGTGATAAAGTTTTGAAGAATCAAGAACTGAAGACTATTGTCAAATTTTTTTAAATCTTGAATACAAAGGGGGAGATTGTTAGTGTATAATTGTATCCAAGATTTAAGTATTAAAAGTCAAAGTCTAGTCAAAGTCCTGTTAAGTAAATCTTGTTTAAATAGGTATATGAGTGTTTTAGAGTGACCAAGCTTTGTGAGAGTTCTAAGTGTACTTGTGGTAATCAAGAGATATACGAATTCTACACTTTCTCTCACTACATTCTCTCGCTAGTTATGGCTTGATTGTCGACTTAAAAAACTGCATTTAGACAAAAATTCGTCAAAGCAACAAAGTCTTGTTCACAAACTTTATTGAAAAATAAAGACAAGAAAGCAATAAAACTTTTAAGAACGAGTTCTGATCAGAAGTAATCAGAAGTCAATGTCCTTACTCCCCCTGAACATATGTATCACAAGATATGTCAGTGAAAAATATATGAAACAAAATTTATAACTCCCCCTAGAATGTAGAACATCTAAACTTTATGTCACTCCCCCTGAAAACATGAACAAAACCTTTCTGTGCAGATATCGTTCAGATTAAAAATAACGAAATGAAGAACAAAATAAAAAAAAATGGTACTAGGTAACCACAGATTATGTCTTTAGGTTTAACATGCCAAGTTTCGAAATGAGAAAATTAAATCTCTTTTAGTCTAATGGCTTGGTAAACAAATTTGCAAGTTGATAATCTGTGTTTACAAAGTAAAATTCAGTTGTACCTTTTTCAACATTATCTTTGATAAAATGATATCTCACATCAATATTTTTAGTCTTTGTGTGCTGAACAGGATTAGCTGATATTGTGATAGCGCTCTTCGAATCACAATATGTTGGAATCTTGTTGAATTGGAATCCATAGTATCGAAGTTGTGTTCTCATCCACAACACTTGACAGCAGCAACTGGTAGCAACTACATACTCTGCTTCAGCAGTCGAAGTGGAAACACAAAGTTGTTTCTTTGATGCTCATCTTACGAGCTTGTCTCCAAGAAATTGAATGTGACCCGAAGTGCTTTTCCTATCGAGCATACAAGCTGCATGATCTGCGTCTGAATACGCTGTTATCTCAAAACCTGTATCTTTAGGATACAACAAACCAAGATCTGCAGTCCCTTTCAGATATCTAAATACCCGCTTTACAGCCGACATATGGGATTCTTTAGGCAAAGCTTGATATCTAGCACATAAGCATGTAGAGAACATAATATCTGGCCGACTAGCCGTCAAGTACATTAAAGAACCAATCATCCTTCTATAGGTTCTAACATCAACAACTTTTCCCAAAATATCAACTCCGATTTTAGTCCCTGGTGCCATCGGGGTAGAGATTCGAGTACAGGTTGACATATTAAATTTCTTTAAAATGTCGGTAATATACTTCACTTTATTTATAAAAATCCCCGTAGAAAATTGTCTAACTTGTAATACGAGAAAGAAGTTCATCTCTCCCATCATACTCATTTGAAAATGTGACACCATGAGGTTATAAAAATTCTTACAATACTTCGGATTAGTTGAACCAAATATTATATCATCCATGTATATTTGAATTAAAATGATATCAGCTTTCTCCCTTTTTATGAATAAAGTGGTGTCGATTTTACCTTTGGAATAGCCAGGCTTGACAAGGAATTTGGATAACACTTCATACCATGCTCTAGGGGCTTGTTTGAGTCCGTAAAGTGTTTTGTCTAGAATATAGACATGATCAGATTTGTATGCAGTTATGAATCCTTCAGGTTGAGAAACGTACACCTCTTCTTTTAATAATCCATTCAGAAAGGTTGTCTTGACATCCATCTGATAGACTGTAAAGTTCTTATGTGTAGCGTAGGCTAAAAACATCCTAGTTGCCTCAATACACGCAACTGGTGCATACGTCTCATCATAATCAATGCCTTCCTCTTGTCTGTATCCCTTGGTAACAAGTCTTGTTTTATTTCGAATAACAACACCATCTTCATCTTTCTTGTTTTTGAATATCCACTTGGCGCCAATAATAGTCTTTCCTTCAGGTCGGGGCACCAATCGCCAGACTTTAAGGGCTTCAAATTGGTTGTGCTCTTCTTGCATGGTTGTAACCCAATATGGATCACAAAGAGCTTCTGAAACTTTTTTCGGTTCTATTTTGATCAGGAATGAATCAAACAAACATTCATTTGCTGTTGCAGACCTAGTTTGCATCGAATTTGATGGATCTCCAATAATTTGATGAACCGGGTACTCTTTGGTCCACTTATATACATGAGGGAGTGGATTAAATGTAGATTGATCATATTGAACATCTAGATATCCACTTTCTTCTTCTTGTTCAATATGGGGTTCAGTTGAAGTAGTCGGTACAGAAGTTCTAGTGGATTGGACATTTGATGTCTGTTAAGTAGGCATTACTGTACATCCAACTAATTGTGTAACTTCTGTCTCTGCAGTTTCATTTGCAACTTCAACTGAGTAAGTAGGTGTTTGAACTTGAGTTTCTACTTCAATGGAGGGATCAGATTCAGTTGAGACATCTGAAGTGATTGGATGATGACTACTTGAATCTTCAGATTTGTCAATCACAACAAGTTTAGTAAATTTTGATCCAAGAAACTCATCATAAAAATGTTCAAACAATAAATCTAATTCTATTAAATGAGATATCGATATTGCTTTATCAGAATTAGAAACTTTAACCGCAGGTTCTGGACTGATTTTGTCTAGAAGCTAAAACTCCTGTTATAACGTGTTCTGAACTGCTTTGATCAGAAGCCATTTCTTCATCAAATTTGACATTTACGCTCTCCACAACTATTTTGGATTTCTTCATGTAAACTCTGTATGCAGCAGACGATTGGGAATATCCAATGAAAATGCCTTCATCAGCCTTAGGACTGAACTTGTTCAAGTTCTCCTTGTCGTTTAGCACAAAACACCTGCATCTAAAGATGTGAAAATGTTTAATGCTAGGTATTCTATTATTAATCAAAGCATATGGTGTTTTACCAAACCGGCAATGAATGATGGAACAATTTTGCATATAACAAGCAGTTAACACAACTTTAGCCCAAAGAAATAGAGGTAGATCAGATTGACTAAGCACAGTGCGAGTAGCCTAAACTAGAGTTTTGTTTCGCCTTTATACTACTCCATTCTGTTCTTGTGTTCTGGCAACAGAAAATTGGTGTGTTATCCCGACCGATTCGAGATAATCGTCAACAATTTTGTTCTTGAATTATATGCCATTGTCTGTTCTGAGAAGCTTAACTGTCTTCTACAAATTCACTTGAACGATCTTTAAAAATGAAATGATGACATCGGGCGTCTCATCTTTAGATCTTAGAAATTTGACCCAAGTGTATCTTGAATAATTGTCCACAATCACCAGAAGATACTTCTTACCGTTGATGCTGATAATCATAAAATCCCAATCAATCAAGCTAATTACTCAAGATATCATCATTAAGATCAAGAACTAGAGAGAGAAAGTCTAGAGAGAGAAAGTAGATCTTGTATTACACACACTCTAGAATTACAATGAATGCTTAGACTAGTTCGTTACTTACAAGATTACAAGGGATACACTATATATACTATCTAACTATAACAAAGCCTTAATGGCTAAGGAAACTAAACTAGCTTTGACTAAGACATTGTTGACTTTTACATTGTTGACTTTCCTATTAAATCATGGATACAATATTTAGACCTAACAATCTCCCCCTTTGTATTCAAGATTTAATAAAAATTTGATGCAGATCTTCAGCTCTTGATTCTTCATCTTTTATCTCTTGATGCTTTCACAAACTTTGCTCTTTTGCAGCTTTTGAAGAATCATGAAAAGTCTTTTTAATCTTTGAAGCTCTGAAAGCCAACATTCCTTGAACAAAACAGAAAATTCTTGAAACTTCTTTGAAACTTGAAACTTCATTTATGAAAAATCTTTCGTCTTCAAACAAAATTGGAAAATTGTATCTTCATCACTTTGATCACTGAATCGTCTTCGGAAGAAATTCTTTATCAGAAACTTTTGACTTTGAATCAGTCTTTGAAACAGCAGCGGAAACATTTTGAATTTAAGACTTGAACTTTGAACTCGAACTCTGAAATTGAATCTTTATATCGTTCTCCCCCTTTTTGATGATGTGAGCATCAGATCATCAAAATTTCTTCAATTTCAGCTCAGACTTTGATAACCCCTTTGAAACAATCTCCCATTTGATAAATGTTGTGATTTGATCTGAAGAGCCGAATCATGAACTGTTTATATCCGAATCTTTGCAAATTCAGACATAATAAGCGTGTAACCCTGATTCAACAAATGAAACAGTTAGAAATTCCTGTCAGTAACACGAAGTTACTGTGTACAACGGAAGTACAATGTAAGAAGCTGGTTTGATGTTGACTCCCCAGGACTTCCATTCAATCATTGAAAGACACAAGGTAATTGTCAGGATCGAATTCTCAACAAGAATTAATTCTCAGAAACAATATCAAAGAAGTTTGCGGAATAACACTTTGATATTTTATCAAACAGAAAATAAACACAGAATATAATCAACAAACTGTAAACTTGTATTTAATGCTTTGAAGTTACAAGATTACTCACTCAACCTCAATATTGATGAAAAGGCTCACCAATACGAATTCTACTTCTCTAGAATTAGGATCTATACCTTGAGGTTGATTTTCTTCTAAAAGAATGAAAACTTAGAATGAATAAATTATTTTCCTATTCTAAACAATACTATATATATATACTGAATACAAAGATAATTACAATGAATAAAATATCTTCAGTATATCTTCTATGTATATCTCTAAGCTTCCTTGTATATCCTTTCATACGAATCTTCATCATATAAGCAGTATTAATCTTCAGCAGTAGTAACTTCCTTCTAGCAGCATTAACTACTAAGCAGTACTAACCACTAGCAGTACTAACTAGCTAAGCAGTACTAACTTTGTTCAAGCAGTACTAACTTTGACTAGCAGTATTAATTAACACTAGCAGTAGTAACACTCAGCAGTACTAACCTTTATGTCTTCTAGCAGTATTAATATTGAACCAGCAGCATTAACCACACTTGATGAATTCTTCAGTTCCCAACAATCTCCCCCTAACTTGACTTTTAGGAAAAGAAGTCAAGTTCTTCAGATCTCCTTCAAGATGATTTCAACACCTCTGATTCAATTTCCCAAATTTGGATCTAGGCCCAAACTTTGATTTACAGTTCTTCTCACCACAATCTTAGCCATTTCTGAATCCTTTGTACAAACCAGTGTAGCTTTAAGCATCCCTTCTAACTTCTCCTTGCTATGCTCATATATTTTGTCCACCAAGTAGTATTCATGATAACAATTGTCAATAGTAATCATGTATACTCCACAGTTTTCAAACAGTATCCATTTGTCAATCTTCTTGAATATGAACTCATGCATATGATCTTTAATCCTATGATGCACTCTTGAAGGCTCAAACATCATGCACAAGTATTCCAATGTCACTTTGAGAAGATTCTCTTCAGTCCCTTTCAACACAGGTTCATAAAGTTTCATCCCAACTTTATATAGTTCTTCCATATCAGCTCTTGAACAACTTCTGATGACTTTCCCCCATGTTGAATAAGCTTCAAATGAACCATCAGCTCTCTTGATTCTGAAGAAATTCTTTCCATTGTCTCTCAGAATATCCCAGAAGATGATCTCTGGAGCTTGCATAGAGATTGGAACAGCTTTCAAAGGTTCCACTATTGTCATGTACGGATCCATACTTTTATCAGTTTGCTTAGTGATCTGCTCTAAACTCTGTACTGGCTCTGTTGGGGATGTGACTGAAGGTTCTGCTTCCTTTTCAGTTTCTTCCACCCTAGGCCTTTTCAACTGCCTTTTTGGAGCAATTGTTTTTACTCTTTTTCCAGACTTGGCTTCTCTACCAACATTTCCAGGTTCTTCCTTCTTCTCTTCTGCTTCTTCTTTGGAAGGTGTGGTTTTCTCAGGGAATGGTTGTTGGATGTTGAGATCATATCTCTCTTTCATCCTTCTTTCTGCTTCTTCCCTTTGAGAGGAATCCCCTTGGAGCTTTGTCATTTCCTTCCTGTATAGCTCTTCAACCTGAGAGTATGCCATATGAGTAAACATCTCCCCCTTAACACCAATTGCACCTTTCAGGAATTTTATCATCTTTCTTCTTTCCTGATTGGCCAAAAAGGTCTTGGAGGGTTGTCTTTTCTGCTTTTTGAATGGCATTCTTTTTACTTGTACTTGCTTGGCCTGAGCTGCTGTTTTCATGTTCTTCTGATAATCTTCATTTAGTTTTCTGGCCATATTCAGTGCAAGCTCTCTATCCTTCTCAGATTGAAGTTGTTCCTCCCTTTCCATTTCTGCCTGAAGCTGCTTTGCCACTTCTTCATCCAGTTCTATCTGAATTTTCTTCTTTGCAGGTTGTTCAGGTTCAATCATCTTAGCTTTACCCTTTGTATCCTTCAACCCTGCCTCACTTCTTTCTTGTGTCTTCTTTTCAAGGTCTCCTTCATTGATGACCACTCCCTTAGCCTTTTGAGTAGCCTTAGGAGTGTCATTCTTTGCTTTTACTAAGGTTTCAGCTATTTCCAATTCTTCAACAGATAGCCCTGTTGCTGCTTGAACATTATCTGTTTCTACTTCTTGTGCTTCTGTTTCTGCAGCTTTCTCCCCCTTACCATCAAATCCCATCTCAGAAATACTTTCTTTTTCTGCTTCAGCCTCTGAATTCTCCCCCTTGTTGAAATCATCTTCAACACTTGTCCTCCTCTTTAGCACAAACTGCTTCCTTCTCCTTTTATGTAACAATCTTGTCACCATTTTCTTCAGTTTGGTGATCTGAACTTGTTGAGATAGAATAATCAGCTTCATCTCCTCTATTTCTTTTCCTTGCTTGATGACATCCTGGTTGATGTTTCCCATGGTCTCCATCAATTCATCATAGTTATATCTGTCCTCACCTTCTCCAGGAGTGTTACCCCCTATTGAAGGATCATTGGATCTTTTATTAGTAGATGTCTTCTGCCTAGCAGAAGCACTATCCACCCCTGTGGTTTCTTGGCACCAGGGTCCTTCAAATGATTGCTCATTCAAAGTTGCCATGGGGGAGGTCTTATTGATGTTACCACTGTCCTCCTCTGTGCTAGCAGGAGTAGTGGCAGCCTCATCACCCATATGCTCTACCTCCTCCTCAGAGAGCACCTCCTTTGGGTTGGGAGACACCCTTGTGGTTTCCCTTTGGATATTCTCTAGGGGAGAATTCTCCCTTAGAGGGCTTAAAGGCTTAGTGGGTGATGGTACAAGAAGGGAAGGAGCCTTCTTTACCTGTTTTCTTTGATAAGTTTGGGTAATGGGAGAAGTGGGCTTATTTAGTAGGGACTGTGGGATAGATATAGAGTGGGAAGGTTGGGCTTGGCTAGCAGTGGATTGATCTAATGGGGGCCTTGACCCTGCTGCCATACCTTCATTGGGTTGGGACACCACCATCATTGTAGAGAACAATGGGGTGTCAACTCCTTCAGAGTCCCCAGCAGATCTTCTCATATTTGAGAAAACCTTGCCTTTGGGGGGTTTTGGTACATAAATTCCATCAGAATGAGGAATATCCGTCAATTCATGGTTGATAACTGCTTGAACAAACCTGGGATACATATAAAAGCTCTTTTTGTTTCCCATGTTTGAGACAAGATCATTGAAAATCATTTGTGAAAAATTGTACCTTCTGGAAGTGGCCAAACAGACCAAAGCATAAGCAATGGTACTGCTGAACTCACTCCATCCAGTAGTCTTTTTAGAAATGCAGTGCATCAAGGTATGAACAAGAAAACGCCATTGGGGTGAAAACTTAGCTTTTGAGAACTTAAAAATACCCAATGGGCCTCCATACCCCATTCTTGTCAGAGTAGAAAACAGTTCATCATTAGGGATAGAAGTTATACCAGAGGCATCGTCTAGACGTAGACTGATGCGAACTATCTCTTCAGTAACTGTCAATGGATTGCCACATACTGTCGTCTTGATCATTCGCACACCATCCTCAGTAACAATGGTGGCATGTGCCCAGAATTGCCTCTGATGCTCTATAAAGATAGTTGGAGACATAGTGAGAGCATGGGCAATGTGGCTAGTCTTCAGAAAGTCGACTATCTGATGAAAGCCATCTGCTTGTTTTGGCTTTTGGAGCATTGCGATTTCATTGTGCTCGTCAATGAACGCCATTGATGCCATTTATCTTAGTGAAAACTTGCCTGAAAACTTCGAACTTGAGAGAGAAAGGGTTTAGAGCGCAAGTGAATAGTATGCAAAGAGTCGTTATAAGCTTTTAGGCGGGCAAAGAGTATTTATAGTATTTGGAATAGAAGCAGTATTAACCTATAGCAGTATTAACTGCTAGCAGTATTAACTGCGAGCAGTAGTAACTAACTAGCAGTATTAACTACTAGCAGTATTAACTGCGAGCAGTATTAACTAACTAGCAGTATTAACTACTAGCAGTAGTAACTGCGAGCAGTATTAACTAACTAGCAGTATTAACTACTAGCAGTATTAACTACTAGCAGTAGTAACTGAAAGCAGTATTAACGACTAGCAGTATTAACTTAAAGCAGTATTAACGACTAGCAGTATTAACTGAAAGCAGTATTAACCACGAGCAGTATTAACGACTAGCAGTATTAACTGAAAGCAGTATTAACCACGAGCAGTATTAACTGAAAGCAGTATTAACCACGAGCAGTATTAACGGCTAGCAGTATTAACTGAAAGCAGTATTAACCACGAGCAGTATTAACTGCTAGCAGTATTAACTACACTTACTCCTTTTAAGCTTGCTAATCACTGAGAAATGCTATGCATGTCCTGAAAAAGAAGATTAGTAACACCAAGAATAACAAAATACAGGTATAAAACCACTTTTTGAGAAGAAGATTATTCAGAGTTTATCATTCCCACACTTGTTACCAAGAAAGTGAATCTACCCACATCAAAAGCTTTAGTGAATAAATCAGCAAACTGATTATCAGTGTGAACTTTGACAACTTGAATAAGTTTCTTTTCATTACAATCTCTTATAAAGTGATACCTGATTTCAATGTGCTTTGTCTTTGAGTGCTGGACTGGATTATTTACAATGCTGATAGCACTGCTGTTGTCAATAAAGATTGGAGTGTGTAGAAAGGTTACCCCATAATCCAACATTTGATTCTGAATCCATAAGACTTGAGAACAGCAACTTGCAGCTGCTATGTACTCTGCCTCTGTTGTAGATGTGGATACTGTGGTTTGTTTCTTGCATTGCCATGAGACTAATCTTGCACCCAAAAACTGACATCCTCCAGAAGTAGATTTTCTGTCCAAGTTTGCCCCACCTAGATCACTATCTGAGTATGCTATTAGGTCAAAAGGTGAGTTATGAGGATACCAAAGTCCCAATCTGGGTTGCCCTTTGAGATATCTGAATATCCTCTTAACAGCTTGAAAGTGAGATTGCTTTGGCCTAACTTGAAATCTTGCACATACACAGACTGGAAACATAATATCTGGCCTTGATGCTGTGAGATACATGAGAGAGCCAATCATGGATCTATAATGATGCACATCCATATCCTCCCCCTCAAGATCTGCTGTGATCTGCTTGTGTGTTTCCATAGGTGTGATGGCAGGTTTTGATTCTGAGAAACCAAACTTGGTTAGAATATCCTGCACATACTTGGATTGACATATGAAAATGCCATCTGACTTCTGTTGAACTTGGAGTCCAAGGAAGAAAGTAAGTTCCCCCATGGAACTCATTTTGAACCTTTGATGCATTAAATCCTCAAACTCCTTGCACATGTTGTTTCTTGTAGAACCAAAAATAATGTCATCAACATATATTTGGACCAGCAAGATATCCTTCTTCTTTCTTTTGATAAATAGAGTCTTATCAATGACTCCTCTTTCAAAGTCATTTTCCAAGAGATAGGATGACAGGGTGTCATACCATGCTCTTGGGGCTTGATGTAGTCCATAAAGTGCTTTCTTTAATTTGTATACTCTGTCTGGATAGCTTGGGTTTTCAAACCCTGGTGGTTGACAGACATATACTTCTTCTTCAATTGACCCATAGAGAAAAGCACTTTTTACATCCATTTGGTAGACTTTGAAGTTCATGTAAGAAGCATAGGCTAGGAATAGTCTGATTGCTTCTATCCTAGCTACAGGTGCAAAAACTTCTTCATAATCTATGCCCTCTTATTGAGTGTAGCCTTGAGCTACCAGCCTTGCTTTGTTTCTTATAACAATACCTCTTTCATCTCTCTTGTTTCTGAAGATCCATTTTGTGCCAATTGCTCTGTGACCTTTAGGAAGGTCTACTAGATCCCACACATCTTGTAGCTTGAACTGTAACAATTCTTCTTGCATTGCTTCTATCCAGCTAGATTCTTTCATAGCATCATGTGCCTTTTTAGGCTCAAGCTGGGATAGAAAACAAGAAAGCACCGTATGCTGTTGATCTTGCATTTCCTGAAGTCTGCTTTGATGTCTAGTCATCAGAGGAGAAGAGATATCTCCTATTATCAATTGTGGAGGATGATTCTTCTGAACTCTGGTGTTGTGACTAGGTTCTTCATTTAATCCAGCCTCAAGATTAGATTCATGTAACTCAACTGAAGTATTTTCAGGTGCTACTTCATTGTTTTCTTGAGTCTCCTCTTCTCTAGTGTCTTTTTGAATCTGACTTGATTCAGAAAATGATTCCTTTTCACAGTCTTCAACTGAATTTACTGTGGGTATGGGAAAAATCACAGATTTAGATATACTTTCTTGAACTTGTGTGATCTCTGATTCTCCACCACCTGTTCCTGTATACTCATTACTGAAACCAAAAGAGTTAGTTAGTGAATCAATGTCAAATAGCCACTGAGGTCCAGACCCAACAGGATTTGGTGTGATCTCATTGCATTTGACATTGTCACTTTCTTCAATTATTCTAGAAGAAGAGTTAAAAACTCTGTAGGACTTACTCTGAGATGAATATCCAACAAGAAATCCATCATCTGCTTTGCTATCAAACTTACCTAAGTGAGATTTGGTATTTAGAATTGTACAAGGACACCCAAAAGGTTTGAAGAAACCAATAAAAGGTTTTCTTTGATTTAAAAGCTCATATGGGGTCTTGTTCTTTTGCTTGACCACTAGAACTCTGTTTTGGACATAACAAGCAGTATTAACTGCTTCAGCCCAGAATGTAATTGGCAATTTTGAATCTGCCAACAGAGATCTAGCAGCCTCTATTAGTGTCCTATTTCTCCTTTCAGCAACACCATTCTGTTGAGGAGTCCTAGGAGCACTATATTGTCTCTCAATACCTTTTCCTTTACAAAAGGTGTTTAGATCATGATTTTTAAACTCAGTTCCATTATCTGATCTAATGACTTTTACTTTTTGATTAGTTTGGTTTTCAATTCTTAGAATAAAGGATTTGATAAGACCACTTGTTTCATCCTTAGTCCTTAGAAAATATACCCAAGTAAATCTGGAGTAATCATCAACTATAACCAAGCAGTAAGATTTCTTGCCTATACTCATAACATTTGTAGGACCAAACAGATCCATATGCAATAACTGGAGACAAGAAGAAACAGAATTTAACTCTTTGGTCTTATGTGAAGTTTTGTGTTGTTTGCCTTTAAGACAAGCAACACAATGATCATCACATGAAAAGACTTTTGAAGGTAAACCTCTTACAAGGTTATTTTTAACAAGATTGTTCATAGTCTTGAAATTCATGTGACACATCCTTCTGTGCCAAAGGGAGGATTCATCTATAGAAGCTTTTGAAACAAGACAATTTAAAGATGAATCACTATCAACATTGTCCAAATCAAGACAGTAAACATTGTCCTTTCTTGGAGTTCTAAGTAGTATCATGCTTTCATCAACTACCTTGAACCCTGGAGCAAGAATCATACACTCAGTGTTAGTAAATAATATACTATGTTGTTTGTCACAAACCTGTGATACACTTAACAGGTTGTACTTTAATTGATCAACATAGTAGACATCCTCAAATGTCATCTTACCTTTGGTGACATTACCTTTTCCACTTATCTTACCACCAGTAAGATTGTCTCCAAATGCAACATGTCCTCCATTAATTTGCTTGAAATCCTGAAGGCATGACATGTTGCCAGTCATGTGCCTAGAGCAACCACTATCAACATGCCAGATGCTCTTTCCCTTGAGGTGTTGGTTGCCCTGCACATTAAATAAATCAATTAGTATGATTGGGGACCCAAGCCAAAGTGATCTTGGGTCTTCCTTTCTCATCAAAGTATTTACATTCCTTTTTAATGAGGTTTTTAAACTCAGAGCACTCTTTATTAGAGTACTTTGTCAATATGATTGGCTTAGCAGAATCAACACTAGAAGCAGTACTAACCTTAGAAGTGCTAACATAGTTAGCAGTACTAACAGGTGTAGCAGTACTAACAGGTTTAGCAGTACTAACCTTGTTAGCAGCATTAACATTGTTAGCAGCATTAACATTGTTAGCAGTAGTATTACTTCTAGTAGCACTATCATTGTCAGCAGCACTATTTGTGGTAGCAGTACTAACAGTTTTAGTGCTTTTAGGAATCCACATATTGACACTTTCTTTAACAGAATACTTTTTCTTCATGTGGCTTTTAGTTTTAACAGTTTTCTTAGCCACATGGTTCTTTTCAATTTTCTTATAACCAAAGGGTTTTTGCATGGATCTTTGGAAATTCATTCTTTGGTTCATAGGATTGAAATAACAGAATTTTGCAAGATGATTCAATTTGCCACAGATAAAACAAGGTTTTGGTCTATTGATTTTACTCAGATCAACCCCTTGTTTATGTGCCCATTGATTATTCCAGTTTCTTTGATTTCCCCTCTTTTTGTCCTGTTTTTGGGGCTCATTTTTCTTACAAGCACACTGTTTGCAAGGACCTGGATTCACAACTGTGGTCTGTTTATAATGGACCTTACCAGACTTTTCCTCTGTCTTCTCTATGTTCTTGGATTTGATCCAAGCCCTTCCACAATCCTCATTGGTGATAATGTTGTTTTCTATAGAAATCTCACCACTCACCTTGTTCTCCTTACTCTTGCCAACCTCTTTCTCAGTCTTATCCTCAACAATTACCTCATCTAAGGGATCTATTTCAGTGGCTCCCTCAGGCAAGTCCTTCCTATCTTTGGTGTCTAACAGGTCTGAAGTAGGAGGAATGTAATTGTTGTTATATGGTGGAGGTGTGGCATTATACCCAATTCCTCTTCTCAATTTATCATGAATCTGATTTTGCAGTAAGGAGTCCATTGCTTTAGAAGCATTGGAAAACTTTTCTACATCAAGCTTAACCTTGGTTAACTCCTCTTTTAGTTTTTCACTCTCCTCTTTAGATTTGGTCAGTTTAAGTTCTAAATCCTTTTTCTCCCACTGCCAGTAATTGGTGTCATATGAGTGTTGTAGTTCATTGTCTTGAAAACCTTTGATTTGATCTTCAAATCTCTCTACTATCCTCACATAGTCTTTTATATCCTTTTCTAGTCTCTTAAGGTCATCACTCATCTTCTGATTGTGATCCCTGTACCTTTTAACAGTGTCTATGCAAGTTTTAGAGCAGAGATTAGAACTTACCTCAGATGGGAGATCAGATACTTTAGCCATAAGAGCTTGATTCTGAATAGCTTCTTCTGCTTGATCACTCCAATCAAACCCCATTCCTTGTTGAGAAACAAGGGCTTGAGCAGAGTTTCTGTTGTTATTGAAGCTTCCAGATTGAGCTTGTTGATGGTTGTTGTTGTGAGACATTCCACTTCTGCATTCTCTAGCAAAATGTCCCTTCAGATGGCATTTGTAGCATTCTACCTTTGATTTATCAAACCCTGCTCCATCTTCTCTTCTTTGTGAGAAGTTGTTTCTTCCAGTCCTCTTTATAAACTTCTTAACCCTCATGGAGAGCATGGCCATCTGCCATTTAATATCCATCTCTTCCAGATCATCAGGATGAAGTTGTTCTAAGTCATCATTGATCAAAGAGGAATTTCCATGATTAGAAAGAAGAGCTTCAAATACATAATCAGTGCCTTTATCTAGATTTGATCCATTAGCAGCATTAACTGATTCAGGGTTAGCAGTAGAATCAATTGATGCTGATAGGAGTGCAGCATTATGAACATATCCAGAAGGCTTCTTCTTTGCCTCCACCTCAGCTTCAAATATTCTAAGATCATTGTACAGATCATCAAGTTCTTTGTCTTCCAACTGATCATTCTGTCTGAATGACACAGTGTACATGGTCCATTCATCTCCAAGGGACCTTAAGAACTTTCTGTTTACATCATCTTGATCAATCTGTACTCCCATAGTAGCTAGTTCACCAATTAGTTTATTAAACCTGTTAAAAGTTTGAGTCATGGACTCATTCTTAGTTGAGATGAAGTTTTCATACTGTTGTTTTAAGATTGCCTTTTGATTTCTCTTGGTACTTTTAGTACCTGAGAATCTCTTCTCTAGAGCATTCCAGAGCATCTGTGCATCAGTACAATTGCAGAATTGGTGTTGATACTCATTTGGAATGGCCAAGAGCAGTGTGCTCAAGGCTTTCATCTCTGTCTGTCTTGATTTCCTGTCTGTATCTGTCTTTGGAGGAGTTCTTTTGCCATCTTCACCAATCTTTCCTCCATCAGATGGGCCATTCTCAATGATGTCCCACATAGAGTAATCTGTGAGGAGAATATATTGCTTGATTCTGATTTTCCACATGTCAAATTCATTGGATCTGAGCATTGGAACTTTTGAGACCAAAGTACTGCTTGATTCTGTAAGATTTTCCATGATGAATAACTGTTTCTGAGAGAATTTTGCTCTGATACCACTTGTCAGGATTGAATTCTCAACAAGAATTAATTCTCAGAAACAATATCAAAGAAGTTTGCGGAATAACACTTTGATATTTTATCAAACAGAAAATAAACACAGAATATAATCAACAAACTGTAAACTTGTATTTAATGCTTTGAAGTTACAAGATTACTCACTCAACCTCAATATTGATGAACAGACTCACCAATACGAATTCTACTTCTCTAGAATTAGGATCTATACCTTGAGGTTGATTTTCTTCTAAAAGAATGAAAACTTAGAATGAATAAATTATTTTCCTATTCTAAACAATACTATATATATATACTGAATACAAAGATAATTACAATGAATAAAATATCTTCAGTATATCTTCTATGTATATCTCTAAGCTTCCTTGTATATCCTTTCATACGAATCTTCATCATATAAGCAGTATTAATCTTCAGCAGTAGTAACTTCCTTCTAGCAGCATTAACTACTAAGCAGTACTAACCACTAGCAGTACTAACTAGCTAAGCAGTACTAACTTTGTTCAAGCAGTACTAACTTTGACTAGCAGTATTAATTAACACTAGCAGTAGTAACACTCAGCAGTACTAACCTTTATGTCTTCTAGCAGTATTAATATTGAACCAGCAGCATTAACCACACTTGATGAATTCTTCAGTTCCCAACAGTAATTCTATGAATGTTCTGACAGAAAAACATATTCTCTGTGTGCTCGTGCTTGTGTTTTGAAAGAATTAGCACAATGATTGTGTTTCATAAAGGCTCAAAATATGTAAATCACTGTGACAGCAATGATTATACATGGACTCAATGTGCATGAGAAAGGGTCGAAGGTGAGGCAACTTTCCTTCTTTTTCAATATCAGTATCTTCCAAGTGAAGATCCGATAGATTATGTGTTGCTTCCCCAGAAAATGTAAAACATTCTCTTTTTAAGAAAAGAATGAGTAGCTGGTGAGGTTGTATGCAAGAGATGGCATGGGCTATTTGCCTATTTCAATGATGGTCACCAAAGAAATGTGAACCAATCAGTAATGTGGCTGCCCGACTCAGAAAGTGGTAGGTGCAGAGTTCTGATATTCTTTTAACTCTGATCTCACACCCTCTTTCTTTTTATCATTATACTCACAACTAACCAATCTCTCATTTCCATTTTACCTCTGCTCACTCCCACACTCAATTCTTTTAGACCCCTCTCCCCTCAATCACTCAAAGGATTTCTTCCAGGGTAGGAAACACTGATTATCGTGAATCCGTGGAAGATCTATTAAGCACTCATATTGAATCCCATGTTCCTAAAAATTACATGCTGGTCAATGATTTTTCTTGACATGTAAAGCACAAGAAATCATATGTCAGTGTACGTATGCTCATTGAAAAATATGGATGAAATTTGAGCATTTGATCTTTGAAGATTTCTCAGAACAAAGATATTGAATGAATGAAATGAAGTTAAGAGAATTGTTTTGAGAATCTGACAATGAATTAAACAGATCAAATCAAATGGTTCGGGTATCAAAGAATTGGAAATTTGTTTATATGAACAAATATAAACAATTTGTCAATGAAAGCACAAATATGAACAAGATGAATGATGCACATCAACTTTGAACTTCAAACGGGGGTATTACCATCGAAAAATTGTTTGAATTTGAGACATGGTAATAACAATTTCAAATAAAATATTGAACCGGTGTGTATGAATACTTGACAATATATGGACAAGATAATACACAAGTATTGATCTTTGGAAACACACGGTCAGTTAAACATTAAGCTCAAAATTTTAGAAAAACATTTAAAAGCACACTTCTAAATTCATAAAACTTTTGAGAATAAGAAGTGGTCTGAACATTTCAGAAATTGTTTTTCATGTTCGAAAGTTGTCCTTCTTTCAAACAATCTGAGATCTAGATCAGAAAATTTTTACCTTTTTCAGCTCCCCCTCAAATCATGATCAAATGATTTAAATCTTTTAAGCTCCCCCTGGTTATTAGCACAATATCCATCTTTGATCATTGATGAACGGGTCCTGATCTGTCATGTGATCAGAAGCCACTTTATTCATATTATTTATTCAAAAATAAAAGGACAGAAAGCAGTAAAACGATTATAGAATGAGTTCTGATCTGAAATAATCATAAGTCATCACCTTTACTCCCCCTTAAATTAAGCATCTGAAATATGTCAGTTAAAACAGGATAGAGATCAAACACTCCCTTTGAATTGTTAGACCATCAATATCAGAAAAATCTAGCAAAGAAAAAGTATAGGATAGAGATCAGATCAATTCACTTGGGATGGAGACCATCAATATCCATCGGATGCAAAAACACAGGAGTAAGGTCTTTTTGATCACTGAGGTCCGAGTCCTAAACTGTTTTGTTTAGAAGTCAAACTTCTTTGAAGACCGGGTCCTAAGCTGATGTGCTTAGAAACCATATTCTTGACATTGAGGTCCGGGTTTTGAGCTGTTGTGTTCAAAAGCCATTTTCTTTCTTACTCCCCCTTGGAGTGAGTTGCCTGTAACACAGATTCAGGTTTCGGTTTTGGTACCCACTGGTATTTGGGTCCAGAAATGTTAGTTGCAGTGCGTGTGGGGGATACAGAGTAGGAACCATACCAGTAATGATCATTTGTTTTATGAAAATGATCATGTGTACAACAAATAGAACAATAAAATTTCTTACCGTTAGGTGCTTTGTTCTTCTGTGCTTTGTGTACAGGTACACATGATTTCATCTCTTTCAGCTCATTTTCCTTATCATCTTTGACTGGTTTCTTTTGCCAAACCAGTTTCTCTTTCTTGAAACTTCTTCTTGGATAAGTATCTGATCCATCTAAAAATTCATCATAGAAAAGGTTAGTGCAACGAATCTGATTAAATGATTTGACTGACCTTTTTGAAGAGACAGATTTATGATTTGAACTTGAAACAGATTTTTCAAGCTCTTTGATCTTTGAGGCGAAGTCATCTCTTTCTTTCACAAGCTTGTCAATCTTTGACTTGAATTCAGACTTCGTCTTCTGCTCTTTCAGCGCATCTGCAGACAGTTCAGACAATTTTGAAGTTAGCTTCTTGATTTCAGATTCAAAAATGGATCTTTCTTCCTCAAATCCTTTTTCTGACTCAGTTCTCTGGCCGAATAATTCTTTAAAGAACCCTACATTCTTCTTTTCTATGGCCTTCTTCTCCTGAGCAAATTTCTCTCCTTCTAAAATCAGTACTTTCTCAAAATCTGAGATTTGTTGAGAATGTTTTAAGCATTTAATCTCTACTGACTTCTTTTCCTCAAAACACTTCTTTGAAAAATCTGAAAACTTCTTTGAAAAATTTTTCTTTTCATTTTCAAAATCAGCTTTATTATCATAAAGCTGTTTTTCCAAAACAGATAAATTCTTTCTAAGCTCAGTGTTTTCAGATTCCAATCCCTTAACTTTCTGCTCATTGCTCTCAACAGAGACTGTCTGCTGAATTTTAGCTTCCAACTCAGAAATCTTTCCTTTTAGATCTGACACAACTGTTGGCCCTATCATCGTCCATTCAAGATAGTCCCATATCTCCTTTCCTGTTGATTTGTACAAATTTGTTCCTGTCAACTGATATGTATCTATGTGACCTTTAATCTCATGACGAATACTATTCAACAGAAAAGTTCGACCCATATTATCAGCATTCTTTCTTTTCTCTCGATCCTCAGTACAATCTTCTGTTGGAGTATGAGGTGTCATCTCTCCTTCAGTCAATGACAATCTGATATAACAACTCAGCTCATTTGTATCTACAAATTTGAGAAAATCAGCTTTCCACTGCTCGTATCTTCCTCTGAGCAAAATTGGTGAACTCATCTCTCTCTTAGAAATAGCTTGATGAGAATGATCGTTCCCAAACTGTATATCAGAAAAACAACAATCAGATCAAATTGAAATCTTAAAAAAAATATTTCGTGAAAATTGAAATTTGAACAATACTTGATATTTCGCGATGTAGAAAAAAATATTTCCAAAGATGACCAAATTTTTTTTTTTAAAGAGAGGTATGCGTGTGTTGCCCGAAACGCAAAGCTAGGTGTGCGGGTCCTTGGTGAAACGCATAGCTAAGAATGCGGGTCCTTAAGGAAACGCATAGTGAGGTATGCGGGTCCTTAAGGAAACGCATAGTGAGGTATGCGGGTCCTTGAGGAAACGCATAGTGTAGAATGCGGGTCCTTCTTGAAACGCAAGATGAGCTTTGCGGGTCCTTCTTGAAGTGCAATATGAGCTTTGCGGGTCCTTCTTGAAGCGTAGAGTATGGTATGCGGGTCTCACTTGAAACGCAAAGTATGGTTCTCAGGTCTGTATGAATGACCCGCAAACCGTATGAATGACACGCAAAGTCGATTTCTTGACATTATCTTTCTCAAATCGATTGATTCCTACACAATTGAACTTCAAGAATTTGTTAGCATCATCGAAAAACAATTCTAAACACACACAAGCAATCAATTTTCGATTAAAAACATCAAATCGAATATTTTCAATCAAGAACAGTAACTGAACACGTTTTTCACGAAAATATCAAAAATCAAAAATTGAAACCGATTTTGTTCGAATTTCGAGATGGAATCAAAACAACAATCAATCACCAACATAAATCGAGCACAATGAATCCAATTTCTTGCATTAAAAACGATTTTTCACATGAAATTCGTATGAAACAGTAACAAACTCGTTTTCTTGAAAAACTTTTGAAAAATTCAAATTTTCGATCCAAAAACACCAAATTTCAATTCAAATCATGATCAAATCAATTCTGAAAAGTTTGGTATGGCTCTGATACCAATTGATAATCATAAAATCCCAATCAATCAAGCTAATTACTCAAGATATCATCATTAAGATCAAGAACTAGAGAGAGAAAGTAGATCTTGTATTACACACACTCTAGAATTACAATGAATGCTTAGACTAGTTCGTTACTTACAAGATTACAAGGGACACACTATATATACTATCTAACTATAACAAAGCCTTAATGGCTAAGGAAACTAAACTAGCTTTGACTAAGACAATGTTGACTTTTACATTGTTGACTTTCCTATTAAATCTTGGATACAATATTTAGACCTAACAGATGCTTTGTGTTCGCATTGGACCAACAGAGATCCATATGCAGCAGTTCTAAAGGAATACTTGTACTCAGTTCAGGCTTAGGCTTATGAGAAGCTCTCTTCATTTTGTCTTTCTCACACGCATCACACAGATGTTCTTTGACATATTTCAGCTCTGGAAGTCCTTTCACCAAGTTATCATTCACTAGTTTGTTGATGTATCTGAAGTTGAGGTGAGATAGCCTTCTATGACATAACCAACTTTGTTGCATAGAGGCTTTAGTGAGTAGACACACAACTTTATCAGTCTTGACTTTAGACAGATTAATCGTGTAGAGGTTTGACTTCCGCGTCCCGACCAAGAGTTCTTTACTGTCTTCCGTTCTAACACAACATCGCTTGGCCTTAAAATTCACCTCTAAATCCTTGTCACATAACTTACCAATGCTGACCAGATTGTGTCCTAATCCTTCAACATAGCTCACCTTCTTAATCGTTATATTCTCTTGAACTACATCTCCATATCCCAAGATTGGCGAAAACCGATCATTTCCAAATCGCACATTGCCGCAGAATATCTCTATATAATTAGATAAATATATTTATGCCCAGTCATATGTGTTAAAGCACATATTTATTGGATTCAAGATCATAATTATCTGAAGATAGAAGACTTAAGTTAAAGCTGATAAAGTTGTCTCAACAAATAGTCTAGGGTCCTTTTGTAATAAATAGTCAAAGTATGTTTCCGTATTTTGTTTAATAGTATTTATTTATTAGTTTGTTTTGTTTTTGGGTCAAGCCTTGTCAAGCCCATTAGGCTTAGTTAGCCTAAGTATAAATTAGTTATGTTTAGGTTAATTAGGTTAAGGAGCTTAATTGTGAAATTAATTATTGAGAGAAAGGCTGTTGTGCTGGTGGGTGGTGCGCCGTTAACAAGACAGAGAGAAAGAGAGATATCGATTTCAAGTTTGTAACCTGTTGAATCGTTTGATTAATCATATCAGGTTTGATTTATTGTGTTGAATATATGTTTACTTGATTGAATGATTACGTATTGGGACACACAATTGGTATCAGAGCACAGTACAGATTGAATTAAAATTTTTGTTTTTTTTTTGTTCTGTTATCTGTCAAAGATTCATTTTTTTTTGCATTGTGTGATTGTTAATAGAGTATTTTTTATTACTTAGTGATCGGTTTGCTTATTATCTCATTTAGGTAATGTTTGATTTGAGTATGGAATTGAATTTGATTGCTTATTTGGTGAATTTGGATCTGTTTGGTCGTCATGAGCACAACACTGTCTAATTCTTTGAGCTTTGATAGAGTGGTTATTAGTGAAATTAATTGGTAGCAATCAGTTCTAATCGTTTAATCGATCGTTTTTGCAAAGTTTGGTTGTTTAATTCGTGATTTCGAGTGATTTCTGGGTTGATTTTGGTTTCTAGGTCGATACAGTTTCAAGAACATATCGGTCTTTGTTAGTATCGGTCTTTGTGTTTTTCTGGTCGAAGACCTCTATCGGTCTTTGATTACTTCCGGTCGAATACCTCTTACAGGTCCATAGCATTCGACCGGTACACTCACAGTCCACCCCGGTCTAAGTGAATACCGGTCTAAGGTACTCTATCGATCGAAGCCTTATACCGGTACAAGCCAATACTGGTAGAAGCTTCAAACTCTCTATATCGGTCATATCACAATACCGGTCGAAAGGTATATTGGTCTTTTTTGGTTTCGATCTAAGCACTCTTACCTGTCGAAGCAAGCTCCCGGTCGAACAAAATACTGGTCTTCACATCCTTCCGGTCGAACACGGTTTGCGCATCCCTCTAGACCCGCAAACCTTCACCTTGCGCATCCTTCTTGACCCGCAAACCTCTGCTTTGCGCAACCCAAGTGTTGCGCAAACTTCACTTTACGCGCCCCACTGCATGCACAAACCTCACTTTGCGCAAGTACTGTTCACTTTGCGCAAGTACTGTTCACGCATTCACTGTTCACACTATTCACTATTCACTTTTGCGTAAATTTTTTTCTCTAGTGGGACCCCCGTGCTAAGTCTGCGAAGGGGGACAAAATTCTGTTCTTGATCATAATTTTCTGAATTTCATTCTATGTTTTTCAGTATTGTTTGATTTTATCTGGACTAACGATCATTTTTCAAGTTCTTATCTTATATCTACCAGTATGACTTCCAGCAAAGCTCCTTCAATCAGTACGGATGAGAATCCACCAGTACTTTTCAGAGGAGAGTATGATGCATGGAAAAATCAGTTCATAGACTTCATCGATCGACATGAGTTGGGAGATCTTATCAGGAAATCTCTGAAAGAAGGAATCATGACACCTCCGACCAAGGTTCTCACAGTAGCTGGAAAGAACGGAGAAAATGAACAGAGAGAGTATAAATTACCACTTGATAGGTACTCAGACGAGCAAAGAAAAAGGCATGAAGTTGACAAATTAGCTCGATCTTTTCTAATGGAAGGAATGTCGAAAGAGATTTCAAAAGAGATTTTCTTTACATTAGACATCAAAGATGCTACAGGAAAGCTGTTATGGGAACATATTGAGAAGATTGAGACAGGACCAAAGTTGTCTTCAAGAGTAAAGTTTCTCGAATTTGAGAACTCTCATCTAAAAGAAAAGATCTCTGCCTTGGAAGCTCAAATCCAGAAACTAGATTCTGTTGAGAACAATGAGAAAGTGAATGATTTGGAGAGTACAAATGCAAATCTTCAAAAGAAGATATCTGATCTGGAGAAAAAGATTGCCAAAGAAAGATCTGAGTTTGAGTTTGAAAAGAAAGCGTTTGTAAAGAAATTCTCAGACTTTTCGAGAAAAAGTGCAAAAGAGAAGAAAGCAGTTGAGCTGATATGTTTAAAGCTTTCTCAAAAGACTTCTGAATTTGAGAAAGTAATTATTCTGGAAAGGAAAAAATTTGCCAAAGAAAAGAAGGTCGTTGAACAGAAGAGCGCTTGATTCTTTAAAGAAATGTCCGGACAGAGAAATGATGCTGAGAAGGGATTTGAAGAAGAGAGAAATTTCTTTGAAACGGAGATTAGAAAGTTGACTGTGAAGCTATCTGACTTATCTGAAAGTGCCTTGAAAGATCAAAAAGTGAAGTCTGAATTCAAGAAAGAGATTGACCAACTTGTTAAAGAAAGAGACAACTTTGCTTCAAAGATTAAAGATCTTGAAAAGATTGTTTCAAAGGTGGTGGTGACTGAGCAAACGACTCCAGAGTCACAAATCCACACACCTAGAAATAATTCAGCTGACTTCAAAAAGATAGCCTCAAGTTCACATTTCAAATTTGTTTCTTCAAAAAGGTTAGTGAATTCATTTGATCAGATTCATACTACTAACATTTTCTTTGATGACAATGTAGATTGTTCAGATACAAACAACAGAAGAAGAAGAAGAAGAAGGAGAAGATATGAAGAAGAAGAACTGGTCTGGAAGAAGAAACCAGTTGAAAATGAGAAGAAAGACGAGAAAGGAAAGAAGTCATGTGTACATAACCATAATGCCGAGAAGAACAATGCGCATAAAGGTAAACCTGAACATATTTACATGTGAGATCAATTAATCAGGTTGTCAGGTAAGCAATTCTATTGTTCTTACTGTCGTACACATGATCTTGTTCATAAAACAAGTGATCATTTCTGGTATGATTCTTACTCTGTTATTCCTATAAGAACAACAACTCACAAACATGGACCCAAATACCAGTGGGTACCAAAGAAAAAGGTTGAATCTGTGTTGCAGGCACCGACTGTGAAGGTGGAATAAGAGAGCTGAGGCTTCTAAGTAAATCAGCTTAGGACCCGTACTTCAACGAAGTTTGACTTCTAAACACAACAGTTTAGGACGCGTACTTCAGTGATCAAAAGACCTTACTCCTGTGCTGGTAAGAGATTGTGCTCCAATACTCCAATGAGGAAATCAACCATCAAGGGGGAGTGCATACTTTTCAGAAATTTTATGCATCTGTCAGATATGATAATCAACATTTGAGGGGCAGTCAATGTTTATATTTTACACTGATAATTTTTCTGATGCCTAATTTCAGGGGGAGTAAAGGTGATGACTTCTGATTATTTCTGATCAGAACTCGTACATTAATTGTTTTACTGCTTTATGTCATTTCAATTTCAGTGAATAAAGTTACTTCGACTAGACTTTTAGACTTTTGTAGGTTGAGAGATGCTTGAAAGATCATATCTTTATGACTTTAAGCTTGACTTCGCGAGATGTGAGACTGTACTCGAAAGGTATAATTTCTTTTCTTCATCTCATTCATGGTTGAAAGAAGGATAACTTTCAATCATAAGAAAACATGTTCTTAAATGTTTAAACCACTTCCCGATTCTCAAACAGATTTCTTGAATTGGAAGTGTGCTTTTAAATGTTTTCTGATTCATCTTTGAGCTTTAACTGACAAAGTTAAACCATCTGAGCATCATATGCTTCATAGGAAAACATGGGATCAGTGTGCTAGGACTTAAAAGAAACTTCTATGGATTCACGTTAACCAGTGTTTCCTACCCAAGAAGTTAATCCTTTAGTGATTGAATGTGAGTAGTCAAAAGAAATGAGTGTGGGATGTGTGATGAGAGAAAATGTTAAAAGAGAGTTTGGTTAGCTGTGAGCTTAATGATAAAAACAAAGAGGGTGAGAGAACAGAGTAAAAGAATATTAAACTCTGTACCAACTACTTCCTGAGTCGGGCAACCACATTTCTAATGCTTCACATTTCTTTGGTGAACATTATTGAAACAGGTACCTAGCCCATGCCAACTCTTGATATTACCCCACCAGCTACTCATTTTCTTCTCAACAAGAAAATGTTTCGTTTTCAAAAGGGGACGCAGCACATATGCTATCTGATTTTCATTTGGAAAATCTGGATATTGAAAAGAAGGAAGTTTGCCCCACCTTCACACTTCGTTTATGCACATTGAGTCTGTGTTTCACTACTTGTCTCAGTGGTTTACACTTTTTGAGCCTTATAAGCAAACATCATATGCTTTATTTCTTTCTATCACTTGCACAAACACACAAAAAAGTTGTTTCTTTGTCATAACGTTCATAGAAATTGCCTTTGTGGTGTTTCGATGATTGAATGGAAGCCCTGGGGGAGTGAACATGATTAAAGCTCCTTTATATTGTGTATTCGTTACACACAGTGACTTTGTGTTACTGACAGGCAATTTTAACTGGTTCATTTGTTGATTCAGGTGTTACCTTTCATATCTATCTATTTTGTCTGGATTTGCAAAGATCTGGATACACATCTTTATGAATTGACGGATCATCAGTGGTTCTGTTTGCAAGATCAATGGTGGATGACATTTCTTGAAGACACGTTTTGATGAACTCTTTGCTCATTTCATCAAAAAGGGGGAGAAGCGTCAATCAAGAAATGCGGAGATAAAAAGTTTTTGAAAGAATTTCTGAAGATATTCTGCTTTGAAGAAATTTTCTTTGAAGATGATTTGCTGAAGCATTCCGAGCTGAAACTGGAGATAATTTCTTTCCAAGAGATATTCTCATCGATTGGGAAGATTGCTACATTCTGAAGACAAAGAGAAAGATTACATTTTCTGAGCTTAGAGAATGATTTTTATCCAAAGGGGGAGATTGTTAAAGCACAAATTTATTGGATTCAAGATCATAATTATTTGAAGATAAAAGACTGAAGTTAAAGCTGATAAAGTTGTCTCAACAAATAGTCTAGGGTCCTTTTGTAATAAATAGTCAAAGTATGTTTCCGTATTTTGTTTATTAGTATTTATTTATTAGTTTGTTTTTTTTTTGGGCCAAGCCTTGTCAAGCCCATTAGGCTTAGTTAGCCTAAGTATAAATTAGTTATGTTTAGGTTAATTAGGTTAAGGAGCTTAATTGTGAAATTAATTATTGAGAGAAAGGCTGCTGTGCTGGTGGGTGGTGCGCCGTGAACAAGACAGAGAGAAAGAGAGATATCGATTTCAAGTTTGTAACCTGTTGAATCGTTTGATTAATCATATCAGGTTTGATTTATTGTGTTGAATATATGTTTACTTGATTGAATGATTACGTATTGGGACACACAATATGCGTGGAGCAACCAGAATCCAAGTACCACATATGACGGGTCTGCACAAGAGAAATCAAGGAACAACAAGTTTAGGTACCCATTTATATATGGGTCCCTTTGTGTTAGCACAAGATTTTGGCACCCAATTGAATTTGGGTCCTTTTTTCTTTTGAAAAACATTTGAATTATAGACATGATATGAACCAAACCAATTATCAAAATATTGTCGACACACAAAATCATTTCGACCATGTGTAGAAAACTGAGTAGTAGATGGAGATAATTGGAGCAATTGCTTTATTCAGTAAGTCTTGTAAGAAGTTACAAGTTTTGTTTTATGAGAAGCAATACTACCAATTACATCGGTATCACTAACAGCAATCCTATTACATTCGGAATCAGAAAATGATTTTGTATTCTCTCAAACTTTCTGCTTTGGTCGCCATTCAAGCTTTGCCTCAGACCTTTTACTTTTCAAATCTGAAACAGAAGATTTATATTTGTAAGAACCATGAGATTTAATAGTTTTTGCTTTCTTATGTTTACCCGTGCTTGTCCGTTTATGTGAGCGCCTTTTCTTTTGCTTCTTACCTTTAGCATAATAGATACTCACAAGAACTGATTCATCAATCTTAGTTGATGATTCACCTTTTTCAAATACACTGGGTAAAGCATCAGTATTAATCACAAAAGTTGAATGATCTGGAAGTTTAGCATTGAAATCAAATTTCTCAACACTTTCATCAAAACAACCATAAGAATTCAAAAAATCAATTTCATCCTCAAATAAGTTTACACCATCATCATCAAATTTAGAAGCCTTAGAAGATTTTAAATATGAATTAAAAATAATAGTGGAAAATACAATTTTTTCTAAATCAGCCAAAATCCTTTCATCCACTAAGCTATTCTCAAACTGTAACATCCTAAAATTCAGAGTAATTTAAAACTTCATAAATTAGGCAATATGACATCTGTATTGATATAAACTTCTCAAAAAGTGTATCAGTCCTTAAGACTTTACAAAAAATGTACGGATTTAGAATTCATCAACAGACTAATCTAAACATAACTATCTAGGTTACATCAGTTGACAATCCAAAATTCATCAAAAGAATGGGACTTAACAATGTCCAACTATCAACACTTTAGTCATCTCAAAATGCCTCGAGATCCAACTCGTCTCTCAAAACCCAGTGCATCCCACCGCTAAGGGAAACCTGTTATACATATCATTTGAGAAAAAGTGTCAGGCTTAAAGCCTGGTGAGAACATATAATTTATAAATCTCAAAAGATATAAACATTGGTATCATAAGATAATATTTCCAAAGAGGTTAAATCTTACAATTGAAACTTTGCCACAACCGGGCTTTTCCGTTATAAACATGTCATCAAATGACCAACGATAAAACATTTTACCAAGGATTGTGGCGTAACACAAAGTAGGCCAAAATCCGAGTTATGAGCTAAACAATTGGAATCCAAGGATACGAACACATAGGTCCGTGCTACAACGTGAGATCGCGCCCCCAAGCAAAACCAATGTATACTCCTTCACTAGGATCACTATGAACCATGGCTAGTATCCGACCTCACATAACCGTACCAAGTTTCCTCCGAGGATCATATGCATCCATAACTACAAAATGGGGAATATGACATCCCAACAATACAGTCGACTCAAAACCTAGGGATCCGCTAGTAATGGTACAAACTCGTCACAACAACATATGTGACCAACCATAAATAAACATATGGTATAAACACATTTTATAAACAAAATGTCATTTCCAGTTCAACTTCTGGTAAGAATGAAAATCATTAAAAATGAGTTCCTAAACATTCTTTTCACATATCCACATAATGTGCAAGTAAAACATCATTTTACTTCAATAAGATAAGATCCATCATTTTAGTAAACACAAATGGTCAGGAACCCTAAAATCTCCCAAAACTCAAGTTATATCAAATATGTAGAAAACTTAAATCTGAAACCATTGAGATATATAGGAGTTCCAAAAGGTAACTTTTGATATGTATAAAGTTTAAAATGATAGTAGGAACTCACCCAATAGGTTTATACGAAAACCCGAAGAACCAGATATCGACCCTCTTGACAAGACGAAGCTTTCTACACTAGAACCTCGGATCGAAAACTAGATAAAAATCACCAAACTCTAGAGAGAGAGAAATATCTAGAGAGAGGATGAGAGAGTTTGAGATAAGAGAGAAAACCCAAAATGAGATATTTGGAAACTGAAACCCTTAAGTCGGTCCAGGGAGTGTCGCAGGCAGTCGCGGTGGAACTCGCCCGTGTACTTGAACCTCAAAACTAACAGTGGACTTCGCGACCTATGTCGCGACTCCAAGTCGCGAGCAAGTCGCGAAACTCACTGGAAGTTCACATTTTCACCGAAAACCATGCATTCGAACGATAAACTAATTACGGTGATAACGACAAGAGTTATACACAAGATTTACAACGATACATATATAATGAAAATCCAGGGTGTTACAATCCTCCCCAACTTGGGAATGATTTTGTCCCCGAAATCCAAACTATACAAAAAGATGAGGATATCTTCGCTTCATATCCTCTTCGGATCCCCACGTCACATTTGCTCCCCGGTGATGCTTCCACTGCACCTTGACTAACGTGACTTCTTTATGACGTAACTTCTTAGATTTTATCTCCAAGATAGCGTCAGGTTCTTCCACACAACGGTTACCCTCGTGAACTATCAATTCGGAGAGAGGAATAACGCTTTCCTCTTCCGCCAAACACTTCCGAAGGTAACAAATATGAAACGTGTTGTGGATTATGCTCAACTCTGGCGGTAGTTCCAATTGGTACGCTTGCAAACCTACCCGCTTGAGCACTTTGAAAGGTCCGAGGAAACGGGGACTCAGCTTCCCACGCTTTCCGAACCATATAATACCTTTCCACGGCGATACCTTAAGCAACACACGATCGCCCACTTGGAATTCCATCGACCGCTTCTTCTTATCGGAATAACTCTTCTGCCGATCCTGAGCCGCTTTCAATCTTTCATGAATACATTTGACCTTATAGGCCGTCTCTTGCACAATTTCAGGTCCGGCGAACTGCTTTTCTTCTGCTTCAAGCCAACACACGGGAGTTCGGCACTTTCGCCCGTACAATGCATCAAAAGGTGCCATTCCAATACTCGAGTGGTAGCTATTGTTGTAAGCGAACTCCGCCAAAGGTAAGTGGGAGTCCCAGCTACCCCCGAAATCGATGACACAAGACCTCAACATGTCTTCCAATGTCTGGATCGTTCTCTTGCTTTTCCCGTAGGTTTGTAGATGGTATGTCGTACTCAACTTAACTCGTGTACCAAGATCTTTCTGAAACCCATCCCAAAAGTTTGAAGTGAACCGAATGTCGCGATCCGACACGATGGACAATGGTATGTCGTGCCTCGAGACCACCTCATTGATGTACAGTTTTGCTAGTTTGTCCATCGTTAATGTCTCGCGCAAGGCCAAGAATTGAGCGCTCTTTGTCAATCTATCAACTATCACCCAAATGGTAACGTGACCTCAAAGAGTTTTAGGTAACTTTGTCACAAAGTCCATAGTCATATGCTCCCACTTCCACTCGGGAATCTCTAGAGACTGAAGACTCCCATACGGTCGCTGATGTTCGGCCTTAAATTGCGAACACGTCACACAACGCTCAACATAACGCGCCACGTCAAGTTTCATTACTGACCACCAATAGTGTAGCTTCAAGTCCCTGTACATCTTTGTACTCCCCGGATGAATGGAATACTTGGACTTGTGTGCATCTTAAAGCAACAGATCACGGTTACCCCCAAGCTTGGGTACCCACACGCGACCGTTGAACAGTTTTACCGCACGACTATTTTCCGTTAAAAGCAACCGCTGCTTTTTCATGACTTCTTCTTTGAGATTCTCTTCTAACAATGCTTCAACTTGCGATGCTTTGATCTTTTCAACAAGACTAGACACTAACTCGATTCTCGAATGGGTAGCCCGAATACAACCGCTATAGTCCTTCTGACTCAACACATCGGCTACCACGTTTGCCTTACCAGGATGGTAAAGCAGCTCGCAATCGTAATCCTTGAGTAACTCGAGCCACCGCCGTTGCCTCATATTCAACTCCTTTTGATCAAAGACATACTTTAGACTCTTGTGATCAGTATAGAGTGTAGATTTGGTGCCATAGAGGTAATGCCGCCAAAGTTTCGAGGCGAACACCACCGCTGCTAACTCCAAATCGTGAGTAGGATAGTTCTTCTCGTGTATCTTAAGCTGCCTCGAGGCATAAGCGATTACCTTGCCCCGCTGCATCAACACACAACCTAAACCCATCTTCGAAGCGTCGCTATAGACCACAAAGTCTTCTGACCCTTCAGGTAACGATAAGATCAGAGCTTCACATAACTTCTTTTGAAGGATACGGAAAGCCTTCTCTTGTGTTTCGGTCCATTCAAACTTCACATTCTTCTGAGTCAAAACTGTGAAGGAAGAAGCAGTTTTCGCAAAGTCTTGGATAAATCTCCGGTAGTACCCCGCCAGACCCAAGAAACTTCGGATCTCTGACGGACTCTTGGGAGATTCCCAATTCATCATAGCTTTAATCTTGGAGGGATCCACTTTCACTCCGTCTCGAGTGACAACGTGACCCAGAAAGTGTACCTCTTTAAGCCAAAAGTCACAATTGGAAAACTTGGCGTACAATCTTTCCTTTCTCAACACTTTAAGCACTTCCCGCAGATGTTGTTCATGTTCTGACTCGCTCTTGGAGTACACGAGTATGTCATCAATGAATACAATGACCGACTGGTCGAGGAATGGTCGGCACACTCTATTCATCAAGTCCATAAATATCGCCGGTGCGTTCGTTAGACCAAAAGGCATTACAAGAAACTCGTAATGGCCGTAACGCGTTCTGAAAGCTGTCTTCAGAACATCTTCTTCTCTCACCTTCACTTGGTGATAACCCGAACGTAAGTCGATTTTGGAAAAACAACCCGCTCCTTGAAGTTGATCGAACAAGTCGTCTATTCTCGGAAGCGGATATCTGTTCTTTACTGTAGCTTTGTTTAACTCATGATAGTCAATGCACATTCTCATCGTTTCATCTTTCTTTTTTATAAACAAGACCGGAGCTCCCGAGGGTGACGAACTCGGTCTTATAAAGCCCTTCTCCAAAAGCTCTTGGAGTTGTGCCATCATTTCTTGCATCTCTGACGGCGCTAAACGGTAAGGAGCTTTAGCAATTGGTGTTGCTCCAGGCACAAGATCAATCCGAAACTCTACCTGACGATCGGGTGGTATCCCGGGCAAGTCGTCCGGAAAGACATCTGGAAACTCACGCACATTCTTCACATCTTCCACCTTTGATTTCTCTAACTTGGTATCGATTACATAGGCTAGGAAAGACGAACATCCTTTTACTAAGCACTTGCGTTCCTTTGCCATTGTGATTATTGCCACTTCACCTTTTCTCTTTTCACCATAGATGACACGAATTCGCCAGAGGGGTTAGGAAGTCGAATCAACTTCTTGGAATATACGATCTCGGCGTTATTGTTTGACAACCAATCCATGCCGACCACAACATCAAAACCCCCGATTAACATCGGTTGTAGATCGATCGAGAATTCTCTCCCTTCGATACTAAGAGTACACTGCTTCAGAACATCGTGGATCAGAACTTGACTACCATCGGCTATTTCTGCCACTAATGCATCCTCAAGACTAGTAGTGGGCATAGAAATCTTCTGACAGAACAATTCAGATACGAAAAAGAAACCGGCACATGTATCGAATAAAATATGAGCAGGTACAGAGTTTATAAGAAAAGTACCCGATACCACATCAGCGGATGCCTTGGCCTCATCGGCCGTCATCTGAAATGCTCGACCCAGAACCCTAGGAGGGTTCTCCTTCCTTGCTGGCGGGATACCCGACACAAGCTTCGGGCAATCTCTTTTCACGTGCTCCAGTGTCTTGCACTCATAACAGACAAGTCCTCTGACCGGGCAATCTCTGACAGTGTGACCAGGCTTCCCACACATATAACAAGTTTGAGAAGTGGTGTTACAGTCACCGTGGTGTTTATTTCGACACTTGTGGCACCACCTAGCTTCCTGCTGATTGCTGAAGTTTTGATTTCCGCTAAAAGGTCGTGATCTCTTGGGATGAGCAGAATTGCTCTCCCACTTTCTCTTATCAGTCACCACCACAACTTTCTCAACTTTGTTCCTCGCGAACATCTCTTCCATGTACTGAGCTTCTTCAACCATCTCGCTGTGGTTAGAAACTTTAGAATTGTGGACCATAGATTGCGTGTCCGCGAGTACACCATTCAGATAGGCCTTCATTTTATCCTTCTCTGTTGGGGCAGCGTGCCCCACCAGATCAAGCTTCTCCATGAACTGACGGGTGTACTCCCTCACCGTCAGGCTTCCCTTTACCAGAGACCGGAATTCTTTCTCGATTTGGTCCATTGTTCTTTCATTGCAGAACTCTTCTAACAACTTTTTCTTGAACTCGGCCCAAGATAACTGAGCCAACACAGCAGGAGATAGGGTGGATTGAATGACATTCCACCAAATGAGCTCAGTATCCCTCAGCAGTTGGGTACCGAACCGCACTCTCTGATCATCTCCGCATTTGGAAGAGCCAAAAGCTTGCTCGACCGCTTGAATACACTTCACACACAAGATTGGGTCGTCGGAACCAGAGAACTCTGACGGTCCGCAACCCAGAAAGGACTTGTAGGAACAACTTTTCCTATTTCCCGGAGCACCAACAATCCCGTGCTCCTCAGCCCAGACCCCTGCACCAGCGCCTCCAGAACCCGCTACAATGTTTTCCACAACCGTCTCACTCCTCCGATTGTTCACATCGCGGTCCCTAATCACTTTCAGCAGAAACTCTTGTTGCTTTGCCATCTCTTCCTTCATTGCCAACATCATGTTGACCATCAACTCAGATGGGGAACTAGCATCCCTGATGACTGGGTGGGACAAAGTCAGGTCTACTCGCAGAATGACCTCTGGCCCCCCACCCAGCCCTTGCTGAACATGTGGTTGCACAACAACCTCAATTCCCTCTGGCTGACCAACAGTGGAGGCTGTCGCTTCCAGACCATCAACATGCGTACGCGGTCTACCACGCGTATTCACCATCTCAAACTGCTTCATAAAACAGGAAAAGAGATAATAGAGAGTTGGAATAAACACAAAGGAAACGTACTACCACATTACCAATCGTCATAGCAATAGAAATTCAAGCACACTTATGTACGATATCCTCATAATAACATTAGCTAAGTGAGATTATGAACATATAACACATAAAGGTTCTCGTCACGATCACCACAACGCCTGATAAACGTACTTTCCGTTGACTCTAAGACTACCCATCTTAGAAGCTCTACCCAATCTCATGGATAATTCTTATCATACTCGGTCTAAGTCTAGACATCTTACATTCATGCCTAGATCACTTAAACTAGAGCTCTAATACCAACTTGTAACATCCTAAAATTCAGAATAATTTAAAACTTCATAAATTAGGCAATATGACATCTGTATTGATATAAACTTCTCAAAAAGTGTATCAGTCCTTAAGACTTTACAAAAACCTGTACGGATTTAGAATTCATCAACAGACTAATCTAAACATAACTATCTAGATTACATCAGTTGACAATCCAAAATTCATCAAAAGAATGGGACTTAACAATGCCCAACTATCAACACTTTAGTCATCTCAAAATGCCTCGAGACCCAACTCGTCTCTCAAAACCCAGTGCATCCCACCGCTAAGGGAAACCTGTTATACATATCATTTGAGAAAAAGTGTCGAGCTTAAAGCCTGGTGAGAACATACAGTTTATAAATCTCAAAAGATATAAACATTTGTATCATAAGATAATATTTCCAAAGAGGTTAAATCTTACAATTGAAACCTTTGCCACAACCGGGCTTTTCCGTTATAAACATGTCATCAAATGACCAACGATAAAACATTTTACCAAGTATTGTGGCGTAACACAAAGTAGGCCAAAATCCGAGTTATGAGCTAAACAATTGGAATCCAAGGATACGAACACATAGGTCCGTGCTACAACGTGAGACCGCTCCCCCCAGCAAAACCAATGTATACTCCTTCACTAGGATCAACCATGGCTAGTATCCGGCCTCACAGAACCGTACCAAGTTGCCCCCGAGGATCATATGCATCCATAACTACAAAATGGGGAATATGACATCCCAACAATACAGTCGACTCAAAACCTAGGGATCCGCTAGTAATGGTACAGACTCGTCACAACAACATATGTGACCAACCATAAATAAACATATGGTATAAACACATTTTATAAACAAAATGTCATTTCCAGTTCAACTTCTGGTAAGAATGAAAATCATTAAAAATGAGTTTTTAAACATTCTTTTCACATATCCACATAATGTGCAAGTAAAACATCATTTTACTTCAATAAGATAAGATCCATCATTTTAGTAAACACAAATGATCGGGAACCCTAAAATCTCCCAAAACTCAAGTTATATCAAATATGTAGAAAACTTAAATCTGAAACCATTGAGATATATAGCGGTTCCAAAAGGTAACTTTTGATATGTATAAAGTTTAAAATGATAGTAGGAACTCACCCAATATGTTTATACGAAAACCCGAAGAACCAGATATCGACCCTCTTGACAAGACGAAGCTTTCTACACCGGAACCTCGGATCGAAAACTAGATAATAATCACCAAACTCTAGAGAGAGAGAAATATCTAAAGAGAGGATGAGAGAGTTTGAGATAATAGATAAAACCCAAAATGAGATATTTGGAAGTCCGTCCAGGGAGTGTCGTGGGTTATTCCGCGACTGCAAGTCACGGCGGAACTCGCCCGTGTACTTGAACCTCAAAACCAACAGCGGACTTCGCGACCTATGCCGCGACTCCAAGTCGCGAGCAAGTCGCGAAACTCACTGGAAGTTCACATTTTCACCGAAAACCACGCATTCGAACGATAAACTAATTACGGTGATAACGACAATAGGTATACACAAGATTTACAACGATACATATATAATGAAAATCCAGGGTGTTACACAAACTCAAAAATTTTACTTTCCAAGATGAGTGGAGGTACATAAATTTTAGCTTCAACATATTTAGCCCCCAATTCCTCAGTTGAATAACTGTGGAAATAATCATTTGAAAGAAATTTAGTTTGTTAAGAGAGATAACTATCATTCAGCTTGTCATAGCAAAATGGTAGTTGCATTCTCGTTATGTTTTTCCTATTTTCATCTTCCTTAGCCTCAACCTCATCAGATGATTTTGTAGCAAATTTGGGTTTCAAATGAGGGCACTTGTCAGCCACTTGTAAGAAATCAAAATTATATAAAGCGGGCTTCTTTCTTATAGCTTTCTTCAGATAATGTGGGTTATAGTAACCGAGACCCCACTTATCCTTAAAATAAACTTCTTCCTTTGGTATGTTTAGAAAAATGGTGTGATCCGTTTGACCTCGAGTATAAAGCTTAGCTTCCAAACCATTAATCTTTTTAATCAATGATTTGTTTTCAAATTTCAAATTATTATATTGCACAACAAACTCTTGTTTCTCAAGTTCACACTTTTTGAACTTGGACACTGTCTCAGAAAGTTGATTTTCAAAACAAGCTTTTTGTTTTTCAAAAACAGTAGCAACTTTAGTCAAAGAGTCAATCAAATTTTTGTTCCCATCAATTTCCTTGTTGAGATCAAAAATTGTTTGACGCTTTTTCGCAACTCTGCTTTTTTTCCTTTTTAAGCATAGTTTGAAGGTCTTGAAGCTCAAACATCATGGTTACGTGATCGAACTAAAGATCTTCCATTTTTGTAAGATCCACACAATGTTATCCAACATCGCATGAAGTACGCACCTTTTCTAAATAACCCTTTGCTTCCTCACGAAACTCCTCGAAACTAACCATAACTACTTCTTCATTTTAAGCGTTCCGACATTCACCACGAAAATGGTTTCTGACTTCCACGGCAACACTCGGCGTTGAGATACTTCCACTATGTCTCCAACCAACAAGGATCCCCACTGAAATCTACCTCTTCCACTGCGGCAGTTAACTGCAAAAAATATCTTTACGACTTCAAATTCCACACCCGACAAAACCATTTGCCGACATTCACATCTCAAGTCTCGGAACCAACGGTATGCCACTATAGTACCATCATCCTTAATGTCATAAGTCAATACCTCCATTAACCACCTCCGCTATTCACCACCCTTAGTTAAAAGAATACCAATATCAAGTATTTACCACTCTCTGATCGAACGACACACTTCCACTCTCAAAACTTTCATCATTCTTAATTGCAACCCTTCCCCTCGACCTAGAGAGTTCATAGCCTTCATGCATGAGACACAAGTATTTAAACTCTCGATACGTTTGAAAATTTATAAGATACCTACAACAGAAAACAAACTTACGTGTACACGACACAACACTGACTTAGCCATGCACAACAATTTCAAGAATCGTTCTACCTCAACTCCACAACAATTTCTCTTCACCACCTCCCAATATCGGGGTTGGCACATTTGAAAATATTTCCGATGAACTCTACACACACAATTTATAAAATACTACAAAATTGCTTACACTGAGCGTGCCAACGACTCCCACCCTTTTTGATAAGACAACACATGTTTGTACCAAACTCGCTTATAAATTCATGCGATCAAATGTCGTTTTGATTTTCATACCCAAAAGTCAACTCATTTATAAAGAGATATATAATATTTCCCCCAGACCAAAAATCAAAATTTATCACCCAAAGTCAAAAACTCGTCTTTTCAATTCAAACACATATTCGCATGCGTCGACACATTTTCAAAACAACTACTTTGTAAGGTACACACACGCCAAAGTATCTGATGTGAATGATATGAAAAACTCTAGCAATTTATTTAACACACAATGCATGGGGCTCAATGACATTGAAGGCTATTCGCTCTAACAAGGTCAATTGTTTACATTCACTATAATTTATCCCCGACTCCTTGCTTCCGACCCAAACAATCGTAGTCCTCTACTGTGACACAACCTCCGGCACCATCGTCTTCTAACAACCTTGGAAGTCCCGCAACTAGTCACCACCGTGATTATTGATTCACAAATCAAGTGGTAACTCATTTCCATCTTATCCTCACTACATATTATCAGTCAATACTGATATCGTCTCCCATCTACCCTTCAATTAACCACAACTTTAGAAGCCTCGTATCTATCCTTCGATTCTTGGATTAACACTCTCCTGCTTTTCACTAATCGACATACCATTTTACCAGACCAAAGACTCCCTTGGAGCAACAGCCCACCTCCTAACATCATTCTCTTCCTTTTGGACTCAGGAGGTCCATTCTCAACAAAATATCTACATCCCGCACGATATGCATCCTAAACGGTATAACCTTACTTCCAAAAACGAACTTCCACCACACGCTAGACTAAAACTATCAATCTATGGATAGAACTCTCTACCTTGAACCACACTCAACAATAGTAATTGAGTATGCCCATGCACCTGTAAATTCATAATGGCATTGGCCAGAAGGGATTCTGAATTTACCTTACATCAGGCTACTCACTATTGTTATCACGCCTCACAATGATCAAGGTATTTCTTAAAGGCTTCCTATATCTCAGTTGTGTCCATCTACTTCACAGTTTAAGTTTAGGCCCATCCGGTCACCTAAATCCCTTAAACTATGGCTCTGATACCAACTGTAACAACCCAACTCTCACAACAAGAGACAAAACCAACTTTATTAAATAATAACGCCAAACGACCCAATACAACAACCAAAATACAAGGTTTGCGGAAAGACAACCTAGTATACAACTGAGAATACATTGACAAGAATCTATAATGGAGGTCCTCTAATTCAGCTCCATCTCGCATCTTCTCTTAAATACTTATTCGCTCCACCTACTGCCACTCTTTACCTGAAAAGGGTTTTAGATTTGAAAAGAGTGAAGGTTAGACCGAAAGGTCTAGTGAGTCCCCTCTTGCAACAGTTTTTAACTCAACAAAACATTCAAGAATTTAACACAAAATAACGAACTTCAGCTTCAAGGAAAACTTTTAACTTTTAACACACTTCTCCGCTCACACTACCGCCACCCTAAGGTGACAGCGTGTCTATGACTCACACTGCCTTTGTCGGGACACACCCCCCGACGGCATAAACGGAACACCCCCCCCCCCCCGGTATGAGAACAGGTGGGCCACACCCCCCGACTTTTAGCATAACACACTTAGGACCATGTATGCATACATTTCCACCTTAACAATAATAACAAACATCTTTAACATTTAAAAATAAATCTCGTAAGTAAATATTAAAGCAACATCATTTCAAAGATTTTATATAAACTCACATACATAGAACATAACTTCTTCGTCAAAAAGGCTTTAGTTCAGAAAACTCACTTGATGTCCTCCGCTAAAAGCTTTCGTCTAGCTTAAAAAATCCGAACCCAAAACCTATAAAACATAACAATGCTTGGTAAACTCTCGATACACTCTATTTTAACATAAGATCGACCTTATACTCTAATCCCAATTCCATCGGCTCTCAAAACGAAGTTTAACCCACCAAAATACCGACTCAAGGCCAAATTCAAGAATTCTAACATCAAAAAAATGGAACCGGGCCTGACTGAAAATAGAAGCCCAATACTAAAAGACCCACTAACTTAACTAGCATTTAATTCAAACTACACTTGGGCTTCGACCCACACCTGATATCTCGGGGACCGGGTACAACAAACCGACTGGGGTCTAACCCCCAAACTCGACCGAGACCTGCATCACTTAGCGACCGGGGTCTGCACCCATGTGGACTGGGGTGAGATTGACCGATGTCTTCCTTGACCGGGGTCTAAGCCCCAAGTCTACCGATGTGGCAATAGACCAGAGTCTCGACCGGAGGTTGAGCAATCCAAAGTTGACCGGTGTTTGGAAATCGATCGGTGTCCAATCCGACGAATCCACACTACGAAGGATCAAATACACAGAATCAATAGGACCACTTCGATTTCAGAATTTACCAACTATTCAACCATCTAAACAATAGTCAAATGCGAGAACCCACTTTCAACAAAATTTCAATGAACATAAATTTTTCTTTCCCAGATTCGACTCTCGACATCTCGGTCCAGAGACCCAACCTTCAGAGTCTCAACCGTAGATACAAATCTCACTAAAACTTGAAAACAAATGCTAGACTCTTTCTAATATGAAGAATAGATTTAGAGTTTACCTTTTAAACTTGAAGAACACCAATTCCCAGCATCTCCTGCTCCCTCTCTAACGAATCGTCTTCAGACTTCTTCCCTATTCCAAAATTGCCAGCCGCCAACAACCACTGATTCCAAGGGTTAATATCCCACTTTTATCCACTATTCACTCCAGACCCCTCTCTTACGGTCTTTTTACTTTCCTACCCTAAACTTTTATATTATTGCTTCAATCACGGTTATTACAGTTAGCAATGTGGTTGATCCAATTCTAATAGTTGGTTTCAACATTGTGGCATTGAGCGCTCAAGTAATATCGAGGTAGGAAGACGCATGACCTTCTGCTTTGCTTACGACAAGGGTACATAATGGTAAGATTTAAATGTGATGTACTTATTGGATACAATTGTCTCCTTATTTAAACTAGAATCTCATAGCATGATCCAATATTTAGCATTTTAGCCAACTAAAAGAAAGTAGTAATTGTTAACTAGTTCTAGAGAAGCTCGTAATTCAAAAACTTGTGTTATTGGGTTTATAGCATGTAGATTCTCAAAATTTTAGTTAAAGAAATTGTTTTTCTCAACTCTAATGCAAATTTTGGGTTCATTAACAAGCTCTGATATCCTTGATTTTTCCTTAGATAAATATTGATTAAAATAAGCTCTCTAATTAATTCTTAACCTAAAATGGGAATTTAAACAAGCTCTCAAATTCCCAAGTGCGATTAGCACACAAGCTCGACTTATTAGAGCTTCGATTGCAAGAATTCACGAAATTGAATAGAAAACCTTATTGAGATCAAACGATTTCATTCGTTACTTTATCAAAATCCTAGACAATTTCGTATTTTAGGATTTCAAATAACAAACATTCATAAGAATATTAATTAATTGATCAAGTTAGTTAACAACTCAAACAAAATTGACATTCAAACGGAATTCATACAAATAAATTTATTTCCACAAGATTACAACAAAATCTCAAAGTAAATGCAACATAATCTAAATAAAAACCATTGTTCGAATGAAAGAACTCAACCACATGTAACAACCCAAAACTCAAATCAATCAAAATATGTATTAATGCCAAAAACGGCCCCGAAATCAACAAGTCATATCAAAAACATTCCAATAGTTTACTACGAGTAAACACCTTCACAACTGAGAATTTTAAAACAACTATGTCTAGAAGGTATAAACCAAGGATCGAAAAAAAATCCTCGCTCTATCTTCTAGGTTCCATGCTCACACCTGGCCCTTTCCTTCGCTAGAGCTCTCACTAGAATGCTCACCTGAAAAGGGTTTTCAGTTTAATAAAAGCAATGGTTAGACCGTAGGTCTAGTGATTTCCCTCAAAAATCAATAACACGCCACAAAATACCATCCAAAATAAGTTGTAAACATTTACAAATGAATCACACCTTTAAAACCACCATGCACACACATACACACAACGCATGTAGATGGCACACGCTTAAGTCACACACACCTATGACAACATGTTCGACTCATACTGCCTTTAAATGGGACACTCCCCCCATATAGGCAATAACGGGACACACCCCCCGATTCATGCCATCAAATGCCCCACCCCACATGAAATGCACACTTTAATGATGAACATACTCCAAATTGTTGGGACTGAAAATGTGCCAAGTATGGATAATGTTGCTGAAGACTTTAATACTGCTATTTGAAGATTACTACTGCTTGTAGGATTAGTACTGCTAGAGGTATTAATACTGCTTGAAAGTTAATACTGCTAGTAGTTAGTACTGCTTGAAGAATTACTACTGCAAGCATGGTTAATACTGTTGAGGATGAAGTTAATGCTACTCATGAAGATAAAGATGGATTGATTGCTTGATGCGAAAGACTAGGAGTTGGAGATAATGTTGAAGATAATTATGGACTGGATGCTGAAGATCAATAGTATTTTCATATTTATCTTGTAATCTGGTTTGTATATATAGTTTAGAAGTATTAGCATAGAGAGATAGTTATTGATACATTGATACAGATACAGAATACGTTTTTGTTCTAGAGAGAATTAGCCTCAAGATTGGTAGCAGTCCTTTCAATAGAGAAGTATTGAACGTCTGTTGAGCATGTTCAACAGATTGAGGCTGTGGTTGTAATCATTAAGTTAATTCAATATAACTTGTGATTTAATCCATACACTGTTCTATTGATTTACTGTTAAAGTGTTATTCCGCAAACTTCTTTAACAAAGTTTATGAGTGTTAATTAAATTCTTGTTTAGAATTTCGATCTTGACAAGTGGTATCAGAGCTAAGGAACTCAGAAAGCTATAATCATCATGGACGGATCACATGACAGTGTTCTTGTTTCAAAGGTTCCCATGCTCAAACCCAATGAGTTTGACATGTGGAAAATTAGGATCAGGCAATATATCCTTCTTACTGATTACTCAATGTGGGATATCATTGAGAATGGTCCCTCCAATGAAGGAGAGATGGGAGCAGATGGCAAAAGACCTCCACCAAAGACTGATGGAGAAAGAAAGATGAGGCAGACTGAGATGAAGGCCTTGAGCACTCTACTCTTGGCTATTCTTAATGAATACCAACATCAGTTTTGCAACTGTACTGATGCCAGAATCTTGTGGAATGTGTTGGAGAAGAGAATTTTAGGTACTAAAAGCACTAAGAGAAATCAAAAAGCTATTCTCAAGCAACAATATGAAAACTTTATGTCTACAAAGAATGAGTCTATGACTCAAACTTTTGATAGATTCAACAAGTTGATTGGAGAATTGGCCACTGTTGGTGTCAAGATGAACCAGGATGATGTCAACAGAAAGTTTCTAAGATCTCTTGGTGAAGAATGGGTGATTTATACAGTATCATTCAGGCAGAATGTTAATCTGGAGGATAAGGAACTTGATGATCTCTATAATGATCTCAGGGTGTTTGAAGCAGAGGTTGAATCTAAGAAGAAGCCATCTGGATACTCTCATAATGCTGCTCTCTTATCATCTACTACTGATTCTTCTGCTAATACAGAATCAGTTAGTACTGCTTATGGCTCAAAACATGATGGACCCAATGATTCTGTTTTGGAAGCCTTCCTTGTTAGTCATGCTAAATCCTCCCTTACTAATGATGATCTGGAGCAGATTAATGTTGATGACCTTGAAGAGATGGACATCAAATGGCAAATGGCAATGCTCACCATGAGAATCAAAAGATTCATTAAAAGGACTGGAAGAAACAATTTTGCCATGAAAAGAGAAGATGGTGTTGGATTTGACAAATCCAAAGTAGAATGCTACAAGTGTCATAAATTGGGGCACTTTGCAAGAGAATGCAGAGGGGGAATATCTCAACAACATGTGAGCAACAATCAACAATCAAAGTTCACCAACAACTAGAACCCATCTCAAGCACTTGTCTCACAAGATGGAATGGGATTTGATAGGAGTGATCAAGCTGATGATGCAGTTCAGAATCAAGCACTGATGGCTGAAGTTTTAGAGTCTTTAAGCACTGCAATTCCCACAGAGGTAAAATCTAAACTCTGCTCTAAAGCTTGTCTTGAAACTGTTAAGAAGTATAGGGATCACAAGCAGAGCATGTGTGATGACCATAAAAGACTGGAGAAACATAGGAGAGAATCTAATTTGATCATTGTGAATTTTGAAGAACAAATTAAGGCATATCAGGCCAATGAACTTCAACATTCATATGATCAAAATTATTAGAAGTGGGAGAAAAAGGAGTTGGAGATTAAGCTAGAAAAGTCTAGAGAAGAATGTGAGAAAGTCATAAGTGAATTTGAGAAGGCCAAACTGGACATTGAGAAATTTTCCAATGCCTCTAAAGCAATGGACACTTTACTCAAATCTCAAGTTCATGAAAAACTGAAGAGAGGTATAGGATATAATAACACTCCTCCACCTTACAACAACAACTATATTCCACCCACTTCAGACCTCTTAGAAAGGCAGGATAAGAATGACTTACCTGAAGGAGCCACAGAGGTAGATCCTTTAGACACTGTAGTGATTGAGGCAGAATCTGAAGAAGAGAACAAGGTAGACCAGAAAGAAGTTCCCCTAGAAAACCACATTCTTACAAATGAGAGGGAAGGTAAACCATTTGTCAAAAGTGAGAAAGCTGAGACCTCTAAGAAAGGGAAGGAAAAGGTACAGGGAGATCACTATATGCAAACTACTGTCGTAAATCCCTGTACTTGTCAACAGAAAAAGCCCCATCAACATGATAAAATAAGGGGAAATCAGAGAAACAGAAATAACCAGTGGGCTCAAAAACAGGGAATTGATATAAGCAAAGTCAATAGACCAAAGCCTTGTTTTATTTGTGGCAAGTTGAATCATCTAGCCAAACACTGTTATTTCAATCCTATTAACCAAAGATTTACTTTTCAAAGACAACATCAAAATTCTTTTGGTTATAGGAAGCAATCAAGAAGATCAAGGAACCACATGGCTGAGAATGTGAGAACAGCACCAGTGAAAACTGGTACTGCAAAATCTCATATTTAGAATAAGTTTGTTAAAGAAAAAGATAATACTCCAAGAAAATCAAGGAGTAACACAAGGAATAAGAAAGCAAAAAAATGTGTCTTAATTTGGGTCCCAAAAGAGACTAAACCTGTTAGTACTGCTACCTCAAATAGTACTGCTAACAGAAATAGTGTTGCTGATAGCAATACTACTACTAACCAAGTTAGTACTGTTAATAAAGTTAGTACTACTACCAGAGTTAGTACTGCTGACCAATTTAGTACTCCTAATGAGGTTATTACTACTAACAAAGTTAGTACTGCTGACCAAGTTAATACTGCTAACAAGGATAATACTGCTACCAGTGTTAATACTGCCAAGCCTATTATTAAGACAAAGTATTCCAGCCATGAGATTCCTGACTCTGATCAACTCATCAAGACTAAGTTTAATGAATTTGAGTATGTTGATGAGAAAGGGCAACCCAATACCACTTTGGCTTGGGTTCCCTCAAGAAACTAACTGCTTTATTTTATGTGCAGGGTAACCAACAGCTCAAGGGTAAGAACATTTGGCATGTAGACAGTGGTTGCTCTAGGCACATGACAGGTAACATGTCCTGCCTTCAAATTTTCAAAAGGTTTGATGGAGGACGTGTTGCTTTTGCTGACAATTCAGCAGGAGGTAAGATAAGTGGAAAAGGTATGGTTTCAAAAGGTAAGATGACCTTTGAAGATGTGTACTATGTTGAGCAATTGAGATACAACCTGTTAAGTGTATCACAGGTCTGTGACAAGAATCATAGTATATTATTTAATGATACTGAATGTATTATCCTTGCTCCAGGATTCAAGGTAGGTGATGAAAATATGATACTACTTAGAACTCCTAGAAAGGACAATGTTTATTGTTTGGACCTAGAGAGTGTTTCATCTGATTCATCACTAAATTGTCTGTTTTCAAAAGCTTCTTTAGATGAATCATCACTTTGGCACTGAAGGATGTGTCACGTGAATTTTAAAACTATGAATAATCTTGTGAAAAACAACCTTCTAAGAGGTTTGCCTCAAAAAGTGTTTTCATGTGATGATCATTGTGTTGCATGTCTTAAAGGCAAGCAGCACAAAACTTCTCATAAGTCCAAAGAAATAAACACAATATCTTCACCTCTTCAGTTATTGCATATGGATCTCTTTGGTCCTACAAATGTGATGAGTATTGGTAAGAAATCCTACTGCTTAGTCATTGTTGATGACTTCTCTAGATTCACTTGGGTATATTTTCTGAGGACTAAGGATGAGACAAGTGGACTGATCAAATCCTTTGTTCTTAGGGTTGAAAACCAAACAAATCTAAGAGTTAAAGTCATCAGATCTGATAATGGAACTGAATTTAAAAACAGTGACTTAAACAGCTTTTGTGAGACTAAAGGTATTGAGAGACAATTCAGTGCTCCTAGAACTCCTCAACAGAATGGTGTTGCTGAGAGGAGAAATAGGACATTAATTGAGGCTGCTAGATCTCTGTTGGCAGATTCAAAATTACCAATTACTTTTTGGGCAGAAGCAGTTAATACTGTTTGTTATGTCCAAAACTGAGTTCTAGTAGTCAAATCCCAAGGAAAAACACCTTATGAACTTTTCAAAAAGAAGAAACCTTTTATTGGATTTTTCAAACCTTTTGGGTGTCCTTGTACAATCCCCAATACCAAATCTCATTTAGGCAAGTTTGAAAGAAAAGCGGAGGATGGATTCTTTGTTGGATACTCCTCTCAGAGTAAGGCATATAGAGTTTTCAATAGCTCTTCAAGGATTATAGAGGAAAGTGACAATGTCAAATGCAATGAGAACACACCAAATCCAATTGGTGCAGGTCCTGATTGGCTGTTTGACATTGATTCACTAACTAACTCTTTAGATTTTAGTGATGTACAAATTGCAGGAACAAGTTCATAAGAGAAACAAGCACAGAAACCAGAGTTTGTGTTGTTTTCTATACCTAGAGTTGATCATGTTGAATTTTGTCAACAAGAACAGAAGAATGATTCATAAAAAGAGGAGTCTGAACCAGAACAGAATGAAGATGACAAAGGTGATGAAGAAAATAAGGGTGAGAAAGTGGATGCTCATCCTTCGGGAAACACAGGTCCTGAGATGCCCATACTGTCAGAAGATGATACTGATGAAGAAAATTCTTCAGTATTTGGTGGAAGCACTCCTGAGAAGAATGACTCTAATCTGTATGCAAATATCAATGAGGAGGTTGCACATCAAACAAGAACTCAGAAGAATCATCCTCCTCAGATGGTGATTGGTGACATCAATTCTCCTAGGATCACAAGGCATCAAAGTAAGATAGGAGGATTGAAAGACTTGCAGTCAGGGTTGTTATCTTGTTTTCTATCTCAGATTGAACCCAAGAAGGCCTATGATGCAATGAAAGAACCAAGTTGGATAGAAGCAATGCAAGAGGAGCTGCTGCAGGTTAAGCTGCAAGATGTGTGGGATCTAGTTGACCTTCCACCAGGACAAAAGGCAATTGGTACTAAATGGGTTTTCAGGAACAAGAAAGATGAGAAAGGAATTGTAATAAAGAATAAGGCCAGACTTGTGGCACAAGGGTATACACAAGAAAAGGGGATAGATTATGAAGAAGTATTACTGTCAAATCTGGATACCAAAACCAAAACAAAGAGATTTTATATGTATCCAAGGTTTGTACAAGAAGTACTGAACAAGGAATTTACGGATTTACCCTCTTTTCAAGAGGTGTATGTACCAAAACCTCCCAAAGGGAAGGTGTTTTCCAACATGAGAAGGCCTAGTAAGGACTTCTCTGGAACAAACACATCATTGTTCTCTACAATGATGGTTGTGTCTCATTCCCATGGTGAGGCATCAGGGTCACAGCCCACATCTGACCACCCAACTGATGACCTACCCACACCATTCATTTCAATAAATACTCCTCAGATCCCTGTTGTCAAGCCAAAATCACCCATCACACAAATATATATAAGGAAAAAGGTACAGAAGGTTCCTTCCCTTCCTGTATCTTCACCCCAACAGCCTGCAAGCCCTCTAATGGAGCATTCTCCATTAGAGAATACCCAAAGGGAAACCACAGGGGTGTCTCCCAACCCCAAGAAGGTGCTCTCTAAGGAGAAGGAAGAGCATGTGGGCAACAAGGCTCACACTACTATTTCTGCACAAGGTGTGGGACAGGACAGTGTGAACATACCTAAGACCTTCCCCACGGCAACTTTAGATGAGCAATCATCTAAGGGTCCCAGGTGCCAAGAAACCACGAGGGTAGAATGTGTGTCTGCTAAGAAGAAGGCCTCTACTAAAAGCTCCAAGGATCCTTCAAGGGTGGTAAACACACCTAAAGGAGGTGAGGACAGATATAACTATGAAGAATTGATGGATACTCTTGATACAATAAGTCTAGAAGTTCACAATCAAGATTTGGAAATAAAAGAGATGAAAAAGGTGATCACTTCCCAACAAGTGCAAATAGCCAAACTGAAGAAGATGGTAATCAGGTTGATGCACAAAAAGAAGCAAAAACAGTTTGTATTGAAGAAAAGGGGAAGTGTACATGATGCTTCCAAAAAGGGGGAGATGAGTAGTGAAGCAGAAAAAAAGCTAGCAGCAGAAAAAGTGAATGAAGCAGAAACTGAACAAGCAGCAGAAACAGCAAAAGCAGTAGAAACTGAGAAAGAAGTAGAAACTATAGCAGCAGCAGAAACAGAAAAACCAGCAGCAGAAACTGAATTGACAGTAGAAGAACTAGAAATTGCTGAAACCTTGATCAAAGCAAAGAATGACACTCTTAAGGCCACTCAAAAGGCTAAGGGAGTGGTGATCAATGAAGGAGGCTCAGAACAGAAAAAGAAGAAGATCAGTGAGGTAGAGGTCAAAAGGAAAGGGAAAGAAAAAGTGGTTGAACCTGTGAAACCATCAAAGAAATCCTCACAAATAGAACTGGATAAAGAGTTAGCTAAGAAGCTGCAAGAAGAGATTAAAAAGGAGGAAAAGAGCCAAACAGCTAAAGACAGACAGATTGCCTTAGATTTGTCTACAAAGATAAATGAAGAATATCATAAGAGTTTAAAGCTTGTTGCTAATAAAGTTACCATGAAAGCATCTAGGCAAAGGCAACCATCAATGACAAGACAAAGACAGCCTTCTAAGACCTTTCTGGCTGCACAGGAAAGGAGAAAGATGATAAACTTCCTGAAAGGGTCTATTGGAGTCCCTGAAGGGATTTTTACCAACATGCCTTTTGGTAGAATAGAGGAGTTGTACAAGAAGGAGATGGCCAAGCTTCAAGGACACTTTAGTCAGAGGGTTGAGGTTGAAAGAAAAATGAAAGAAAGACATGATCTGAATATTCAACAGCCTTTCCCTGACAGTGAAGAAGGCACTCCTACAAAAGAAAAGACTGAAGTCAAGAAGGAAGAGTCTCTAGCACAGAAAATTGGAGCTATAAAAAGAAAGAAGTCTATTGCTACCAAGAAAAAGGCAAAGAGGCCAAGAACTGAAGAAGTTGAGAAAGAAAAGGAAAATGAAGGAAAGGAAGCTGAACCTACTGTTGTATCTCCTGCAGAGCATGTAGAAACTGAACATAGTCAAGAACAGTCAAGCCAACAACATTCAGAACAGCCAAGACAGCCTGATGAGCAGTGTGATTTGTACATGACAGTAACTGATGAAGATCCTTTGAAATTTGATCATATCTCTGTGGAAGCCCCAGAAATCATCCATTAGGATACTCTGGTGGATAAAAGAACAGAGTATTTCAGAATCAAGAGAATGGGTGATCATTATGAGGTTTATGCTACTTGGGGTAAAATAATCAGAAGCTGTACCAGGGTGGATTTGGAAGAGATGTATAAGGTTGGTCTGAACTTGTATGGTGATTTGCTGAAAGGAGCATGAATGAGCATTACAAAGATAACTATGGAATTCTTATGCATGATGTTTGATCCAAATAGAGTGAAGCATATTATCAAAGACTTGCATCATGAAAATGGATTTAAAAAGATTGATCATTGGATGTTGTTTGAAAATTGTGGAGTCTTTGTGATAACCATTGATAAAAGCTATCATGAATACTACTTGGTGGATAAGGTATATGACCACAGCAAAGCAAAGCTGCAAGGGATGCTGAAAGCCAAGCTGGTATGTGCCAAAGGTTCAGAAATGGTCAGAATTGTTATCAGAAGAACAATCAATCAAAGTCTACGTCTGGATCCTAATTTGGGAAATTGAGCTGGAGTTTTGGAATCATCATGAAGATCCTAATCTGAAGAACTTAACTTCTAGATGTCAAAAGTTAAGTTAGGGAAAGATTGTTGGGACCGAAAATGTGCCAAGTATGGATAATGCTGTAGGGCTTATAGATTAATGCTGCTGAAGACTTTAGTACCTATTTGAAGATTACTACTGCTTGTAGGATTACTACTGCTAGAGGTATTAACACTGCTTGAAAGTTAATACTGCTAGTAGTTAGTACTGCTTGAAGAATTACTACTGCAAGCATGGTTAGTACTGCTGAGGATGAAGTTAATGTTGCTCATGAAGATAAAGATGGATTGATTGTTTGATTCGAAAGACTAGGAGTTGGAGATAATGTTGAAGATAATTATGGACTGGATGCTGAAGATCAATATTATTTTCATATTTATCTTGTAATCTACTTTGTATATATAGTTTAGAAGTATTAGAATAGAGAGATAGTTATTGATACATTGATACAGATACATAATACGTTTTTTTTCTAGAGAGAATTAGCCTCAAGATTGTTAGTAGTCCTTTCAATAGAGAAGTATTGAACGTCTGTTAAGCCTGTTCAACAGATTGAGGTTGTGGTTGTAATCATTAAGTTAATTCAATATAACTTGTGATTTGATCCATACACTGTTCTATTGATTTACTGTTAAGTGTTATTCCGCAAACTTCTTTAACAAAGTTTCTGAGTGTTAATTAAATTCTTGTTTAGAATTTCGATCTTGACCCAAATCATGTACTTTCAAACATAAGATAGACATATCATCGAAACCATTTGCATAATAAATGTTCATTTATAAAAGTAGAAAGGTAGGAAAAACTCACCTGTAGTCCAAGCCTAGATCACACGCTTTAGGCAAAGGGTTTCCCGACCAAACACCTGAATTAATCGAATAGCATTCAGTATTAAAACCCACTTTGCTTATCCTCTAAATACTCACAATAATACCCTAATAACGTCCCACAAAAACCCATTCGAAACCCCAAGAAACAGACCAAAGTCGTGCGGAAAGAAGCACCCACGCGACCTTAAGTCGCAGCGCTAATTGCACCCTTTACTGTTTCTGCATCTTCGCGAGGAGCCATGCGGCCTCAAGTCGCGGCTGAGGTCGCCCAACCTACTGATCGACCTGCTCGATCCCCAAACTTGATTTTTATCCATATTTTTTATAAGAAGCTCACCAATCACGGTTTAAAGGTCTAAGAAAAACGTAGGACTAAATCGTTAAACTATTTTTAAACAATAATATTAAACACTTGGTTATTTTAACCCAATCCACATCGAAATCGAGTTCCCCAAGAAAAACATCTTTCCCAAATGAAAAACCATTAAGGTTTATGGTGAGATTTCTCCATTGTTTTTCCAAAATAAAATGATGAAGTCAAAACCTCATTGCTCCATCGAGAAACAAACATAAACACACCTTTTATGGATCTTTTCATATCCACATGGATTAAAACCAATCAAGAGCTTAACCTAGAAGATAAGTTCTAAAGGAGAAGGAAAACCATAAAAGGAACAAGAATCTCACCTTGGATTAGAAATTTATGCACCAAATCTTCCTTGACCTTTAAGTCCTTGCCAACAAAGCATCTTTTCCATAGAAGCTTAAACCTCCATTTCTTTTTTTTTCCTTCCAGGAGGCGCCGATCCAAAATGAGGGGTGGAAGAAAAGGGTTTTGTCCTTTTACCTTTAATTTAACACATAAAACCTTGAAAGATAGGGAAATTGCACTCTACACCCCTAGACTTCCATTATAAAAACCCAACTTGGATTTGGGTTATTACAACCTCTACCCCTTAAAAGAATTTCGTCCCGGAATTCACTCTATTAATTACTGAGGATAACCTACCATCAATCCAAGCTCGAACTTCCACATCACCTCTTACTTTTAAGAGCTTCCAACAGACCACCCCACTTTCGTTGTGCTACTATGATAAGATTCACTAAAACACACAATATCCTCTTTATCGCACCTCGACTAAACTCTGTTGTCTTTTCCCGGATAATTCGAAATAATTCACCAACCCTTCCAGCTTTAAATTCTCAATACCCCAAACCTAGAAATTTAAAATACGCAACAGAAATTTTCCCACTTTAACATCCCAAACCAACTGTACCAAGCTTTGTCCACACACCCGGACTCACGGTTTTAAAACGCGTCTAAAATCGGGTTTCGTATACAACTTCAAATCTTTTGGAAAGGAAATAATTTCAATGAAGTTTACACTACAACACCATGAACCCCGACTAATTATAACAACCACTGAATCCGACATCTCGCGACCTGGTCATCCTCATATTTTCACATTCAGACTCACAATTAAGAGTTCATTTATCAAACAATCATTTATTTTTTAATACATCCACCTACACAATATACATCTAACACAATTAACACTTTATTCCCTAATATATGATCACTAATAACTTTTCAATGTTAGATAATTCATTTACACCATACACATCGATCGCCACATCATCACCATCTTTACATACATACATAAGAATTCACAATCCATTATCTGAATAATTCACTGAACAACGTTGGTCAAATCCTAACACACATATTAGAAACATACCAAGTCTGCCATTAACCCATGCATTTTCAAAATAACTCCAAGAGTTACTTGTTTCACAAAAGGAAACAAACCATGCCCACGCATAACTATTCCAAAAAGCACAACAATGAACATCATATTCACTCAGAACATTTGCCACCAAAATTACTAATTTAGTTCCACCAGTCTCTCTCTCTCTCTCTCTCTCTCTCTCAAGCACCACATCGAACTACTTTTACCCTTCTCAGAACCTTAAAGCATACACTCTCAATATAAGCCTTGCTAGAAAAAGGCAAGATTTAAAATAACCACACAAATTAATTTGCCAACATCTTAACGAGAGCTTGCATTCTCCCCCTTTCCCGCTCATTCCAACATACCGTATACGCTTGCTCACACCAACATGCAATACTGATTCCCCACTCGTTATCAATTACCTAATTTTCACCAATTTAAAATGCAATAACCATACATTACTTTGCAAGACTAAACCTATCCAAACAGTTCCACCACAACCCTCAATCAAGATACTCCATCATTCTATCACACAAGATCGCCTCGAAATAATGCTCCATGATCCAACACTTTTCAATTTTCTAAACAGAGTTAACTGAACCACTTGCATTACATTACACACAAGGAATATTTCAACAATTTTAATTCAAATCCTTAAATCCACAACTAAGTACGCCTCAACCAACCAATTCTGGTGTTTTAATGTCCAAACAGAACAAAGTGAACCCATCCATAATTACATCCCGACCAAGGTGGTGCAAATAAGAAGTCGTTGACTTCCACCAACTAATCGCTTCTTACTCCAACATGAGCATATAATTGCCTAATAATCCTAAAATTTTAATCAATTTTATTTATTACATCGCACCTCACCAAAAACACATAATGCCATCATTTAACATAATGATAGGACCCCATAACAAAACAAGGACTTCCACGTCTACCTTGTCATAAAAAGCTACTAACTTATTCACATAACTACCACACTATAATATCCCACTACAACGAAATTTTCACGATCCCTTTACTTAATACAATAGACACCACCTGCTCCACATAACACCAATATAATTGAAATAAAGCCATGCTACGACTTGATTTTATCGAATTTAGGTGAACCACTAAATCATATTCACTTAGTTGGAATTCTCGCCAGCTCATTGTGATCTACAAGTAACAAGTTTTAACCCAAAAAGATAAATCGCCCTCTCTTGTAGATCATTATGATCCGTGTGCATTCACTTCAACTGTGCTAACCAATTCATTCCCAAAAAGGCTCACCAAAATCTCATAGGAAGTCATATGTTCAACCTAGCGATCTTTCCCATTCAAAATACCCACACAATGTAGTTTAGCTTAACACCAAATATACATCTTGCCCCAAACGACCACTTACGCCATTTTCTACTCACAACATCCCGTTTGAACTAATTCTTCAAACTTGTGACCTCTATCGCATCGTACCCGAGAATAATGACCCCAAGTCTCCACTTGGCAATGGGGCAATACTTCATTGCCTCATAAGACAATTACATGTCTACCTTAACATTCTTGCACAACTTCGCATAAGAATCCCCCTTTTTTTTCCTTACTGACAACATTTCAATAAAATACTACACCTGAATTTACTCAAGGTATCAAGTACTTAAAAATTATTCCCAACCATAAAGTTAACCGCCAACCGCGTCTTGACCCTACCAAGACAAAAATTAAATTCTAGTCAACTATAGCCAGACATGATACAATACCTAATATTTCTGACTTACACCAACCATTCTTAATCGTAAACTAAGGTCATAAATCAACCCCAACGGTCCAACCAACAAAGTATGACTCTTGAAGCCTTTCCTTGTCCTATATTATGATTTCCCTTTAGTGGAAGGTTAACCCATAAGCCCGATGAGTTCATAACATTCATGCGTGTTGACACGGATTAAAAAAATCATTCGGTCCTTATAAAATTTAAAGAAATAATCACTGTGTAACAAACTCGTGCATGTGAGACAAGACATTTCTGCAACATGGATAATCATGAAGAAAACTAACTCGTATATGGCTAAAAGGTAAAACATGTGTTAGTCGGTCCAAAACGTTGTCGATAATAAGTAAAATACTCAAAATAAAATCTTCTCTTGGTTTGGGTTATTAGCATTCTTGAGGCTTTCGCCCCCCCCCCCCTCCCGCTGAGTCAACAAACTCTCCCACCAATTGACACAATGGCAACATGATCATTTAAGTTTCAATATATATATATATAATGATGAAGTCAAAACCTCATTGCTCCATCGAGAAACAAACATAAACACACCTTTTATGGATCTTTTCATATCCACATGGATTAAAACCAATCAAGAGCTTAACCTAGAAGATAAGTTCTAAAGGAGAAGGAAAACCATAAAAGGAACAAGAATCTCACCTTGGATTCGAAATTTATGCACCAAATCTTTCTTGACCTTTAAGTCCTTGCCAACAAAGCATATTTTCCATAGAATCTTAAACCTCCATTTCTTTTTTTTCCTTCCAGGAGGCGCCGATCCAAAATGAGGGGTGGAAGAAAAGGATTTTGTCCTTTTACCTTTAATTTAACACATAAAACCTTGAAAGATAGGGAAATTGCACTCTACACCCCTAGACTTTCATTATAAAAACCCAACTTGGATTTGGGTTATTACACCACACATGGCTAAGTTGAGATTACAACTAAAAATGGGGAATAAATTACCAAAAGTGAAAGAAAATTGATGAATAATGCTTCCAATCATTACTTTGCTCTCTCCCAATCGTTCCTAGAACTCGACCCCTTATAATGACATTCTCTCCCTCTTAAAAACCCCTAAAAACTCTTAAAAGCCGACTCCCCCACTACTTATATGTTCTTTGAAATGTATGCTTTTGACTTTCGTCATCTGCAAAGTATGTTTGGGTCCTTCCTCTTTTGAATAACTATACCCAGTGCAAAAATATGCCTGGTCCCTTGAAAATTTCAGAAATATGCTCCAGCTTGCTGTTATTTCAAAAGCTATGGTCCACGGTGTGGTGGGCGACTTTTGTACGACTTAAGTCGCCCAAGAGGTCACAGAAGCCTCTTTTTGGCCCATTTTCTTCAATTTTAAGCCATTTTCACTCCTATTCAGCAATAAACATAACAAGGAACTTAAATATATATATTTTAAGGATAAAATAACATAAAATGGGGATTTTAAGCTCATTAACATATATTTAAACTTGAACTTCATAACTATCAAATTGGCACGTTAAAGATATTGGATCGTTGTGATATGATTTTAGATTTTTTTTTTATATAAAATTGAATAGATGTGTGGATTCATTGAAACATTATGGTTTGTTCTAAAAAATTATTGTCTTTTATGACAAATATATAAAATTATATTATTTTAGGATTTTTGATGTTATTATATTACTTAATTAATATCTATCTATATATATATATATATATATATATAGGTCAAGGATAATTTACAACTCATGTAAATCTTACAATCCATGCAACCCACATTTTAACCGTTGGATTTATGATAAACGGTTATTTTGTTTTTATTTTTTTGATTTTTTTAATTGAAAATATTGGACCCACATGTATTGTAACCGTCGATCATTAATCCAACGGTTAAGAAGTGAGTTGCATGGGTTGTAAGATTTCCATGGGTTGCAAACAGTTCTGTGAGACCAAACAGTTTTCGTGAGACCGGTGAGACCAAGCTTTAAAGTATGAAACTTCACACCACAAAACTGTTAATGTAAAAAAAATGAACTTTTCATATGGAAAACACCGTAATTGTTACGTTCACGGTGTTTTTCACTGTGAATGTTCTTTTTTTTTACCTTCACAGCGTCTTCACTGTGAAGGTTCGGATATACCTTCACAGTCTTTTGTCTGTGAATGTTTGATTTTTTTTAAATTGGTTTAGGTTTGTTTACCTTCATAGTGTGATTACATTATGAAGGTTCGAATGTTTTTTATCTTCACAGTGTTTCGGTGTGAAGTTTCATGTTTTAAGACTTGGTCTCACGCGGTCTCACGGAAACAGTTTGGTCTCACGTGAACCTGACCCTATATATATATATATATATATATATATATATATATATATATATATATATAAGTAAAACCTACCAACAATGAGGTGACATTCTCTGAACATCCAAATCCTTTTTATCTTTTTTTCTCAATTCTTTTTATTAATGTAATTATTAGCAACATTTAATTAGTTAGACTTTACATATTATTTGGTCACAACTATTTGTTTCTTTTTCACATTACTCTAGATTTTAATTTACATAACAATTAGTGAAATATAATAAATATATTAAAAAACTCATTATATAAATGAAATTACAATCAATATTTTTTATTTTTATTTACATGGCCCTTGAATGTAATATATGTATATTTTTAATAATAAATTGAATTACAATATTTTTATTTTTATTTACATGACCCTTGAATGTAATATATGTATATTTTTAATAATAAATTGATTATAATGAATATAAATAATTAAATAAATAAATATATATATATATTAAAGTAAAACCCACCAACAATGAGGTGACATTTTCTAAGCATCCAAATCCTTTTTATCTTTTTTTCTCAATTTTTTAATTTTTTTTTGTTGATGTAATTATTAGCAACATTTAATTAGTTAGACTTTACATATTATTTGGTCACACCTATTTGTTTCTTTTTCACGTTACTGTAGATTTTAATTTACATAACAATTAGTGAAATATAATAAATATATTAAAAAACTCATTATACAAATGAAATTACAATCAATATTTTTATTTTTATTTACATGGCCCTTGAATGTAATATATGTATATTTTTAATAATAAATTGAATTACAATATTTTATTTTTATTTACATGACCCTTGAATGTAATATATGTATATTTTTAATAATAAATTGATTATAATGAATATAAATAAAAGATTAAATATATATATATATATATATATATATATATTAAAGTAAAACCCACCAACAATGAGGTGACATTCTCTAAGCATCCAAATCCTTTTTATCTTTTTTTCTCAATTTTTTAATTTTTTTATTGATGTAATTATTAGCAACATTTAATTAGTTAGACTTTACATATTATTTGGTCACACCTATTTGTTTCTTTTCACATTACTGTAGATTTTAATTTACATAACAATTAGTGAAATATAATAAATATATTAAAAAACTCATTATATAAATGAAATTACACTCAATATTTTTATTTACATGACCCTTGAATGTAATATATGTATATTTTTAATAATAAATTGAATTACAATATTTTTATTTTATTTACATGACCCTTGAATGTAATATATGTATATTTTTAATAATAAATTGATTATAATGTATATAAATAAATAAATATATATATATATATATATATGTGAAAGTAAAACCCATCAACAATGAGGTGACATTCTCTAAGTGTTATAGCATAAATCTGTTGGATACAAGATCATATAAGACTGTACACCAAAGTAAAAGCTTAAGTCAACTCTCAACATCAAAGTCAAAGTCTAGTGTAATAAAAGTCAAAGTCAACATTGTAATTTTTGTTTTTATATTTTTATTTGTGTTTTAGTGTTAGCGCGTTTCTGTTTTGTTATAGCTTGTGTGTTTATTATATGTAGAATAAATAGTGTTTTGCATGTATTAGACTTGTGACACTATGAGAGTATCATACGCGTTCTAGAGTTAGTGAGAGAAAGTTTGAGAGAGTTTTGTAATTGTTTCTGTGATTGATAAATACAATTGGAAATTTATTGAATTGGAAAAATCATCTTTTTTTTGGAGAGGGTATCCCAGACCACATTGGCCCAGACTAATCCCTGGCAATATGGGCCGAAGCCCGACTGCTAAAGCATGCAGCCCGGGGTCGAAGCCCCCGTACCTCCAGGATGCGTCCCCCAGGGTTCGAACATGAGACCGCTACTAGTTAGTCCACATGCCTTACCACTAGGCTAACACCCTTTTGGTTGGAAAAATCTTCTTGTTATACATTGTTTCTAGGTTAACAATTGGTATCAGAGCACACAGAATTCAGAGAGATTAGGATCAAATTTGAAGAATTTCAGATTCTTTGAACGAACTAGAAAAAATGGACTGTTAGATTTGATTTCGTCGATTTTATATTGTTTTGAATGCAAATTTGTTTGTAATAGAATCGATTTGATAGCTAGAACAAGTTTGATTCAGATTACTTTGGCTAATTCACTTATTTGTGTAGTGAATTTTAGATTGTTCTAAGTTTGTGTGTTCTACTTTTGATACGTACTGTTTTAGAATCAAATAGCATCAATTTGTGTTTGTTTCTGAAATTCGAGTATTGTAACCTATTCGAATCATGATTTAGAAGCGATCTGCAGATTTACAAGTCAATTGGTGAAGGATTAGATTGATTTCAGAGTAAAATTGAGTTTTTGGAGTTGAAAGGCAAGAACTCGCTAGATCCAGAAAACTCGCAAGTGAAGAACTCGCAGAGGGAAGAACTCGCAAGCCTCTAAGAACTCGTAAGATACTGTGTTTTTGAAATTGAAGTCAAGAACTCGCTAATAGAGACGTGCGAGAAGCAGAAACTCGCACATAACTAGGTGCGAGTTGTTACTGTTCAACTTCATTGTTGTGCGCGAAGTGGCATTTGCGAGAAGTAGTGTCTTGCGCGTTTGGTGTTTGCGCGAAGTATCCTTGCGTTATTATTTCTAAGTCTAGAACTCGCAAGTCCCTGTTCTTGCGCGTTTGCATTTAGCGAGAAATAAAACTCGCAGAGGTCTTACGCGAAGTGTGAAACGCGCAAGCTTTGGTGTGCGCGAACCTCAAACTCGCACAACCCTTCTTGCACGAAGTGAAATACTCGCTAGCTTCTTTGTGCGTGTTCCTCAAACTCGCACGCAGGCTTTAGCGAGTTTCTTTGTGTTTCTTTGATATGCAAGTTTTATACTTAGAAAAATTTTCTGAATTTTTCTGAAATTTAACTAAGTTTGATTTTTGTAGATCCAACTTTACTTTCTGAATTTTGACGATCAGTAAACAGTGTAGATCAAGATGACTTCCAGAGACGCTCTCTCAATTGGCACGGATGTCAAACCCCCTGTTCTCTTCAAAGGGGAATATGAGCAATAGAAAGACAGATTTCTCGATTTTGTTGAAAGGCAAACAAATGGAAAGAATATTTTATCATCAATAGAAGATGGTCCAATGCCAAAAATTCCTGATGAGATTCCTGCTGAAGGTAATGACTCAGATGGAGCCCCGAAAATAAAGAGAGTTTATAAAGAGTATGCTCAATTCACTGATGCACAAAAGAGTCGGTTTGATGCTGATAAAAAGGCCAGATCTTTGCTTTTACAAAGTATGACAAATGAGATATATGTGAAGATAAACAGCTACAATGCAACTGCCAAATCAATGTGGGATCAGCTTCAGAAGATGATGTTGGGTTCAAAGGTAGGCAACCAGATAAAAGTAGCAAACTGCATTAATAGCTACAAAGAATTTAAAGTGAAAGAGAATGAAAGTATGGAGGACACATATGAAAGGTTTGTTATGCTTCTGAATGAGCTTTCCAAGAACAAGGTCAAGAAGCAGCAGATTGAAAACAATGTGAAGTTCCTCAGCATCCTGCAACCATAATGGAAGAAACATACTCGTCGGATGAAACAGATGAAGGACTTGAGTGATATTCCGTTGCATGAGGTATACGAGACGTTGAGAAAAAATGAAGAAGAGGTGGAAGAGAAAAGAGCAAAAAAGAAGAAAACTGAAAAGGTTGTTGATCCCATAGCATTGGTGGATGGAGAAAAAGAGAAGGAAAAGAAAGAAAAGAAGAATAAGAAGAAGATAGTGATGTCCAGTTCTGAATCAGAGTCTGAATCTAATGGAGATGATGGAGAGAATCTTAAGCAAGTAATGCTTTTACTGACCCGTGCTTTTCAAAAGAAATTCTACAAGAAACCGGGGTCTAATTCTCAGAGATACTCGTCATCAAGCTCAAAGAACCACGAGCACAGAGAAAGAGTGGAAGGAAGTAGATTTGTTGAAAAGAAGCCGGAAGAAAAGAAAAAGTATGTGAATGACTACACCAGTAATGAAAAGAAAGGTGATGATCTGATCAAATGCTACAACTGTGGCAAGGTCGGACATTACGCAAAAGATTGTCGGAAGCCAAAGGTTCGCAACTCGGGTACTACAAAAAAAATGCTCTTGGCCAAGCAACAGGAAGCTGGCAAGGCATTAATGGCAGAAGACGAATTTCGGTTGGATCATTCTGATGTGGAGGAAGAACAAGAAGAGTCAGCCCACTTATGCTTGATGGGAAAAGAAGTGAAAGATGATGATTCTGATGATGAGACTGCTGACGAGGTAATGAACTTAACTGAAAATGACTTCATGGCCAAAATGGAAGCCATGATGGTCGAACTTCAAGACCTTCAATCCAAACTGAAAAAGGAAAAAGACAGAGTTGCTAGGAGAAATCAACAGATCTTTGAACTTAACAAATCAGTTATTGGGAACAAAGATTTAATTGATTCTCTACGCAAATCTGCTTTTGATTTTAAAAATGAAAAGGGTTGTTTTGAAAATAAGATTTCTGATTTTGAAACAAAATTGTCTAAGTCTGATTCTGAAAAATAAGAATGTGTTCTAAAAACGTTTAAACTACAGGTTGAGAACAAGACTTTATAGCAAAAGGTAAATGGTTTGGAAGAAAAATTATATGTTCGAGGCCAAACAGATCAAACTATTTTCTTGAATACACCTAATGAAGAAGTTGATTTTAAAGAAAAATGGGGACTATGTTAACTATATATAATGCAAATTTTATGTATGCTGCTGATAAATATCCTCATTTGAAACCCAAATTTATCACCAAATCATCTAAAGAAGATGAGAAAAGAATGAAATTAAAGAAAATGCAACTACCATTTTGTTATGAAAGACTGAATGATAGTTATCTTTCTGAAACACCAAAATTTCTTTCAACTGATTACTTTGCTAGTTATTCTTCTACTGAGATGGAGGCAAAACCTATTCAAACTAAAATTTATGTTCCTCCACTCGTATTAGAAAGCAAAATAATTGAGTTAGAAAATATTTTATCTGATGAAAGAATTTTGAGTGAACTAACACAAGATGTATTGTCTACAGTGTTAAAGAACACAGATTTTCATTTTGAATCTAAAGTGTGTTCTTCATCTTCAAAAGCACCTCAAACTTCTGAACCTGATTTTGATGATTTATTTGCGTCTGCAAATGATTTCTTAAATTCTGATGAAGGGTGTATAAAGGAAGTTGATATGTTTGACTTCAATGCTCCACTTCCAAATCATTCTACTTTTCTTATTAATGGAGAAACTTTACCAAGTGTTCATGAAAAAGGTGAATCATCAACTAAGGTTGGTGAATCAGTTTCTGTGAATGTTGATTACTATGCTAAGGGTAAGAAACATAAGAAACAACGCTCACAGAAACGGAACAACACTAGTAAACACAAGAAAAACCAATCTCAGAAATTTGATTTTCCTAATAAATCTAAATTATTTGTTTCAGATATAAGAAAGAAAAGGTCTGAAGCAAGAACTAAATGGTGACTTAAACAGAAGATTGATGAGAAGGCGGAATCAATTCCTGATGTAGTTACTGATAGATCTGATAGTAGTGTTAATGATGTAGTTGGTAAAGTTGCTTTCAATAAACAAAACTTTGTAATTCCTTACAAGCGATATTCAATAAAGCAATTGTTCCAATTATCTCATACTACTACTAAATCTTATACTTATCGGTGGAATGATTTTGCTTGTCATCATTATTCTAATGATTGGTTTGGATCATATCATGTTTATTCTTCTAAATCAAATGTTTCAAAGAGTTTTCAAAAGAAAAGAGGATCCATATTCAAATGAATGCCAAAACCTTGCACTAATCTGTTAGGACCCATTTTTAAATGGGTACCTAAAATTGTTATTTCTTGATTTCTCTTGCAGACCCGACATATGTGGTACTTAGATAGCGGTTGTTCCAAGCATATGACCGGGCATAAAGCTTTATTGTCTAATTATACAGAGAAATTCAGTGGTAATGTTCGTTTTGGTAACGATCAGTTCTCACCAATTCTGGGATATGGTGATGTGATACATGACAAAGAAACGATAACGAAGGTGAGCTATGTAGAAGGATTAGGGCACAACTTATTCAGTATTGGCCAGTTCTATGACAAAGGATTAGAGGTTAATTTCAAAGCTAAGAGTTGCTCGATGTGTACTGAAGACGGCAAAGAACTCTTAGTTGGTACTCGCAAGTCAAACTTCTACACGATTAATTTGTTAAAGGTCCAGACTGACAATCAAGTGTGTCTACTTTCAAAAGCCTCGATGCAACAAAGTTGGCTATGGCATTGACAACTATCTCATCTGAATTTTCGGTACATAAACAAACTGGTTAGTGGAAAGTTAGTGAATGGTCTTCCTGAGCTGAGATACGAAAAGGAACACTTGTGTGCACCATGTGAAAAAGGGAAGATGAAGAGAGCTCCACATAAACCGAAGCCTGAACCTGGTACCAGTTCTCCATTAGAGTTGTTGCATATGGATATCTGTGGTCCGATGCGAACGCAAAGCTTAGGCGGAAAGAAATATGTTCTAGTTATCGTGGACGATTATTCTAGATACACGTGGGTCAAATTTCTACGTTCAAAAGATGAGACACCCGAAGTACTCATCACATTTCTGAAGACGACCCAGGTGAATTTGCAGAAACCAGTCAAGCTTCTCAGAACTGATAACGGCACAGAGTTTAAGAACAAGACTGTTGAAGAATATCTCGAATCGGTCGGGATATCACATCAATACTCTGATGCTCGTACGCCCGAACAGAATGGAGTCGTCGAAAGGTGAAATCGAACGCTAGTCGAGGCTGCTCGCACTATGCTTAGCTAATCCGACTTACCACTGTTTCTGTGGGCAGAAGCTATTTCGACTGCATGCTACACTCAAAACCGTTCCATGATACACCGCAGATTTCAAAAGACTCCGTATGCGTTAATTAACAACCGAACACCAACCATCAAATATTTTCATATTTTTGGTTGTAAGTGTTTTGTGCTAAACGACAGATAGACTCAACAAGTTCAGTGCTAAGGCAGATGAGGGTATCTTCATTGGATATTCTTCTACATCTGTTGCATATCGAGTTTACTTGAAGAAGTCGACGACTATTATCGAAAGCGTAAACGTCACATTCGATGAGGAAATGGCTTCTGAACAAAACAATTCAAAACCCGTGATTACCGGAGTGTTAGCTTCTGGGCAATTCCATTCATAACCTGTACCTGAAAAGGACAAATCAGATGAAGCATCATGCTCTACTACTCATTTATCTGATTTAGATCTTTTATTTGAACTGTTTTATGATGAATATCTTGGGTATAATGTGCATAAGCCTGTTGTGGTTGACAGGATGGAAGATTCAACGGCTACTCATCCAACTACTTCAGATGTTTCCACTTAATCAAATTCCCCAATTCAGCAAGATATTCCAGTTCAAATACCTACTCCAATAGTTGAAGCTGTAACTATTAATGAAGAACCAGAAGTTGTCGAATCAGTAGATTGTACTGTAAGGACTGATTAATAGACTGAACAAGTTGTACCTACTGAAACTTTTGCACCAATTACATCAACTGAAACCCCTCCTCCTTCTGTTCAAACTGAAGAACCTGAAAGTGGATTTTTAGATGTCAACCATGATCAATCTTCATCTACTCCACTCCCTCATGAACATCGTTGGACCAAAGAGCACCCTTTTCACCAAGTAATTGGAGATATCAACAAACCGGTGCAAACTAGGTCAGCAACTTTGAATCAATGTATGCATGACTCATTCCTCAGCAAGATAGAGCCCACTCGTGTATCAGAGGCTCTAGCTGACTCAGATTGGGTGTCTACTATGCAAGAAGAGTTAAATCAGTTCAAAGCCCTGAAGGTCTGGAGACTAGTGCCAAAAGCAGAAGGAAAGACCGTTATCCGCACTAAATGGGTGTTTAAGAATAAAAAGGACGAAGATGGTATTGTTATAAGGAAGAAAGCAAGACTTGTTGGAAAGGGATATAGGCAAGAGGAAGGCATAGACTACGATGAGACGTATGCTCTAGTGGCACGTATAGAGGCAATTTGCATGTTTCTATCCTACGCAGCTCACAAGAACTTCACAGTCTATCAAATGGATGTGAAGACTGCTTTTCTAAATGGCATCCTTAAGGAGGAAGTCTACGTCTCTCAGCCAGAAGGGTTTCTAAATCCAGATAATCCAAATCATGTCTACAACTTGGATAAAGCCCTGTATGGTCTGAAACAAGCACCTCGCGCCTGGTATGATGTTTTATCTCAATTCTTGGTCAAGTCAGGTTTTTCAAAAGGTAAAGTCGATACCACTTTGTTTATTAAAAAGGAAAAAACCGATATCATTCTTATTCAGATATATGTAGATGATATTTGATAATTCAAGATCTCTAAATCTTTAGAGAGAGAAAGTAGAGAGAGAGAGACAAACATGCACAAACTAGTAAGTGAGATTAATGTGCGTGAAGTTCTTACAACAAACCAAGACCAAAGGGACTTAAATACCCTTGGTCAGATACAACACAGTATGACTCTAAACACAGTATTTGACCAAGCCCTATAAATACAATGATTACTATAAAATCAGACCTAACAATCTCCCCCTTAGTAATCATTGGCGCTTTGGTCTTCAAAAAATCATCTTCTAAATCAGCACGGACCAACAAAGCGACTTTATGAAGCTTTCTGAACTTTTAAAGAAAAAAAAATTTTCTTCTCACCATCTTTCAGATTGAAATGTCTTTGTTGCTTGATCTCTAGACGATACACCTCTTTTGAATGATCTTGAATGAACTGTGATGTTCGGAGCAGAAACAGTAAAAGAATTGATATGACTGAGAGAATAGAATCTTTGAGCAAATCTTGATCAACAGATAAACTTTTGAGCTCTTTGTCTCTTTAACTTCTCCTTGACTTCTCCCCCTCATGACCTTGATGATCTTGATCAACTTGGTCATGCAAATGTCGGAGACGAGACGGCTTAAGATCTGCAAAATCAAAGAAATAGAGAAAACAGAGGAGGTTTGCGCGTCACGTTGGTTGCGCAAACCAAGGTTTGCGTTACACGAAGGATACGCAAAGTGAGGTTTGCGTTTCAAGAAAGATACGCAAAGCGAGGTTTGCGTTTCATGAAGGATACGCAAAACGAGGTTTGCGTGTCAAGCTGGATGCGCAAAGATGACTTAAACTCAGACAAATGTTACCTTTTTTAAACTCTTTGCCTCTCCCTACACAAATTCACTAGATATGAAAATTCGAATTAGCATTCATGTAGAAAAACAAATACTCCCCCTCAAAAGCAGATATGAACTTTTTAGTTAATTCTCCTTGTTCACTCCCCCTTGAATAATGCATAAATCCATTAAAATATATTTATGAGAACACAATGATCAAATATTAATGTAGAAAGAAAAATATACTTAATGTAAATTTTGAAACGACTAAACATATAAAATTTTAAACACTAAACAAATAAAATTCTACAGAGTAAAATATTACAGATTTATCAATCAGTTGAAATCAAGCGTTTGTTGTTGGATACAAGAACAAGTTTTATTGCATATCAAGTTAAAACATGTTCAGTTTCAAAAACTTCCATCAATCTATTCAGTGTGCTCACATGCGAATCTTCGATTATCTTCAAGAAAATGCAATTCTAAAAATATAATAGAGAACTTTGCATGTACTCACACTAATCCATCAAAAATTAAGATTTTCACAAATTTATAGGTTTATCGCAACTCAAACATATCACCAAGTGTCATGAGATGTGTGCTCATTGGCATCTTTTTAGCAGTGTGCACATTGGCATCTTAACATGAGTGTGCTCTTTGGCATCTTTTAAGCTTGTGCACTTTGGCATCTTTTGATCAAAAAGTTTATTAAGTAAAGAACATGTCGTAAACGTAACTTTCTATCTGACCCTATTGCAGGATTTGGGTCAGCCGCTCCCAGACCAGTTGGCCTTAGGGGTCTAGGTGTCAAGCACCCCTTGGAACTTACTTTCCCAGATCAGAAAGGCTACATCGACATATCCTAAACCCATTCATACCAGTAGAACATGACTTTCGATCTGATTCTATAGAAGGATTTGGGTTCGATCACTCCCAGATCAAATGACCTTAGGGGAACAGATGACAAACATCCTGAAGAACTTACTTTCCCAAACCAGAAAGGCCACAGGTACAAAATTTTAAACTTAGAGATTTCTGAATTTTAAGAATTTAATATTCATCTCAATCACTCAGTTTTACATAAAAGTACTTGGCCTATATTTTCATTACAATCAAAATTTTGTTTTTTTAGAATTTTCCAAGCATTGTAAACTATAAATATTCCGAATCACACAACTTTAAAGCAGTAATAAAAGTTTCAAACATGTTGCTGACTTTTCGACTTTTGTAAGACTTGAAATTTGACCATATAAAAACTTTAATATAAACAAAAGAACTTGAAAATTTATCCTAGACACGTATTTTATTCAAAAGAAAGAAAAAATGTAAAACTTTACTTTATAGAATAAAATTTGTAAAGATTTGAACTTTTAATTGATATTTAGTTGGAACAAAATAAAATTCAATTATTTTATCTTTTACATAAAAAAAATAATTTGTGTCTCAAATTAAAAAAAAATTGGGTTATACAAAATCAAGAAAAAAATGAACAAGCTCAGATTCTTGAAAAATAATGAGAAAAACTGGAACACATCATAATCAGAGATAAAATGCAGCGGAAATAAAATTGATGTACTCACAGTATCTCATATAGTCAGAAGCTTAAAAGCTTTGAAGAACGAGTTCTAAGCTGATTTGTTTAGAAGTCGTAGTCTATGAAGTACGGGTCCTGAGCTGAAGTACTCAGAAGTCATTATTCTATTACTCCCCCTTAACATGTGATGCCTGCAACTTTAAATCAGATAAAGATTTGGGTACCCACTTAAATTTGGGCCCATGTTTGTTAGTTGCAGTTCATATGGGGAAATATTTGTTAGAATTGACATTTAAAGCACGAGGAATATGATCAGAAAAATAATCACAATCATCAGAAGATAGAGCATAATCATCAGAACTAGAATCTGAGGAAGAACATGAGACATGTTTTGAAATTCGAATCATTTGCTTTATAGAGTATTTTGAAATTTTATTACATATAGCAAATGAATGACTGTTGTAAAGTTTGTCTATACATTTATCCCCATCAGAAATATGTTCATTAGATGTCCGCTTCGCTCTCCATATCTGCTTCTTTAACTGAGCGCTCAAAGTCTTATCTGTAGGAATTGAATCGGAAGAATTAGAACTGTCAGAAAGAACTGTATCTCGTTTCTTTGACTTCTTTGACCGTCTTCTTTTACGCTTAGGTTTATAATATTGATCATTGAGCGTAAAAGAATAATCAAGAATTTTAGACTTAATATTTAAATCAGAAGAAATAAATTTATCTAAGCAACCAATCTGATCAACTAATAAATCTGAATTTGCCTCGGAGTCTGAATAATTTTGAGAAAAGATTTTAAAATTAGAAATTTCCTTTTGGTTTTCCTTAGAATTAGAAGAAAGGTTAGAAATAGAATCTGATTTTTGAGAAAATAAATTTTCTTCAAGACTAGAAGTCATAAAAGAAAGAATAATGTCATATTCAATTTCTTTTAAAATATTTTGATCTTCTATCTTATCTTCAAGATCGATGATTTTTCCTTCTAAAACTAACGGAGGAGTATATTTCTTTGAATCATAAATGATTGGACAAATATTTTCCTTATCAGTATCAGGTGCATAAGGAGCAATAAAACCATCAGACATTGAAGATTTAACAGAAGATATATCATTTAAAATTCTTCTGCCTCTCCTTGATTTTTCAGGAAAATATTTGGCATTTTCATACGTATAAACAAAAGGAATTTCATTTTTCTTGTTATTTATCCTTTTCTCATTTTCGAGATCTAACACTTCCTTTTCACTAGTCCAATGAAATTTGAACTGAGGAGCATAGTGTGCAAGAGTTAGATAATCATATTTATATAAAGTAGGAACTTCATTTATCACTTTGTTTAAACAATGAGGATTGTCAAAACCAAGTCCCCATTTTTGTTTTAAAGCCTCTTCACTCCTCGGTTTGTTCATAAAAATTGTTTGCTCAGATTGGTTCCTTCGATAAAGCTTTTCTTCTAACTTATTTATTTTATCTGAAAATTCATCTTTTAAAGTAGTCATTTTAGTCAAAGACTCAAGATAAGTCTTATTTGAATTTTCCAAATCATCCAATTTCTTTTGAAAGATGTCTTTTGTATTTTCTAAAATAGATTTTTCATCTTTCAAAGAAATTTTCAGTTTGAAATTCTTTTCAAATCTGAATTTTCAGAATTTAAATTCTTTTCAGATAAAAATTTAGAACGTAAATCAGACAAAGCATTAATTATGATATTCATCTGAGAGGTAATGAAACTATAGTCAAATTCAGAATATACCTCATCCTCATCAGTATCAGAATTGGCTGACTGATCATCTCCAACTAAGCACAAATGGGCGATCTCAACGTTTGCAGTTTCGTCGTCAGAGTGATCCAGCCAGAATTCTTCCTCGGTCAGCAAAGCAGTTTCGTTTTCTCTCTTTTCTGCTAGTTCCATTTTCTTCCTGTAGTAAGCTGAATCTCTAACCTTCTTAGCTCGACACTCCTTTGAGTAGTGGCCCGGCTTTCCACAGTTATAACAAGATTCAGTCTTCGGCTCGGGAACTTTGACTGTAGAGCCGGAAGTGAAGCGAGAAGAGTTGGAATTCGATCTCGGTTGGAACTTCTTCTGGTAATGCTGAGAGAGAAGGATCGTCGCTTTCTGTAATGCCTCGCCATCATCTTCAGTTGACCCTGTGTAAGCGTTATCAGACAACGCTTGTTCAGCCAGTTGCTTCGTGAGGAGAGCAACCGGATCAACTGTCTTCTTGTTCTTTTTGTTCAGTTTGGCCTTCTTTTCAAGCACCAAGCTCTCATCAGTCATCAGAATCTCATACAATTCTTGAATCTGCATTATTGAGATCCGAACGTCGTTCCTCAGTCTATGACATGATTTGTTCAATTCAGGCTGAAGAGCATTGAGGAATTTCAGATTCGTCTCAAGCTCTGTCTTGATCACATTTATCTTTCGGAGATCATTCAGCACTGCGCAAAATCTGTCGAAAACACTCTTTATAGACTCGTTGTCTTTGGCCTTAAACTCCTCGAAGTTGTTCATGAATCGAGTATGTCGGAGCTTAGTTGCGACCGAAGAACCAAGCATTATCTTTTCCAATTGTGCCCACAACATATTTGGATAATCCTTGCAGTGATCAACCCGGTTGTAGACAGAGTTTGGTAAAGCCAGCATCAGATTAGCTTTCAGCTCTCGATCAGCTTTCATTCGTGAAGCCTCTTCAGTTGTTGGAGGAGTCTCTTTATTAGGCTTTACGAAAGGTCCTTCAGTGAGAGAATTCATCATGTTGTCTCCATTAGCTTGACGCTCAATGAAGTTCAGGAACCTATCTTTCCATTGAGTGAATTCGTTTTCGTCAACTAGGACCGGAGGACGAGTTTCTGTGCCCAATGCCATCATGAGGTCACTCTTGTAGAACTTAGCTTGAAAAGCAAATTTTGCAGAATCCATAGATGACAAAAAAAAATTCCCAGACTTTTTTTGAAAAGCAAATTTTTTTTTTATAAAACTAAGTCTGGAACACACGCAAACAGAAGATTTTCGTAATCAAGGAGATCCGCAAACTAAACTTTGCATTTGCTGAGTGATGCGAGAATCGATCTTTTCGGAAAAAGAAGGATACGCAAAATTGAGCTTTGCGTATGAAGTCTGATGTGCAAACTAGGCTTTGCGTATGCTAGGGGATGCACAAAGTAGACTTTGCGTATGAAGAGGGATGCGCAAACTGATGTTTTCGGACCACTAAGGGTGTGCAAACTGAGGTTTTCGGATGCTTGAAGATACGTGAACTGAACTTTTCGGATTGTACTTGATACGCACAATGAGCTTTGCGTATGTGGCTTGATGCGAAAACCTGAAATACACTAACACAAAGATTAGAAGAACAATGAACATGCGCAAATCAATATGAATGATGCGCAAACCTATAAGAACATGCGCAAACTAAAAGAATCAAGAAATTTTCGCAAGATCGATTAAAACCTTGAAATTAAACCAACTAAAACACACATATATGATCGAAAACAACTTTTAAACAAGTTTCGAACAACAAATTTGATTAAAAAACACTAAAACTCAAATTCGATTGATGAAACCGTATGTGAACGAGTTTTTCCAGAAAACTTCAATTTCTCAAAATCAGACATCAAAACATGATTATTTTGAAAATTGTTGTGAATAACAAATGATCTACAATCAAATACGAATTCAACAAAACAAAATTCAAGCAAATTGAACCACAAACATATCCAAATTTGATGAAAAATCAAGAAAACGAGATTTTCTTGAAAACTTCAAGAAAATCGATCAAATTTTCGATTTAATTCACCAATTCAGATACAGAAAATGCAATCTCTCAATTCTCTCAAGATTCAGTTGGCTCTGATACCAATTGATAATCCAAGATCTCTAAATCTTTAGAGAGAAAAAGTAGAGAGAGATACAAAGAATCGCAAACTAGTAAGTGAGATTAATGTGCGTGAAGTTCTTACAACAAACCAAGACCAAAGGGACTTAAATACCCTTGGTCAGATACAACACAGTATGACTCTAAACACAGTATTTGACCAAGCCCTATAAATACAATGATTGCTATAAAATCAGACCTAACAATATTATATTTGGTTCTATAAATCCTAAATATTGTAAGAACTTTTCTAATCTCATGGTGTCACGTTTTCAAATGAGTATGATAGGAGAGATTAATTTCTTTCTCGGATTACAAGTCAAACAGTTTTCAACGGGGATTTTCATTAATCAATCTAAGTACATTTTTGATATTCTTCGGAAATTCAAAATGGAAAATTGCAAATCAATTGGAACCCCAATGGCACCAGGTACTAAGATTAACACTGATCCTTCGGGAAAAGCTGTTGATGTTAGGACTTACAGAGGCATGATAGGTTCTTTAATGTATCTTACTTCAAGTAGACCAGATATAATGTTTTCAGCATGCTTTTGTGCTAGATATCAGGCTGATCCTAAAGAATCCTATTTGGATGTTGTCAAACGGATATTTAGATATCTGAAGGGGACTGCAGATCTTGGTCTGTGGTATCCTAAGGATACAGGGTTTGAACTAACTACTTATTCAGACGCAGATCATGCTGGGTGCATGTTGGACAGGAAGAGCACTTCAGGTCATATTCAATTCCTTGGAGACAAGCTCGTTAGCTGGGCATCAAAGAAACAACTTTGTGTTTCCACATCGACTGCTGAAGCAGAGTATGTAGTTGCTGCTCTCAGGTCTTGTGGATGAGGACACAGCTTCGAGACTATGGATTCAAGTTTGACAAAATACCGATCTATTGTGACTCGAAGAGTGCTATCGCCATATCAGTTAATCCTGTGCATCACACTAAAACAAAGCACATTGATGTCAGGTATCATTTTATCAAAGATAATGTAGAAAAAGGTACAACAAAACTTTACTTTGTAAAAACTGATTATCAACTTGCAGATTTGTTTACCAAACCTTTAGATTAAAAGAGATTCAATTTTCTTGTATCTAAGCTTGGTATGCTAAATCTCAAGGTCTAATTAGGTGAACTGATTATCTATTAAAGTTTCTTTTATTGTAACTTCTCATCATTTCTTTATCATTATTTCTGAAAGGATATCTGCACTTTAACATTAAGATGATCAACATTATTTTGAGGGGGAGTTTATAGACTTGTTGCATTTACTTAACTGTTAAATTTTTGTGATGCATGATTTTAGGGGGAGTATATAAGTACAACAAAAGGAGTAAGGATATGATTTCTGATTATTTCAAATCAGAACTCGTATTTTAATTGTTTTACTGCTCTATGTCTTTTATTTTTGAATAAATTTGTGAATAAAGTTGCTTTGACATGACTTTGAGACTTGTGCAGATTGAGAGAAGTTATCAAGATCATATCGTTATGACTTCAGCTGACTTCATGAGATTTAAGATTGAACGACAAAGGTTAAATTTCTTATCTTAATCTCATATATGGTTGAAAGAAGGACAACTTTCAATCATAGAAAACATGTTCTTAAATGTTCAAACCACTTTTCGATTCTTAAACAGATTTTACAGTTTGGAAGTGTGATTTTAAATGTTTTCATTTTATCTTGTGCTTAAATGTTAACAAACCGTGTGTTTCCAAAGATAATTACTTGCGTATTGTCTTTTCCATATACTTTCAAGTATTCACACACACTGGTTTAATTTTTTTTGTTCAAATTGTTCTTACCATGTCTCTAAATTGTAACCAATTTTTCGATGGTAAGACACCCCGCTTATTATTCAGAATTTGAGCGTAATTTCATTTCGAAACGTCATTTCAAGAATGTCTGTATTTTGATTCATATAGACAATATTCATTATTCTTGACCATAAGCCTTACATGTTATATCATTTGATTCTGATCATTTCATACAATGTCAGATTTTTGAACAAGTTTCTTGCATTCATGATCATTCTTTCAATTTACTTGTTTGAAATATCTTCAATGTTTAAAATGCTCATATCGTCATGATTATATTCTGAGCATACAAACATCTGACTTGTATTTGCGCTTTAACTATTCAAGTTATACCATTTTGAGCAACATTGTGCTTTTAGGATAATATATGGGTTCTTTGTGCTAGGACTTAAATGAACTTCTATGGATCCAAGAAGTTAATCCTTAGTAATTGAGTGTGAGGAGTTGAAAAGAAATGAGTGTGGGTTGTGCGTTGAGGTAAAATGGAAAAGAGAGTTTGGTTAGATGTGAGCTTAATGATTAAAAGAAAGAGGGTGTAAGATCAGAGTAAAAGAATATCAAACTCTGCACCAACTACTTTCTGAGTCGGGCAGCCACATTACTAATGTTTCACAATTCTTCGTGAACATTATTGAAACAGGCAAATAGCCCATGCCAACTCTTGACAAAACCCCACCAGCCACTCATTTTCTTCTTAAAAAGAAAATGTTTCATATTTCAAGGGGACGCAGCACATAATCTATCTGGTTTTGTAGATCCCAGTGCAGTGCAATCACAAGTAATATGAACAATGATGAACAGATTATAGGCCACAGCAACTAGTCATATGATTGACATAACTTCAAAGGGTTAAGGTTTACAGAGATAATTTCTGATAAGGATTTGTAAACCTATTGACTAGAGAATTATGAAATGCGACTATCTGACCTAATTATGAAACAAATAATGCCTTTATATACTAGGCTTACAAGGCCTAATGGGCTTATGGGTTTGGGCCCATCTAACTATTAAACTATTAAGTAATTATAAATTGAACCCTTATAAATACTTTATTCCACTTTCAACACTCAGGACTTTCAGTCCTAACAATCTCCCCCTAAAGTTGAATAAAGCATTTAACAACTTGAAAACTTTAGGCCTTGATCTTCTTTCCCTCTTGAATCTTTGAAGAACTTTGGTGTTGCTTGACTTCATGACTTTCCACACTCCCCCTTTAATAAAGCTCTTGGTCTTCATAGAATCAACTTTGTAACCAGATTCAATGTACAGTAGCCTCGACTGAATGCACTATCACGCAGCTTTTAACTGTAGAAACTCAATCACATCGGATCAGCACACAAGAAAGATAATGTGAGAGTTACGTGATATTCCACGGTGCTTCTTCAGTTTAAAACACATAATTTGTCTTTGAACCGCGAGTTGAATAGACTTTCAGCTTAAGAACTTGTTTCAATCAGCTCGTAGGAGGAATGATAAACAAATTTGTAGCAAACACCACATGATACGGAAAGAATCAATACAATCAATACAATCTTTGAAAAATTGAAACATCATCTTCATCACTTTGATCTCTAGACTGTCTTCAGAAATAACTTTCTTTCTTTAAAACTTTGAAATTGAACATTGTTAACATTTCTCCCCCTTTTTGATGATTGTGAGCATCATGATCATCAAAACTCTTCAATTTCAACATATTCTTTGATCTCCCCTTTATGATAAGATGACATTCTCCGCATTTTGATCTGAGTATCCGTCAATTCATGAAATATATATATCCGAATCTTTTCAAATTCAGATATAATAGGAATTGAAAACCTGAATCAACAAATGATACAGTTAGTATGTCTGTAAGTAGCACGGAGCCACTTTGTACAACGGATGTACATTGGAAAGGAGTTTTTGTGATGTTCACTCCCCCAGGGCTTCCATTCAATCATCGAAAAACCACAAAGGAATTTTCTATGAATGTTATGACAAGAAAACTCATTCCTTGTGTGCTCGTGAAAGTGTAGAAATGATTGAAGCTACTTAGCTTGAGCAGGCTCAAATTGTGTAAACTGTTGAGACAGCAACATATATTACACGGACTCAATGTGAATGAAAAAGGTGCGAAGGTGGGGCAATTTTCCTTCTTTTTCAATATCTAAATCTTCCGAGTGAAGACTAGATAGCAGATATGCTGTGTCCCCAAAGAAAATGAAACATTTCTTTGTTAAGAAAGAAACGAGTGGTTGGTGGGGTAATAGCAAGAGTTGGCATGGGCTAGGTGCCTTTTTCAATGATGGTCACCAAAGAATGTGAACCAATCAGAATATGTGGCTGCCCGGCTCAGAAAGTGGTTGGTGCAGAGTTTTCATATTCTTTTAACTCAGTTCTCACACCCTCTTTCTTTTTATCATTGAAGCTCACTTCTAACCAAACTCTCTTTTCCATTTTTTTCGCTCCACACAATGAGAAAAACTCAACCCGATGAGTTATCTCCCCCACTCTTTGATTTATGGCCCCTCACCCCTCAAATCACTCTAGAATAACTTCCGGGGTAGGAAACACTGGTTTACGTGAATCCATAGAAGTTCTGTTTAAGCTCTCACACAAATCCCATGTAATTCCTATAAAGAATGATAGCTCAACAGTTTATCTTGAACATTTAAGCTCAAAATGTATGATAACATTGTCAAAATGTATGCTCATGAGATTTGAGCAATTAAACTTTGAAAATCTGACAATGTATCAATTAGATCAACTAAACTGGTCAGGGTATCAAAGAATTGGATAATATGTTTATATGAACAAATATAAACAATTTAGCAATGAAAGCACAACATTAGAAATTATGATTAATGCTCTACAGCATTGAATTTCAAACGGGGGTATTACCATCGAAAAATTGGTTCATTATGAGACATGGTAATAACAAATTCAAACGAAGTACTGAACCTGTGTGTGTGAATACGTTACAGTATAAAGACAAGATAATACGCAAGTATTGATCTTTAGAAACACATAGTCAGTAAAACATTAAAGCTCAAAACTGAAAAACATTTAAAATCACACTTCTATATTCATAAAATCTTTTGAGAACCAGAAGTGGTTTGAACATTTCAGAAACTGTTTTTCATGCTTGAAAGTTGTTCTTCTTTCAAACAATCAGAGATCTAGGATTAGAAGATATTTACCTTTTAAGCTCCCCCTCAAAACATGATAGAACGATATAGATCTATTAAGCTCCCCCTAGATATTTGCAAAATATCCAGGTCTGAACGTTGAAGAACGGGTCCTGATCTGTCATGCGATCAGAAGCCAAACTTCGTTGAAGTCCGGGTTCTAAGATGATTTACTTAGAAGCCATAGTTCTTCTACTCCCCCTTGACAGTAGGTGCCTACAACAAAGAATCAATTTTCGGCTTTGGTACCCACTGGTATTTGGGTCCTCGAATGTTAGTTGCATTTCTTGTGGGGGATATAGAATAAGAACCATACCAGAAGTGATCTCTAGTTTTGTGAATGTGATCATGTGTACGACAATAAGAACAGTGGTATTTCTTACCTGACAACTTGAGTAACTGATCTCTTGAGTAGATGTGATCAGGTTTACCTTTACTCACATTGTTCTTCTTTGCATTAACCGCATGTACACACGATTCTCTTTCTTTCAGCTCATCTTTAACTGGTTTCTTCTTCCAGACCAGTTCCTCTTCTTTGTATCTCCTTCTTCTAGGATGTGTACCTGAACCATCTATATTTCTATCATAGAAAAGGTTAGTCTTACGAATCTGATCAAAAGATTTAACTGACCTTTGTGGAGAGACAGATTTCTGATTTGTACTTGATACAGACTTTTCAAGCACTTTAATCGTCGAAGCAAAGTTGTCTCTTTCTTTAACAAGCAGGTCAATCTTCTTCGTGAATTCAGACTTCGTTCTCTGCTCTTTTAGTGCCTTCTCAGATAGTTCAGATAACTTGGCAGTAAGCTTTTTGATCTCAGTCTCAAACGTGCTTCTCTCTTCTTCAAATCCCTTCTCAGCATCATTTCTTTGGCCGGATATTTCTTTGAAGAATCCCACATTCTTTTGTTCAATGGCCTTTTTCTCTTTGGCAAACTTCTCTCTTTCAAGAATGATTACCTTCTGAAAATCAGAAACTTGCTGAGAAAGTTTGATGCATTTCAGCTCCACTTCCTTCTTCTCATCAACACATTTTCTTGAGAATTCTGAGAACTTCTTTGCGAAAGATTTCTCTTTAGTCTCAAAATCATATTTGTGTTTAGCAAGCAGTTGCTCCAAATCAGATAAACGCTTTTGAAGTTCTGCATTTGCATCTCCTAGATCAGAGATCTTTTCCTCATAGCTTTCAGCGGAGACTGGTTGCTGAGGTTTAGCTTCTAAAATAGAAATCTTTCCTTTTAGCTCAGAGTTCTCAACTTCTAATTCTCTTCCTTTTAAAATATCATTTGGCCCTAACACCAACCATTCAGTACAATCCCACAACTCTTTTCCTGTCATTTTGTAGGTATTTATTTGATCAATAAGTTCACTAAAAATGTCACGAAAAAATTCACAAGTAATACTATCAGTCATATAATTTCGAGCTATATTATTAGCCCTCTCTCTTTTCTCCTTTTCCACAGGAGAAGCTTCTGACTGAATTTGGGATTGCATCTCTCCTTTCGTCAATGATAATCTGATGTAGGGACCCACCTCATGTTCATCTACAACAGACAAAAAATTAGCTTTCCACTCTTCATATTCTCTTTTGGACCGCAGCATTGGTATGTACACCATTTTGATCGTTTGAATAGAATGTATTCGCTCCGGCTTTGAAGAGAGATGAAACTTGAAAGTGCAGGGACCATAAGTGACAAAATGTGAAACTTGAAAGTTTAGGGTCACAAATGACACGCTGAATCCTTGAAGTACCGGGGCTAAAATAAATGCACTGCAAAAAGATCGTGAGACAAAAAATTTGACCTTTTATACTTTTTTTTTTTATAACACCGGTCTAAGCAAAGACCGGAGAATGCAAGATATCGGTCGAAGGTATGCCCGGAGGAAGCAGGTATCCGGTCGAATGATATAACCGGGGATACACTTATCCGGTCGAAGGTGAAAGGCCGGAATACAAGTATCCGGTCGAAGGCGTTTGACCGGATGTTACAACCACCCGGTCGAGGACAAGACCGGAGTAAACAAGTGTCAGGTCTAATGGGTAAGACCGGGGAAACTCTTATTCGGTCGAATGAGTTAGACCGGAGGTAAACTTATTCGGTCGAAGGGATTTGACCGGAGCACAAGTGTCCGGTCGAATACTTAGGTCGAAAGACTTTAAAAAAAGATGATAATATCGAATAACCAATAACGACCGAAGAACTCGAAGAGTTCGACCGAAGAACTCGAAGAATCCGACCGAAGAACCCGAAGAATATCTGGGATTCGACCGAACTAGAACCCAGATCTTCTCCTTCGATCGATAGAAACAAACAATATCCACCAAAAAAATTTCGATCGAACAGAGATTGATTCAACCTAAACTCAACAGAACCTAAAATCGACCGAACAACCCTATTAACAATCGATCGGACTAAGGATTTCCAAAAAAAAATTATTCGACCGAACTATACTGTTTTCAGAAAAAAAAAATCGATCGACTAAAAAAAATAGACAATTAATGCAAGTAAATCAATTAACACACGAAATTGATCTTAGGATTTCAGACAAACCTTTTTACTGGATCAAACCTTTAGTCTCTTTGCTCTGATACCAATTGTAGATCCCAGATACAGTGCAATCAGATAATAATCAATGTAAAACAATATGATAGCCACAATCTCTAGTCATATGATTAATAAGAACTCAAAGGGTTTAGGTTTACAGAGAGAATTTCTGATAAGGATTTGTAAACCTATTGACTAGAGAATTATGAAATGCGACTATCTGACCTAATTATGAAACAAATAATGCCTTTATATACTAGGCTTACAAGGCCTGATGGGCTTATGGGCTTGGGCCCATCTAACTATTAAACTATTAAGTAATTACAAATTGAACCCTTATAAATACTTTATTCCACTTTCAACACTCAGGACTTTCAGTCCTAACACAAATCTTCATGGTTACATCTATGAGCATACATATATCTGACTTGTATTGTATATTTGTGCTTTAACTAATAAAGTTAAATCATTTTTGAGCAACATTATGCTTTCATAGGAAAATATGGGTTCATTGTGTAGGACTTAAATGAAACTTCTATGGATTCACGTTAACCAGTGTTTCTTACCCAAGAAGTTAATCCTTAGTGATCGAGTGTGAGGAGTCAAAAAGAAATGAGTGTGGGTTGTGTGACAAGGTAAAATGTAAATGAGAGATTGGTTAGAAGCGAGCTCAATGATTTAAAAGAAAGAGGGCGAGAGAACAGAGTAAAAGAATATCAAACTCTACACCAACTACTTTCTGAGTCAGGCAACTACATTTCTAATGTTTCACAATTCTTCGTGAACATTATTGAAACAGGCAACTAGCCCATGCCAACTCTTGCTAAACACCCCACCAGCCACTCATTTTCTTCTCAAAAAGAAATTGTTTCATATTTTCAAGGGGACGCAACACATAATCTATCTGGTTTTCATTTGAAAAATCTGGATATTGAAAAAGAAGGAAGTCTGCCCCACCTTTGCACTTCGATCATGCACATTGAGTTTGTGTTTAATTACTGTTGTCTCGGTGGTTTACACAATGTTGAGCCTTATAAAATGCAATCATCCGTGTTTAATTCTTTCAATCACTTGCACGAACACACAAGGAATTTTTTTTTTCTTGTCATAACATTCATAGAAATTGCCTTTGTGGTGTTTCGATGATTGAATGGAAGCCCTGGTGGAGTGATCATCAAAAAGCTCCTTTCTAATGTGTATTCGTTACACACAGTGACTTAGTGTTACTGACAAACATATTAACTGATTCATTAGTTGATTCAGGGGTTACATTCTATTTTGTCTGGATTGAAAAGTTCTGGATGAATATCTTATTTTGGATCGATGTTGAATCAGAAGTTCAGTTAAAAAGATCAGTGGTCAGAATTGATAATGACATTTCTTGAAGAAAGTTTTGATGATATCGATGCTTTAATCATCAAAAAGGGGGAGAAGGAATCAAGTAATGTTGGTTGTAAAAGTGAAGATAATGTTAGTTGTAGGAAGAAGTTACAAGTAATGAGAGAGTTGATAAAGAAAAGTTCAGAGAATGACAAAGATTGAAAGTTCAAAAGAGAAAAGTTCAAAGTTTTCTGAAGTTGTGCTGAATTTACAGAAATTTTCTTTGAAGATTAATTGTTGAAGATGTCTGAGAAAATTCTGAAGATAATTTCTTTCTGAAGACTGAAAGAGGTTTGAGATAACTTTGGAAAGATTGTGAAAAGGCTTCTATATTATCTTTAAGGGAGATTGTTATTTGTTTGAAGACAAACTTTGAGTAGAAATCACCAAAGAGGGAGATTGATTTGCAAAATCTTTTTGTGATGATCTTGAATCCAAAGGGGGAGATTGTTAGAGCAGAAATATGTTGGATGCAAGATCATAGAAGACTGGAAGTCAAAGATCAAGAAGGTCAAAGCGGAAAGTCAACTCTCAAGCAAAGTCAAGGTCAATTATAATAAGTCAAAGTCAATTTCTTTGTATTAGTTTTTGTAAGCGTGTATTGTTGTTTTTGCTTTAATAGACTTGTGATTAGAAGAAGTTGAATGTAACAAGTTCATATTAGTATTGTACGCAGAGAGAAAGTTTTAGGGAGATAAATTTTTGTGTTTAGAGAGAGAAAGTCATGAACAGATTTGTAATTGTTTGATTTGTAAAATTGAAATTGAAACAGGTAGATTACTAATCTTGTTTGTTTTGATTGTTTGTGATTAGAAACTTGAATCAGGGACTATCATTTTCAATACTTCTATACATGGCAGTTTGAGCTAACAATGCCTTATATTAAAGCATACTAAGTCAGATATGATATTATTAAAATGTTAAAACATGAAAGCAAAGTAAGCCATATCTCAAAGCATATTAAACATACCTTTTATCTGTCGCTTATGAATGTGAAATTGGAATTAGAAGACATGTCCAAATCATCTCTAAGACATTCCAAAAACCAAGTCCACGAGCTTGTTGTTTTGACCTCAACAATTGCAAACGCCAACGGTTATATACCATGGTTACTATCAATGCCAACTGCAGTTAGGACTTGTCTTGGGAAAGGTCCTTTCATGAAGCTTCCATCAAGGCCCAACAATTCCCTACCACCCACCATAAAACCCTTCTTCAATGCTCCTAAGCAAACATAAATCCTTTTAAACTTTCTTGTTTCATTGTTCGGGTTAAGATCAATTTCCACATCCAACTTCACTGTGGTGTCTGGGTTTGTTCTTTGCAGATCTAATATGTAGTCCCTCAACACACTATACTGCTCCACATAGTCTCCCCTAAGCTTCTTGAGTGCCAATTGTTTTGCCCTAAAAGACTTCATCTTTGAAAACTTTAATTGAATACTTTTGTTCCAAGTTGATTTGCAAAGCCTTCACAGGGATATATGGGTTTGCAACTAGTGTGTCTGAAATCTGTTTAGATAAGAAAGTTGTTGTACATGTGGTAACTTCTCTTGAATGAAGGCATTTGAGGTTTCTACATATGTTTTAACCATCCAAGTATCATCATATTTACCTGGGGATATGTGCAAAACCCATGGGCAACTTGCCTTGACCTCTTTACCCTTGCTTGACCCACCTACTTCTTCTTTTAGTTCTAGAATATACAACCCTGATTCTACGAAGATCATTCTTTACCACCACAATTTCCCTCCTAGTCTCAATGGCATGTTGGTCTATCATCATTTTTATTCCTTCTTTGCTACCAAAAACCTGGCCGACATAAAAGTTGACATGCGTTTCAAGTCCCGTGTTAAACCCCTTTTCCTTTCTTAGCTTCTTCAAGTAATTAAATCTTTTGATCTCCAAATCATATTTATCGGTGTTGCTTTCAAAATCTTCCAACTCCAATAATGCATCATCATGAGCATTATCTTCTTCATTTTCCTCATTGTTAACTACACCATCATCCAATACATTTTGATCATCAAGTATAAACTCACCACTATCACTCTCTTCATTTACCTCATTGTCTTGATATCCCATTGTTTCATCAAATGGATTAATGTCATCAAATAGATCAAACCTCCAACCTCCTGATTCTTATCAACCCATTAAGGAACATCCTACTATTTAGCTCTTGGCTCGTTTCAGTGTAAACCTCTATAATTTTGTTCTCGAGAGCATATTTTAAATGATTCAATATATCAAGTTCATTGCGTAAAGCTTGTAGGCCAAAATCCAAGTCTTTGTATGGAATTTTAAAATGACAAACGGTAGATCAATCATCTTTGATACCTATTTGTTTCATCATAGCTCTCAACTCTTGTACCGAAAACTCCTCAGTGTCAACTAAATCAACAAACTGATATGTACCATTTATGTACTCCCTACCGGGACAAGTCGTGAAAACACCTCCATGATAAATCTTCAATGTAATCAACGTTGGATAATCATCTGCGAACAAAAGCAATGAAACCGATCATCAAACCAATGAAAAAAGCCAAACCTTATTCGATTCACTTAAGTGGAAACCTATCATTTGAAGAAAACCAATGAAAGAAAATCAACAACACAGACTTGGGCCACAACCATATTCCATTCGAATACAACCAATGAACAAAAGTAATGAAATTGATCATTCGAATGAGAAAAGAACATCCTATCATTCAGAAAAAAAAAAACCGATGAAACTAATTCAAATAAAGCTAATTCGAATACAACCAATGAACAAAAGTAATGAAACCGATCATTCGAATGAGAAAAAAACATCCTATCATTCGAAAAAAACCTGATGAAACTAATTCGAATACAAATAATGGACAAAAGTTATGAAACCGGTCATTCGAATGAAAATAGAACATCCTATCATTCGAATAAAAAACCTATGAAACTAATTAGGATAAAACTAATTTAAATACAACCAATGAACAAAAGTAATGAAACCAACCATTCAAATGAAAAAAAGAACATCATATCATTCGAAAAACTGATGAACCTAATTCGAATAAAACTAATTCGAACACAACTAATGAACAAAAGTAATGAAACCGATCATTCGAATGAAAAAAGAACATCATATCATTCGAAAAGAACCAATGAAACTAATTCGAATACAACCAATGAACAAAATTAATGAAACCGATCATTCGAATGAGAAAAAAAATCCTATCATTCGAAAAAAACCCGATGAAACTAATTCGAAAAAACTAATTCGAATATAACCAATGAACAAAAGTAATGAAACCGATCATTCGAATGGAAAAAGAACATCCTATCATTCGAAAAAAAAACGATGAGACTAATTCGAATAAAACTAATGAAAAAATCTTGACTTTTAGATAAACCTACCATAAACTTCAAGAACATGTTGCTCTATTAAGTTGGTTCGAAGTAACCACGATGTGTGCACCATTGGAAGAATTTCACGATTAGAAGAAGTTCACAATCAATTGTTGTACACGATGGAAAGATTCATGGGGGGGAGGAAGCTACGGCAAGAAGAAGCATACAACAGATTGTTATGGGAAAATAAGAGTCACACGTAAGGGTTAAAAAAAGGTTAAAAAAGATTAAAAAGGATTAAAATAGGTTTTTTTTTAAATGGCATAAAATCCCCTCACGTGGAGATCATGTGAGGGGTTTGACGGACTAGAGTTAAACACAGTTAGATGGAGGGACCTGATTTGTAACAAAATCCAAACCACGATGTGTAATCCTTGGTTCACAAACAACAGTTAATATAGGAAAACAAACTCATTCATAAATGAAAATATCTAGAAGATTGAATTTTCATCTTAGTACATTACACATTTAAAATACTCGAGAATCCGGGTGTTCTATGGATTGAACCCTTCAACGCATTTGAGTACCAGAAAATAACATACACATGAATTTAAAATTCTCTAAAGTTTAAAACTTGACACTATACAGGCCATGTGTCCTTATCCATTCGTGAGTGCATCAAAGCCAAGTCCAAGCTTCTTGAAGCGGCCACACTTCACACTCATATAAGTAGTTCATTTCATCATTAACCTGCACATGCACTTTTACAAAAGAACAATTACCTCCTCACTTGCAGTACCGAGCACATACCTTGGGATGAATATCTTGTGCTCCAATCCCTTAGAGTGAGCTTTCCCATTTAATTCAACTTCTAACGTTGTATTAGAAGGGAATTGTGTATCTCACCGTTAGATATTTAAATGGACTTTAATCCCATCCCTATCACCGACTTGTGAACCAAGTCCCTAAATAACCCCTTCGTCAAGTGATATGCTAGATTTTGTTGCTACCGAACAAATTCAACCGAAATCACCCCATTCGTGATTAGCTCACGAAACATGCTATGTCTAACATCTAAGTGTCTAGACTTGCCATTATACACTTGACTATAGGCTTTAGCCAAAGTATCTGCACTATCACAACGGATAGAAATTGGTGATATTGGTTTCGGACATAACGGAATTTCATGTACTAAATTCCTTATCCACTCCGCCTCTTTACCGACAGCGGCTAATGCCACAAATTCCGACTCCATAGTCGAACTCGTGATGCAAGTTTGCTTCTTGGAAGCCCATGATATGGCACCTCCCCCAAGCAAGTATACCTAACCACTCGTAGAAGAGTGATATTCTAAGTTGGTGATCCAACTTGCATACGAATATACCTCTAATATAGAAGGAAACCCGACATATGACAAACCATAATCAATGGTTTTCTTCAAGTATTTAAATACTCGTCTTATCGCTTGCCAATGATGTATACTAGGATTACTAGTGCTTTTCATGGTATACATCAAGTATCCAATAGCCTTTGAGTACTCGAGTTGTGACACCGCTTCACCCGAATTGGGCATAAGCTTCACACTCGGATCAAATGGAGTACACACCGGAGAACAATCAAAGTAATTAAATTTCTTTAATACTTTCTCAATGTAATGAGATTGCGTAATTGCAATCTCTTTGTTTTCATGATTGATCCTTATTCCAAGGATCACCTCCGCCTCTCCCATATCTTTCATGGAGAAACTTGATGAAAAAACTCTTTGGTTTTATCAACTTGATTTTGGTCGGTGCCAAAGATCAACATGTCATCAACGTATAAGCAAATGATTACTCTGTTACCGGATGTGTCAAATTTTTTATATACACACTTGTCCGCTTGGTTTAACATGAAACCGTTGGACAAGATAACCTCATCAAATTTTTGATGTCATTGTTTGGGTGCTTCTTTAAACCCATACAATGATTTTACAAGTTTACACACCTTATGCTCCATCCCGGCATAATAAAACCTTCCGGTTGTTTCATGTAAACTTCTTCCTCCAAGTCACCATTCAAGAATGTCGTTTTGACATCCATTTGGTGAATCACTAAATTGTGGATAGCTCTTAAGGCTATCAACAATCTAATCGTGGAGTTCCTTGCAACCGGGGCATAGGTATCAAAATAATCGATGCCTTCCCGTTGCTTAAAGCCTTGAATTACTAATCGAGCTTTGAACTTGTCGATTGATCCATCGGCTTTCTTCTTTCTTTTGAAGATCCATTTGCATCCCAACGGTTTACAACCCAGTGGCAAGTCCGATAATACCCAAGTATTATTCCCCACGATGGAATCCATCTCATTATTTATTGCTTCTTTCTAGAACGCAATATCTTGAGACTTCAGAGCCTCATTAAATGATTTTGGATCTTCCTCAATACTATAACAGTAAGAGAATTGTGACCCAATCCCATCTTTTGATCCCTCTACCAAGTATACTTGGAAATCGGGACCAAAGGATTTTTCAATCCTTCCTCTTTTGGTCCTTCAAAGCATCGGAGATTCGGTTGGAACAATTGCTTGTTCTTCAACCTCACTAGTTACACAAGTACTTGGAACAAGGTCCTTCGGCCTAGGTATTGAAGAGAATATAGTCTCATCAAATAATGCATCTCTCGATTTTATAACGGTGTGAATCGCTATAAAATCATTAGGTTCAATAACATAGAACCTATAGGCCTTGGAACTCTCGGCATATCCAACAAAGATGCAATCAATACCCTTTTCACCCAACGTTTTCCTTTTGGGTTCGGGTACTCGAACAACCGCTCGACAACCCCAAACTCGAATATAATTCAAGTTAGGCCTTTTTTTGAACCAAAGTTCATATGGGGTAATCTTGTTCCTTTTATTGGGAACTCGATTTAATAAATAATAAGTTGTTAACATGGCTTCACCCCAAAATCCATCACTCAATCCAGAGTAGGATAACATAGAGTTCACCATTTCTTTGAGAACTCTATTTTTCCGTTCCGCCACACCATTTTGTTGTGGTGTATAAGGCGCCGTAGTCTCATGAATAATTCCTACGGATTGAAAAAACATGGGGTCGTAATAATCCCCATCATGATCGATGCGTAAACATTTAATAAAACCGTTCATTTGCAATTCAACTTCCGTTTTATAAATCGTAAATTTTTCTAACGCTTCATCTTTTGAGTGCAATAAATAAATATAACAAAAATGTGAAGCATCGTGAATAAAAGTAACGACATACTTTTTATTACCAAAAGACGGAGTTGAATGCAAATCACTATGAATTAATTCTAGCACCGACGAATTCCTTTTCACATTAGGAAAAGGTTGTCTAGTGATCTTTGTCAACATGCAAGTTTTACATTTTTTGGTTTTAACGTCAAAAGCTGGAATAAGACCGTCATTTGACATTTCAAATATTCTTTTAAAATTAACATGACCAAGCCTTGCATGCCATAAAAAAGAATCAACACAATTATGATTTGCAATATAAACAGAATTTGAAACAAAATTATTTTTATTCAAACTCAACATAAACATATTATTATTCAAATAACCAAATCCTACAAAAGAGCCACCTTTTGACAAGGTAAACTTGTCGGACTCAAAAATTTGCCTATATCCTAACTTATTCAAGACACTACCGGAAACCAAATTCTTTCGAATTTGTGGTACAAACAAAACGTCAATAAGTTCAATTATTTTGGTAGAACAAAACTCTAGCCTAACTAAGCCACGTCCAAGAATGGGAGAACTTGACTTGTTCCCCATGCGTAGCACGAATCCGTCTTCAACCGGTTCCAAAGAGGTGAACCAACGTTGATACTTGCACACATGACTAGAGGCACTCATGTCAATCCACCAAGCATCATCATCATCCTGCACATAAAATGATTCGGATATTAGTGGCACATAATTCAAATTAGAATTAAAACCAAAGTCAATAAACTGACCTTGTCGTGGGTGTTGATCCTTGGATCCTTGCCCACCACCACTTGTGCTTGATCCATTCTTATTCTTGACAACCCGACAATCCCGCTTGAGATGGTCGGTCATGCCACAAGTCCAACAGGTTTATTTAACCTTTTTGTTGGGACCTTTCTTCGCTTCATTGTACTTGCGTTTTCCCTTGAAGTTGTTGGATTTTCCCTCTTCCACCATATTCACCAAAGGTGCATAAACCTCTTTCATCCTAGGTTTCTCAGTCTCTTGCGCCCGAAGAGATTCCTCTATGCGCAAGTGACTACCGAGTTGTACAAGAGACAACTTTTCCTTCTTGTGTTTCAACATATGTTTAAAGTCTTTCCAAGCGGGAGACAATTTATCAATAATGCTCGATACGGAGATGGATTCGTCCATCTTCATATTGTGTTGAGCATATTGGCCTAAAATGCGTATGAGCTCATTATATTGCTCCATCACAGGCCTCGAGTCCACCATTTTGTAATCGTTAAAATTACTATCGATGAACTTCTTACTAGAAGCATCCTCCGCCATGTATTTGGACTCAAGAGAGTCCCATAGCTCTTTAGCGGATTCAACATTTTGTTAAATGTCAAAGAGGGAGTCACACATACCGTTTAAGATGTAACTGTGACATATGTAGTCATCGTTTTCCCATTTGCCGCGACGCCGGGTCATCTCCAACGTCTCGTCCTCCACTACTTCCGGCATCGGTGTGCTCAACACGTACACGACCTTCAACATGGTCAATAGGAAATGCATCTTTTTCTGCCATCTTCGAAAGTCGACACCTTCGAATTTTTCAAGCTTGGTGAACTTGGTCGTCATATCTCTCACACGATGGAAATATCACTTAAGATTATTGGGGAGTGTGTGCAGAAATCGATGGAGAGGGAGAGGAGAGAGTGATCGACTTGGATAAGAATGTGAGATCGCGTGAGAGTTCGCTTTCCTTAAGTGATATTTCGACCCTATTCTGCCTGGGTATCACGAAATTCACTCGAGGATAATCTCAATTCACCGGTTTCGATTCTGGCAGAAATCGATCCTATTTAAACACCAAGAGAATCGTAACCGATCATATATTATTAATCTTTTTCGATTGAAAGCTGTCCGAAAGGAAAGCGGGTAAACCATTTGGACCGGGACAAACCTCTGTGCGCCCTGGCCGGGCTGACAGGTTTGCTGCGTAGGTCTAAGGTAATTCACAGTGCTAGCAGATCAGAAGTACGGAAGTGGGCTTCAAAAATGGGGGAGCTTACTTATCCATTTCGAGATAGTTGCTATGATAATAATTTCCCATTTAATGGGATTGATTGTCTGGCGGTTACACAATGATTTGGGAGTTACAAAATTGATTTTCCATAAAGATTGGCAGTTACAAATATGGAGGTCCACGCGGCTGGCGGCGTGAGTGGACCCGCGCAGAAACCCGTGCCAAACACTGTTCGACAAACAATCCAGTGTCCCGTGCGGCTCGTGGCACGGATAGAGCCATGCCGTAACCCGCGCAAGCACTGTTTGTCGAACCCTCCAGAATCCCGTGCGGAGACTCGCGCCAGACACTGTCAACCTAATCATTTCCACTTAGTAACCCTCCAATCATGACCACCTAACAATCCCGAGTGCTAGCTAGCTTACACGAGTGTGCACTCCACACCTCCTAGTTCGTGTTATAGCTTAGCTACCAACCCCATTATTATATTGTGAACCCAATTACATAAAATGAAACAATGATTTCACTAAAATCACCAACATTGACTTGGATTATGCTTTAAGGGTTGAACGCCTAATTGCTCTAACTGACAAGAGCACAACTAAAGTGTTGGGTCATCAAGGATTTGAAGATGACCTCCCGAATTCCACTTACAATCTTTGAAAAATATCTTTGTACTTTGAAAAGATATTTGGTTCTTTGTAATAGCTTAGTCATGCTTTTAAAGATCGGTGAAGTCGAAGACTAGCCGAAATCATCTAGAAGTGAATCTTCAGATGCGGATCAAAGATGAGCTTCCAATCTTCAACTAAACTATTTCCACCTGTCGATTTCCTCATGGAAAATCGTAAAAGGAGGATCCTCCTTCGTCCTCTTGCATAGAAGATCTTCAGCAAATCATGGAATCAGAAAAAGGATGTTTGTTGTTTACATCTTTTTTAGGAGTTGACTACAACAAGGTCTGAAGGTCAACTCTGTTCCATGTTAAGACAAAAAGGACACTTTGTCTTTTTGAATGACATCTCTGACATTTAATCCCAAAGTGACAAGTGTCCTAAGCATTTAATGCACATGGTTGTATATAAAGGTGAAGATCCCTCACATGCAAGGTTACGTTTTTTTAAGATATCTTAGTACACTCAAGCAAAAATCGGCAGAACTCTTTTTCTCTCAAGAACTTCATAGCTTTGATATTTGTGTTTAGTTTTGTAGTTTCTAGGTGAAAGATTGTTAGAATAGATTTATTTGTTCTCTTCCGCAACAATCTTAAAGATTTCTATGTGTAATTCTTGATATTTATATCAATAAAGAATTAAAATTTAGTGAAGTTTTTGGGTATTGTATTCAACCCCCTTCTACAATACCTGTTACTTTTTGCCATTACATTTTGGGACTAACATGAAGAAAGACGTCTCTTTGAATAGTGGGAGCGTTTAAATAGCATGTCCCTAATGATAATAAAAACTCCATATCCTCAGCAATCAGGGGAGCATCCCCTAATTCTTAAACGGCTACGGGATACTTGACTCCTGTAAAGGAGCAATTTAAGGTTACATCTAAGGCACCTGCAAGTACCCTTATACTTAAAATGCTCACCACAAAGTATGGTGGTGTTAGTGATGTGCGCGAGCACATTATGGTGATGATCGACATAGCAAACAAATCAAAAGAATGGACATGAAAATCTCTGAAGGTTTCCTTGTCCATTTCATGATGACTTCATTAGCCTCTTAATTTGGGCCATTCAAAATTAATTACAATACTCAAAAGAAGAAGTGGAAGATGAGTGAACTTATTTCCATGTGTGTTCAAGAAGAGGAATGTTTAAAAATAGAAAAATATGGTGTTGCTCATCTTACTACTACTCACACCAATAAAAGGAAGTTCCCCAACAGAGGAATTGGTCCATATAAGGGAAGTAAGTTTGCTTCCAATAAGGCTCTAAAGCATGGTCCCGCTACAAATGGAACAAAGGGCAAAATAAGGTGTCGGTTTTGCAAACAAAACAATCACATTCAAACATGATTGCAATAAATTCAAATAGTGGCTAACTAACAAAGGTATACTCCTTAACTATAATATTTGTGAATCATTTTCCATTAGTTAGGGAAATTACTAATACACTCTTTATCTATTAATTAAATACAAAAACTAATATAAATAATTGATTGATTGAAATTGGATCTCACGGTTATCACAAACAATCGAGTACTCATTTGATTATTCTCCTATATATGTGTGTGTGTGTGTATATATAATGTTAAGTTCAAATTAGAAATACAAAAATGTTGAGAATGAGAGAACAATATCAACCACTAGTTTAAGATTTTGATTTCGAATTCTTTTTTCGCTAATAAAAATAACTATGGAAAAAAAATCAAATATCTTAATTTACTTTCTATTTTTCTACAACATTTTTTGGATATTGATAATCATCGATTTTTTTTCTAATTTTTCATCGTGAAATCATTGGCGACTTTACAATTTACAAATCAAATTAAATTTCATTTGTCTAATTTCATATGTGAATATGAATATCGATGTTATTCATTGGTCATTTGAAATGTAATTGAACGCAAAAGATCCCAATAAACATTACAAGATAGTGATAATTAGGTGTATACTGGTTCATATGTGAACATGTGAATCCTAATTATAACTTATACAAGAATTAATTTATGACTTATAACCAATAGTCTAAATTAGTTTAACATATATATATATATATATAGAGAGAGAGAGAGGGAGGATCAAACGAGAACAACAACTATTTAAAATAACATGAGAACTAACAAAATCATTAATGATTTTACATTAACGCGCAAAAAAGCCACGCGGACCTGAAGCCGGGGCCAAAGTTCTTTTTTCGTGTGTTAATGTAAAATCACTAATGATTTTGTTAGTTCTCGTGTTCTTTTAAATGAGTATTGTTCTCGTTTGAACCCGACTATATATATGTGTGTGTGTATGCATTATTATCATGGATATTATTTATAGATACCAAAATTCTCATTGATTCGATATAATTTATTTAATGAAAATATGGATAATTTAACTTTTATTTAAAAAAGAAAATGGGTAAACTTTTTGAAAAAAAAATGGCTTAGTGATTTAATTATACCGAAGTTTCAAAATGACGCCCTTTAACTTCCATGGGTTTTTTAGTCACAATTTTACCTATATATTTACATATTTTGAACCTTAAGAACTTGGACATAGAAAAATATCATCTATTGGTCGAGATCTCTTTTTATCTTCTGAACATTTTTGGCCTTCTCATTCAGGGTCGTCCTTGGGGGAGGGCGGCACAGGCGCATGCCCAAGGCCCAAAAATATTAGGGGCCCAAATTTTTTCGTTAGTATATAGTAGTAGTCTAATAAACTTAATATATTAAAGAGACCCAAAAAAATCATAGCGTATAATAATAGGCAAATAGAATTTAATAGATAATAAGGGCCTAAAACCATATTAATTAATTACATTGAAGAACTAAATAAAAAAAATTAATTGGCCATTCGTTATATCCTATTGCTCTTTAATTTTTCAAAGTCCAATGTTATAGGCTATTGCTATCTCCATCTACTTGATTGTTTTCGTGTTTCAACAATTCAACGGATAACAACTTTAAGCTTATGTGATTGTTGTTGCTTTATGTTTTTGTTGGATACTTTTATCTATTTTTGCTTATAGTGACTATTGCTATTTGCTTATGTACTTTGTGTAATTACTTTTGTTAGCTATTGATATATATGTTTTGTTTCTCCAAATGATCTTGTACTATTGTTTGACGACCTATCTATTATTGTTTTGATGAGTTATGACGTGTTACATGGTTTTGTGATTGTTAGAAGATGATGATGATTGAAAGAGACAATGAAATATGTTGAAGGCTTGAGTCTTCGATATATTGATTGAGAGAATAAACGTACAATACGACAAAATAATAATGAGAAAAGTTAACCTAGACTTGAAGATACAAGGTATATATACAGAGACTATATGGGTTTGGGCCTTATACACACATGGACCTGGGCCTTATACACATATATACAATAACATCCCCCCTCAAACTCAATCGGGAGAAGAATGAGCCAGATGGAGTTTGGAAACTAGATCACGAAACCGTCCTGGTAGATGAGCTTTAGTGAAAATGTCGGCCGGTTGATCAATAGTTGAAATAGGAAGAAGCTGGATAGTCTAACGAGTCACGTGTTGACGAACAAAGTGACAGTCAATTTCAATATGCTTCGTTCGCTCGTGAAAGACATCATTGTGAGCGATCTGAATCGCACTGTTGTTGTCACACCACAATGGAGTTGGAGAATGTTGAGGAGCCCCCATGTCAGAGAGTAGCCAGCATAACCACACAAGTTCTTGATCTGTGTCAGCTAGTGCTCGATACTCAGCTTCAGTACTGGATCGAGCTGTGAGAGATTGTTTCTTGCTCCGCCAAGATATGAGTGAGTCTCCAAGAAAGAAACAGTAACCGGTAGTGGAGTGACGATCAGTCATGTCACTGTCCCAATCAGCATCAGAAAAGTCTCGCAAAGTCAATGATGATGTGGATGTAAAATGAAGACCGTGAAACATGGTCCCTTTTAAATATCGAAGGATGCGCAGGACAGCAGCATAGTGATTGGAATAGGGTGCAGACATGAACTGACTGACGGTATGAACAGCATAGGCAATGTCAGGGCGAGTCACTGTCAGGTAAACAAGTGACCCCACTAACTGTCGATACAAAGTAGGATCGCGCAGAGGAGGTCCAGCATTCGGAGCTAAATGAAGGTTGTGCTCAAGAGGAGTGGATGCAGTTTTTTTGTCAGTAAGTCCAGCTTTTGACAAGAGATCTGAGGTGTATTTGGCTTGACAAAGATAAATTCCCGATGGATCTGAGAGCACCTCAAGACCGAAAATAGTGTAAAGAGACAAGTTCCTTCATCTCAAAACAGGAGCTGAGAGATGTATTGAGATTAGCTATGCCTGTAGAGTCACTTCCAGTAATAATCATATCATCCACATACAAAAGAAGTAAGATTGTTCCAGCCTCAGTGGTCCGAGTAAACAGTCCGGAATCGTAGTGGCTGGGTGAGAAACCCAGAGAGGTGACTGTAGAACTGAACTTCTCAAACCAAGCTCGTGGAGCTTGCTTGAGTCCATAAAGAGCCTTCCGAAGACGACAAACATGACCTTGTGGAAGTCGAATGACTGGAGGAGGTGTCATGTAGACTTCCTCAGATAAGTCACCGTTCAAGAAGGCATTCTTAACATCCATCTGAAAGAGAGGCCATTGTTTGGTAGATGCGATGGCTAGGAGACTGCGAACAGAAGTGACTCGAGCAACAGGTGCAAATCTCTCCCCGTAATCGATGCCATACTCTTGATTGAAGCCCTTGGCTACAAGACGAGCTTTGTAACGATCAATAGAGCCATCAGATTTTGTCTTGATTTTGAACACCCATTTGGAACCAATGGGTGACTTGCCCGGTGAAAGAGGGACAGATTCCCATGTCTGAGATTTGTCAAGAGCCTGAAGTTCCTCAGCCATAGCTTTTTGCCAATCAGGGTTAGATGAGGCTTCCTTGTAGGAAGTAGGTTCGTGATTGGACAGCAGAGTAGCATAAACATGATAATCACGAAGATGAGAGGGAACTTGTCTTACCCGATCTGATCGTCGAACATTCTGAGATTGAGACGTTCCAGGAGCCAAAGACTCAGCAGGCAGCTCAGATGTTGGCTGTGCGGATGGAGCAGATGATTGATGTTGATCAGGAGAACTAGGAGAGGTAGGTTATGTAAAGGCAGGAGACTCTGAAGGAGAGGTGAATTCGGAAGGTGTTTGAACAATAGGCGAAGACGAAGTGATGTCAGATTGGAGTGAGTCCAATGAGACGGAAGCATCAGTAAAGAACGGAGCGGTGAAGGTAGGGGACTCACGAAACTTGGATATAGAAGAAAAAGGAACATGTTCCCAGAAGGTAACGTGACGAGATATACGAAGACGCTGGGAAATAGGATCCCAGCAGCAATAACCCTTGTGCTCAATACCATATCCAAGGAAGCAGCAAAGTCTGGAGCGAGGTTCAAGTTTGGTATGTTCATGAGGTTGTAACTGAACAAAACAAGCACTACCCTAAACTTTTAGAAGTTCATAGGCAGGGGTGATCTCATGAAGAGCCTCATGAGGAGACTTATTATTAAGGATGGGAGTAGGATGACGATTGATAGTATAAACTGCAGTGAAAGCAGCTTCACCTCAAAAACGTTCTGGACATTTTGCAGAAATGAGAAGAGTGCGAGCCGTATCAAGAATATGACGGTGTTTGCGTTCGGCACGACCATTTTGAGGAGATGTGCCGGGACAGGAGTACTGAGAGAGAGTCCCCTGAGATTGAAGAAAGGAGAGAATAGAGGACTCTTTGTATTCCATAGCATTGTCAGCCCTAAGAATCTTTATAGATTTTGAGAATTGGGTGTGAATCATTCGAGCAAACATAATATAAATTTTAGGTAGCTCCTAACGATGTTTCATGAGATATATCCATGTGAAACGTGTATGATCATCAATAAAAATAACAAAATATCGAGCACCCCCCATAGATGGATGTGGTGCTGGTCCCCATACATCAGAATGAATAAGATCAAAAGGAGAAGTAGAATTAAACTCATTTGTTTCAAAAGATAAAGCATGATGTTTGCCAAGTTTGCATGATAAACAATAAATATTGTCAGTTGACATACAATTTCCTAACACCCCTAAATTAGCTAATGATTTTCTTCTGGCTAGAGATAAGTGACCTAGCCTGGCATGCCACAAGTCAAAGGAAGAAGTGCTAGAAACTAAGGCAACAAGACTTGAAGAGGGTAATGGAAGACGAAGGTAGACCACTTCAATCATCCATCCAACTTTACGGCCGAGTCCAAGGATCTGCTTGGTCTTTGGATCCTGTACAACACAACCAGAAGAATGAAATAAAATGATCAGATTAGATTCTAGAAGTTGCGCAATCGAAACTAAGCTCAGAGATAGTTTCGGAACATTTAGAACATCCGGTAATTGTATAAGAGGAGTGGAGACATTTCCACTAAAAGATACCGGTAGGCCAGTGTTGTCAGCAGTTCGTACTGACGTAAAATGTTGAGGTGGTTTCTTAGAAACAAAACCATCAGTGCAGGGAGTCATATGATTGCAACACCCAGAGTCAAAAAGTCATGAGTTACCTGATGCAGTTGAGTGTTGAGAATTCATACCCATAGCACCAGACATGATCTGCTCCATGAGCTCCTGATTGTGACGCATCAGTTCCATGAGGTCAGGTGAGGAGACAGGAGAAACTTTGTTATCAGCGAGAGTAGACCCAGCAACAGCATGAGTCCGGTTCTGAGGGCCAGTGTTCTTTGAGTTCTTAGGGCAGTCAGACTCATAATGGCGCAGATGAGTGATGCCACACCGACGGCACTTGCGAATAGGACAATCAAGGAGAAGATGAGCAGTAGAATGGCAAAAGGCACACTCAGATGTGTTCGACTTTCCCACAGATTTGGAATGGTTGTTGTTGGTCCATTTACCTTTGGACTTGGGATGAGACGTGTAGAGAACGCTATCAGTAGTGGGCATTGGTGAGCGCATGTGAAGACGGGTTTCTTCACTTAACAATTCTGATATGGCTTCTTCAAGAGTAGGTAGTGGCTGCCTATGAAGAAGATAAGCACGAACATTCTCAAATTTATCAGTAAGGCCCATCAGAATGGTGATCAAATGTAGCTGGTTGAAGTAGGTTGTGAATTGTTGAGCTGTTTCATCAAAAATTTGTGGTGCTCCAAGACTTATATGATCTCTGAGAGACTGTATTTCAGAGATATAAGAGTTTACGGATTGATCATGAAGCTGACGTTTGTTCTGAAAGGTGGTCTACAGTTGATACTGATGAGATAGGCCCGATGACGTGTACCGCTTGGCGAGAAAATCCCAGAGACTTTTGGCGGCGACGTAGACAAGAAACTGTTGGTTGATCTCAGGAGTAGTGGGGGCATTAATGAAACCCAGAATACGAGCATTATTGATGTCCCACTCATTCATGTGTTTTGCAAAATCAACAGGATTCTCAGTTGCTGCCTGTACTGGAAGTTTGGATGCACCAGTAACATACGTGTAAAGCCCATGGGATTTTAGCAGAATTGTCATATAGTGATGCCATAGGATGTAGTTGCTACCATTGAAAACAACCGAGATGGGATTTGAGTGACTGAGATTGGCAGCCATGGATGTGACGAGAAACAGTTCAGATTTGCGCTGAAAGTGACCGATATCGACTGCACCGGTATGGACCGGTATCGACCGGTATGGTGTTATCGACCGGTGTGTGGACCGGTATGATGTTATCGACCGGTGTGGACCGGTATGGTGTTATCGACCGGTGTTGACCGGTATGATGTTATCGACCGGTATGTTCCGGTCGATGCTTGATTCGACTGATGTTATCGACAGAAGATGATTTGACAGAGATGACGTACCGATGTTCCCGTGCGATATGAGGCGGCAGACGGTGATAAGATCTCGAGAGTACGGCGACGGCGATGAGATGTCGGGAGTACCGCGACGGCGATGAGAGCCAGGGAGTGCAGCGACGGCGATGAGAGACAGAGAGGGCGGCGACGGCTAGGGTTTCGGTTGTCGACGACGACGGCGAGAGAAGGATGGTGACGATGAGTGTGAGGAAGAGAGCAAACTTACAGCTCTGATACCATGTTAGAGATGATGATGATTGAAAGAGACAATGAAATATGTTGAAGGCTTGAGTCTTCGATATATTGATTGAGAGAATAAACGTACAATACGACAAAATAATAATGAGAAAAGTTAACCTAGACTAGAAGATACAAGGTATATATACAGAGACTATATGGGCCTGGGTCTTATACACACATGGGCCTGGGCCTTATACACATAAATACACTAACAGTGATTAATAAATAAATTTTCCCTACTAAATGTATTCAGTAATTTCTCTTATACATGTCATATTCTGTAAACTTTTAATCCTAAATTCTTATTAGTGGAGCAAGAAAAGAAGGAAAAGAAAATTCAAATATTTTCATCAATTGTTTGACTTTCATCTTTCATTGGGATTCCAGTACACCCCACAATATTATATTTAAGTGCTCAAACAACAATTCATTAAGCTTGTGAATTATAGGTTTCATTCATTATTTATTCTTATTGGATCTTAATGAATCAACTTTTCTTCCATATTTTTAATGATCCTCATTTGTCTACATGTCTAGAAAACCTTGATAATCTTTTCTATCATTGATCTCTCATTGATTCTCTCGACTACTTCCTCTACATAAGTTCTATTTTTGTATCAAAGGAACACTATTTCTTGTTATGAACTAAGAAAAATCTTACCTTTTAAAAAACTTATCAACCATTGTAGATGGTCAAACTCATATCTATATATTAGGACTTCAAAACTATCCTTTTTTTAGTACATTATACTCTTGATTGCTAATTATCTAATAAAGAGTACATAAATCTTAAGTACTCTCTTATCTATACTAAAGAAGAAATAAGGTGCCGTTTGTTTTTTAAGAGGTCTAAAGTATGAAGTCTTATTTAACTTATGATTAATAAGAGGTAGTGCAGAAATTTGAAATTTGAAATCTGAATCAATAAGACTGTATGTTTCTGTAACGTATGGAGGCGTCTTAAGAGAAAGAAGAACATATGAACTGAGGTGGCGATAAGAGGTTTTAAGAAGTTAGGTCATCACTTCTTATTATTTCAGACGTATTTAAGAGTTAAAAGGTTTTGAAAAGTGGACAAAAAACAAATAGTCTAAATGTAGAAAGATCTGAACGATTAAGACTTAAGAGTCATTAAGATGTTTTAAAAAAAACAAACAACCCCTAAGATTTGTTTCCTCCATGAATTATTAGCATTTCTTGTATTTAGTTTTCTACTAATAAAAAATATCTATTAAATTTTTTTTGGAGGGCGCTAATTTTACATTCGTCCAGGGCCCATAAAATGTCAAGAACGGTCATGTTCTCATTTAAACTCTCCTATATATATATATATATATATATAGAGAGAGAGAGAGAGAGAGAGAGAGCAAGTTTAAAATACAAACCATGTCATTTATAAAAAACATAAAAATCAATCAATTAAGATATTTATGTAGATGATAAGAGTTTATTTATTATGATTTAAGTATTTATCTAAATGATTAGAGTTCATTAATTATGATCATCGTTTTATATTAATAAACAGTCGAGATATTTATGAACTAAATCAATCAATTAAGATAATTATGGAAATGATACAGGTTCATTTATTATAATTTAAATATTTATGAAAGATGATTAAAGTTTATTAATTATGATCAATGCGTTATATTAAAAACAATTATGAAACTAAATATTTATTAAACTAAATAAATGATGAAGATTGATTTAAATGATTTTTGTGGTTTGTATCTGATTGAGTCTATATTCTATGATATATTATGTGATAACATTAATATAATAAAGGAATAAATGAGGTGAAAGTTGACTAAGAGGTTGTTTGATTTTTTTTAAAAAACCTCTTAATGACTCTTAAGTCTGAATCGTTCAGACATTTTTATACATCACCTTTTATTAATCATAATTAAAATAACACTTTAGACCTCTTAAAAAATAAACCACACCTAAATGTAAAATTGCAAAGGTATATAAATTATAAGTTTGAAATTGAATTGGAAATAGACGTCCCTTTAATTGTGGTTAGAAATGAGTTACGAAAAAATATTGGTAGGTAGGAGTTAGGGCATCTCTCGAGAAGACACGTTACACCAATTATTATTTTATGCATTATTTACGTTTTCAATGGAAGACTATATTTTCTTATTTAATATAATAAAGTGGTGTTAGCCTAGTGGTAAGGCCCTGGGGGATAGTGCATGGTATGTCTATCTACCAGGGTTCGAATCTTGGGGGATGCACTTCGGTTCATAATGTGATGTATAATGTTACATCTTAATGTTTACCTTAAGTTTTCTTTCCACATAATCTATTTCCATCTAAGTAGAGTATTTAATGTATTGATTAACATATATTTAATTATTTCATAATGTGTTTTCTTTAATATTTATTCGGTTCATAATGTGAAACATTTTTACGTGTATTTTTTGTTTTACAAACACGCCAAAAAAGTTCACATTGGGTACATGTGAAACAAACACATTATGAAACAAAATATGTGTTAGTCACTACATTAAATTATAGTCGTAGATGAAAAAAAATCATATAAAATAGTACATAATGCAATAGTTCTCAGAAATCTCACGATTTAAAACGTTCTTAAAAGAATGTCTCCTAGTTTTTTTATGTGATCATGTTTAGCCTATGTAAGTACAAACATTTCATTATGTAGTGTTAAACATACTTTTTTTAGATAATCATTAACACCTGAAAATTCCAACGAGTTGATTCGATATTATGAATGATTATTATACATTAATAATTTTAAATATATTATTACAATACCCAGTACAAAATTGTTTCGAATTATGCCAAATTGTACTCATAACATTCATTTGTCATAAATTCAACTAGTTTCGGTGTCTACATATTGTTTTTCATTTCTAATAACCATGATCGTTCTTTAGCATGTTAAATGTGTGATTTTAAACGATCCATTGTTTAGGTCTTTCATCAACGAATGAAAAACTATAGCCCACCTGAGCGCCTCTCTAATTTCTATAATTAAAAGACAAAAGTAATATGTCTCAATCTTCACCTCTGTAATTTGTATGTATGTATTTTTGTTATCTCACTTTAAAGCATCCATATTTATCTTACAAATGACATTGCAAGATAACATAGGATGTTCATATAGATTACAAAGTCTCTTACACTTTCTAATTTAGCAAAGCTATTTTTCAATGTCAACTAGATAAAGTATTAAGTAAGATTTGTATTTAAATTAATTCATTTATTATAGTACTTTGTTTAAACATTAACTATTTTTATTTTTATTAAATTTAATTCATTCATTAATTTGTTTGATCATTAATTTTTATTAAAATTTATCTCCAAAATTTATTTTAAATAATTTGATATTTTTTATGAAACATTTTTTATTTAAATTACTAATTTACATTTATTTATTGTTTATATTATAAATAAATTATATTTAGTATTTTTTTAATATTATAAATTATCAAAATTTGTAAATATAAATTATAAAATAGTTAGTGATGTGGAAGTGAGGACTATTTTTTAAAAGAGTTTAAAGCTTTCATTAAGAGCATCCACAATTGCTTTTTCAAAGCTTTTTGGGAGGTTTTTCAAAAAACAAAAACCTCATTTTGAGGTTTTTCATATAGTGGAGAGCTTTTTCATTTGAGGTTTTTCGCGAGGTTTTCCGTCATAACTCGTAACTGTACGACCTGCTTTTTCATAGCTTTTTCGTATTTAATCAGTTTTAACTTTATAGAATTTTATAAAAGTTTCGTATTTAATCAGTTTTATTTATTAACTAGTTTTATTTATTAATATATTTAAAGTAATCCTATTTAAATATAATTATTAAATAAATAATATAAATAAATACATAAGGAAAGTAATTATATTTTATATTTTTAAAATAATATCTCAAATTTGACATATTTATACAATTTTAACAGATTTCTTAATGACCCACTTTTTATTTTCGGTTATACATACTTTTAAATTTAACATTTTTTAATTTTTATTTTACAAACTTTTATATATTTCTTAAAAACCTAATTTTTATTAATTTGAAATTAATAAAAAACCAGTTATTAATTTTTATATATTTCGGTTGTTAATTTTTATTAAAATGCACTCAATAGTTTAGCTGAGTGCATTAACAACCGGTTATATATTAATTAGAAATGAGGTGTAAAATTTTTATTGGGATAGGTAAAATGGGGAGAGAGGAGAGGAGAGGAGAGTTGAGGGTATATATATATATGATGATATATGCCTTTGATTACATTTATGTACCCACTCATAGATCTAAACTCCAAAATCCCCACTAGCTAAGCTAGCTGATCATCACATAAACACCAAACCATCAATGGTTGCTCAACAAAATCTTCTTCACGTGTTTCTAGTTACCTTTCAAGGACAAGGCCATGTGAATCCACTTCTCAGACTTGGCAAGCTCCTTGCTTCAAAGGGTAACCTTCTCGTTACTTTCGCTGCCACCAAATCAATCGGAAAGAAAATGATGAAAGCCGGTTCTTGCGTCTCTGGTGATCCTACTCCGGTGGGCAACTGTGGTGGGATGATCCGATTCGAGTTCTTTGACGATGGATGCTCCGAAGACAACGACGACGAACGCCATGACCGTGCCACGTATTTGCCTAAGCTTGAGGCTTACGGAAAGAAAGCAGTAGCCGAAATGCTGGACCGGCATGCCCAAGATGGGCGGCCGGTTTCATGCCTTATCAACAGCCCTTTCATCCCCTGGGTTTCTGACTTGGGAGAAGAACTTAACATCCCTTCAGCAATGCTTTGGGTGCAATCTTGTGCTTGCTTTTCTACGTATTATCATTACGTGAATTCATCAGTTCCTTTTCCAAGCGAAAAACAACCAGACATCAACGTTCATTTGCCCAACATGCCGATGTTGAAGTCTGATGAGATTCCGAGCTTTTTACATCCTTCAACGCCTTATCCTTCCTTGAAAAAGGCGATTCTGAAACAGTTCAGAAACATACCAAAGACGTTTTGTGTATTAATGGAAACATTCGAAGAGCTTGAAGATGATCTGATCAAGTACATGTCTCAAATGTGCCCTATCCGACCTATAGGTCCTTTGTTCAACAACCCATTACTCGAAAGCAGCTCCAATATTATCTCCGGGGACCTCATAAAAGTCGACAAATGTCTGGAGTGGCTCGACACAAAGCAACCTTCATCGGTGGTTTACATATCATTTGGAAGTGTTGTGAGCTTAAGCCAAGAACAAGTGACTGAGATGGCTTATGGGGTTTTGAATTCTGGCGTATCGTTTCTGTGGGTGGTCAGGACGACCGCGACTTCTACTGGGGTACCTGGGCGCTTGCCAAAGGGGTTCTTGGAGGATGTGGGTGAGAGAGGGATGGTGGTTCACTGGAGCCCACAAGCCGAGGTGCTGTCCCATGCGGCGGTTTCTTGTTTCGTGACCCACTGTGGGTGGAACTCGACAATGGAGGCGTTGTCGAGCGGTGTTCCGGTGGTGGCGTTCCCGCAGTGGGGGGACCAAGTGACGGATGCCAAGTACTTGGTTGATGAATGGAAGGTTGGGATTAGGATGTGTAGGGGTGAGGCTGAGCAAAGGGTGATTAGGAGGGAGGAGATCGCCAACTGCTTAAAGGAGGCCACTAGTAGTAGTGGTGCAAAAGCGATGGAGATGAAAAATAATGCATTCAAGTGGAAGAAGTCAGCGGCGGAGGCAGTGGCCGAGGGCGGAACGTCTCATCGGAATATTCAAGAGTTTGTGCATGATTTGATGTCTACCCGACAACCAAAGTAGTTGCATGATTAATTCATCAATAAAACCAACCAAATTATTACGAATGTTCGTAATAACCTAATTTTTATTAATTTTATTGTATTCGTATCAATTTTAATATATTTATTTTTATAAATAAGAATATAAATGATATAAAGTTAAAATTGTGGGATCCTGAATAGTTTAAAAAAATAATGAAAAAGCTTGGGTGGGATTTTTCACATAGTGAAAGTATATAAAGGTTTTTAAGTTGTTGATATGGCAATAACGTGTAAAAAAAAAACTATGAAAAACCTTGGTGAAAAACTCGTACACTGTGGATGCTCTAATTAGTAAGGAATTGGGTTTTTGGACAATCTCTCCCTAATTAGTGAAGAATTGGCAAATGATAGGTTTTGTGGACAATCTCTCCCAATTTTCTAGTAGCGTATTAAATATTTCCTTGACCAAGAATAAAATCAAAATTATACGAATGTTTGATTTATAATATTTTTATTTACGAACATATGTCGACTATAATTATACAAGTATTTTAATCAATAAAATCATTTAGAATAAAAATAAATAAAATAACCGCTTATATTTTTCTTCCACACATGATTCTCGTTGTGTTCATACGTTTGCAACTAATAAAGGAATTTGGAGGTGCACAGCCGGGGCCCATCAACCCCAAAAGAAAGCCTATAAAGGACAGCATTAAAAAAATTGATAGGCAGCATGCTCATTAATTTTATTAGTTTTAGTGGCTATAAAAAGAACTTGGAGGAAGTTGCATAAATCTATAACTCAATTTATTAATTTTCAATTATTCATTAATTTTATATTGTTAATTAATATATTATATTACTATAACTTTGTTTTAATTATATTATTAAATATGTAATTGTTATTTTTTTTCTAGATGTTATTAAAATATATAAGATAATCATTGAATTCTAACAAAATACTTAATTTTTTTATATAAAAAACATTATATTATTAAGCCTAAATTAAACAAATTTATAAAAAAAAACATTATCACTTTCTCAAAACCATCCAAAATCGTACTGTAAATCGACAAAAAAATAAAATGAAACATTAAAATCGTGATGTATCTCGCTGCATTGCGCGAGTATGCTTCTAGTATTCTTAAAATTCTTTTATTTTAATAATGTTAATTATTTTACTTGATAATTGAAATTTATTCGTGCTCTTAAAATATTTTAAGCATCAATTTTTAATAATTATGGGGTAGATAAAATATTTATGTATATATCATTCTCGCATTAGAGACCCTATTTCAAGATTCATTTGATTTGATTTAGCATTATCAAAATATATGTATAAAAGTGATTTAGGTTTGAATCTCGGTTGTTAGACCTTTTAAAGTGATACAAAATTTCTGTATTGTGTTGGTCATTATAAATTTCAATCTCCTATAATGACACTACTGTACTTTATGTTTTGTTATTTGAGTTTTTGGTTTATGACTCATGTTATATCATTTTTGTTATATTTAATAAAAATCAGTGTAGGAAAAAGTCGCATAGTTTGAGTAGGTTCCAAACCCTTTTAAAAAAATTATTTGTTACACACATACACGCACACATATATATATGGGGCATTTTTTTACCTTTCCGCCATGGGCATCTAAAACCTCAGAACCGGCCCTGTGGAGGTGGTTGGTAGTTGTTGGTGCTCGATTAGCATTAGTAAATAATAATTAACAAATAACAATTAGTCGTTTGACAAATAATTGAATGTGTGTGCATTTCCTTCTTTTACTCACAATTTTTTATCCAAATTATTTTTTCCTTTTCTCAATCTATGAAATCTTTTTGCATATTTTCTATAAATTAAGATTTTTTGTAATTTGAGATAAATATAATGTTACATCTTAATTTTATTTCCCATTTTTGCTCCTCTTCCTTACTTCCATGAACAATATATAAGTTATTTCTTTTTTCTAGTTTCTCCTATTTTTGTCCCTATTTTCTTGTAGAAGACATCATTATCATATAAGTATATATTTGATTATATTACGTTTTTCAATTAAATAATGAATCAAAACAACTAATTGCATAAATTAACATTTTTTTTATTAGAGATGATGAATATTTGATACAAGTGGTTTGGAAGGAGAATCCAATAACATGTTTATTGAAGACCAAGAAACTCTGATTGATGATGTAGTGAAAATACAACAGATTCATTCCAACATTCTTGATGAAGACATACCAAAGGTTAGTATGGAATTTGAAACTGAAGAACAAGCTTACATTTTCTATAATCTTTATTCGTATAAAGTTGGATTTAGCATACGAAGAAGCAAAGGTCGGGCATAAAGATAATAAAGATGGAAAAATCAAAAGTAGGATTTTTTGTTGCTTATGTGAAGGCTTTTGTGAAAAAGATAAACGGTATGCTAATTTGAAATGCAATCGTGCTGAAACAAGGTTTGGTTGTTTGGCAAGGATGAAGATAAAACTTCATGACTGTGAAAAATATAAAGTTGTTGAATTTATAGCAGAGCATACACATGTGACAGCAACTCCCCATATGAGCCACTTGCATAGGTCACAACGGAGGATAACTCATGCTCAAGCATCTGAAATTGTAAATTGAGAAAATATAAAATAATATTAAAAGACCATAGTACCCTCAAGTTAATAAGCTTTAACTGACAACCAATATTCCAGGGACGAAAACAGAAATAAAGTACAAACCACAGTGATGAAAACCGTAATAAATGAAGATCAGGGATGAAAAGCGAAATTTTCAACAAACCATGAGGACGAAAATCGTAATTTACTCTATTTTTTTTTTGATTTATTATTACATGTTTGGTCCTATACATTTTTCATAATTTACTTTATACTTTTAGTTTTAGCCTTTTAATTTTACACTTTTATCATATTAACACATATAATCGTATATTAACTAAAATACGTTAAAAAATACATTTTAATTTTAACAAGTTACACCATTATAATCGTCTCGTCGATAACTTCGAAATGAGCTCAATATTGAATATTTTTTGATATTATATTATTATATGTCATACAGCTATACTATATTATAAAGCATCTATAAAAAACTTTTAAAAACAATTGTTGTTAGAACATATTTTATGTTTGCATTAGAAGTTTAGTAAAGTAATCAACAATATGTGTATTGGGCCTTGTGTATGGGTTTGGGCTTAATAGTGTACAAGGGATATGGGAGTATAAATAGGAACCTTGTAGTTCATTTGTTTGTAATTTTACTTTCACAATGTAGCTAATACGCAAACTTTGCTCTCTGTAGTGTGTTCTTAATATTGTGAATAAGATCTACAGATTCCATCCCTAATTCCTTGTTATTGTTATTAATTCATTCAATCTTGATCTCATTGGACCTCACAAGTGGTATTAGAGCCAAACGACGAAATCATTCATCGACGATCGAGATCAGTTTGATTGAAGGAACAGTCACCGTGAAGAAACTTTTTGAATTCGTCATTTGATGTGGTTATTGATGTTCTTTGATGATAAATCAATTATATGCTTACTGTCGAACTAAATGGAATTGATTACTATGTTCAATTTCATCATTTGAGGACGAATTGATCGATTTTTGAGTTTTCTAGTTCGAAAATGTAAGTTTACTGTGGTTGGATCGAATTATGATTTAGAGTCGTATTTGAAAGAGATGATCAACTACAAATATGCTACAAAGTCTTTTTCGATCCTGTTGTCAAAGTTTCAGCTCAAATTTCGAAGTTTTGATGGTTTGATTTGAAGATTTTGTGAAAATCAGTTCGAGATCCATAGAATTCGCAAGATTCAAAGGAAGAACTCGCAGATGTTTAAAGAATTCGCAGAAGGAAGAATTCGCAACTTAGAATTCGCATGTCAAGAATTCGTAAAGCCTTGAAGATGATATTTTTGACTAAGTACATAATTCGTACTTAGGTATGTTGCGAAAAGTGAAGATTTCGCAGATGAGTGAGTTGCGAAAGTCAAGAATTCGCAGAAGAGACATATGCGAATTGTTCAAGAATTCGCAGGATTCTTTGAAGATAAAATTTATTTAAGTAAGGATTTCGCAGAAGAGAGTGTTGCGAAAGTTAAGAATTCGCAGGTGTGTGAGATGCGAATTCTGAAGGATTCGTGAATGTGTGATTTGCGAAATGCGAGGATTCGCTAATATGAGGCTTGCGAAAGTTTGGGAATTCGCAATTCAAGCCTCTGCAAATTGTGGTTCAGGCTTATGCCATCTTGCGAATTGTGCTCATTTGCTACAGGATCTGCGAATTGATGGTGTTTTGCGAAAAGTTTGTGACTTTTTGGGAAAATTGACTGTTCTGAACCCATTCTGATACAAGTTTGCCCTGTTTCTGAGCTATATACGCAGAATGCATATGTGACATCACTCCTATCATACGTTGGTCACATATTATCAGTTATTGAACAATTGTTTGCCTTCTAACCCTTGCCTTGTAGTGTTGCTACCAGATGCTACTGCCCATATGCTTATCAGATGAAGTTCTTAAGCTGAATTCCTACTTCAACTCATGGTTCAAAGACAGATCAGATGTTATATACTGAAGATGCACTTGATTGTCACTCCATAATCCACACATATCATTCTTGTGGGCGTTAAGGAATGTGTTGGGTTTACTAAATTCAAAAGTTGTCTTTATGTGCACTCAGTCGAGGTTATGGTCTACATCAGATCTGATATTTCAGTTGATACTCCAAGGATAAGAGCTACATTCTAGGGGGAGCAAGAGGAACTTTGAAGTTTATGTAACACTAAGTTTTTTAAAGCAATCAAGGGGGAGAGGAGCTGAAGCTGGAGCTTAAAAGAGAATGATTACTTTACAAAACTTAGGGGGAGAATGTTAGAACATATTTTATGTTCACGTTACAAGTTTAGTAAAGTAATCAACAATATGTGTATTGGGCCTTGTATATGGGTTTGGGCTTAATAGTGTACAAGGGATATAGGAGTATAAATAGGAACCTTGTAGTTCATTTGTTTGTAATTTTACTTTCACAATGTAGCTAATACGCAAACTTTGCTCTCTGTAGTGTGTTCTTAATATTGTGAATAAGATCTACAGATTCCATCCCTAATTCCTTGTTATTGTTATTAATTCATTCAATCTTGATCTCATTGGACCTCACGATTTTGTTTTGTTTTGTTTTGTACGACAACTTGGGCTATGCCCACACACACACGCACCCGCGGTATCCGGGCATCCAATTGGGCAGCACCGACTAATCCGCGGCGACCCGGCCCAACCAAATCGACTGGATCCGCCCAGGTTAAAGCTTAATGTACCGTTATTTAATGTTAATTACTTAAAATCTCTTAAAACAACCATTAAAGCTTTATGTACTACATTTAATTATATTTATTAACTTTTAATTATTATCTTTAACCACTTTAACTCCATAAAATCACTCCTCATTTCAACTTCCTAAAATCAGTCCCCGCATAACTAAATACAAGATAAATATCAAATTTTAAATTTAAAAAATCTAAAATATAATTAAGAAAATCATCCCCTCAAAACCATCCAAAATCGTACCGTAAATCGATAAAAAACAAAAAATAAAAGGAAACAATAACATCGTGATGTATCTCGCTGCATTGCGCAAATACGCTTCGAGTACTACATAAAAATTGTAATAATTAAGTTTAAGGACCATTTTTTTGATGTACGACTATTACAATTCTACCTTTAATAATAGAGAGAGAAATATTCTCCGTCTCATAATTAAAAGTAAAATGGAAAAATAGACATCTACTTTTGAAAATGCTCACTTATTTTGAGACAAACTGATATAGAAATGTAGACATCTATTTTGGGACGAACTAAGTATAATTTATGGTTTCAATCTAATATTGTTTTCGATATTATTTCATGTTCCAACTTTCTTTCGTGTTTAATATATGCTGGTGTTTCAATTTATTTCACATTTGTAAAAGACGACTTCTCACCATTCTGCTTCAAAACTTGAAGTAATTGATGACCATTGTCGAAAAACACATGTTTTGCAAAATGACTTGGAACCTGTCGAGTGAAAAATGAAATTGCAATGCAAATAACATTGAACCCCGTCGAGTCGTCAGTGTTTCTAATTATTATATCTGGTTTAGTTTTAGTATCATTATTGTTGTAAAAACTTTTAAGAATTATCGATTATACAGAGACTACAATTTCAATACATTTATTTATAAAATAAGTATATTTGAATTTTATTTTTATGTTTATTGGGTCAATGGTAAAAAAAATAGGTGAAATGATTGACCCGATTTAAGACATGTTTGTTAGTAGTTTAATATGCTTAATGGGAGTCATACCTTATTTGTTAGTTTTACATGATTTTTTGTAGTGGTTTAATGATATTCAAAAACATTAGTTAATATACAATTATATATGTTAATATGATGATGGTGTAAAATGAAAATTAGAAAACTAAAAGGTATAAAGTAAACTAACTAAATAATTATAAGGGTATAAAATGTAAATATGTTATTAAAATCTTATAAAATTAAATGTGTGAGAGTGATAGTCACGTAGGAGGGGGTATGCGATTTAATAGGGGGGGTATGCTTGTCAACACCCTAAATAAAAACTTATTTTGTGTGAAGAGTCGATGTTTTTTTTTTTGGAAGGGTGTACTAGGTTATGCCTAAACTAATCCCTTTGGTAAATTATGACTGTTAGACATTAGTCCTTATTAAACTTCAGTGGTCACAATTGTTGTGTACGCTTGTATTCGAATCTTGGACAGATGTGATATTTCACCACATCCTACAGTGCTTTAACCAGTGCGTCACAACCCTTGTGGTTATAAAGAGTGGATGTTAGCTTCTTAAAAGCATGAGATTCTATTTGTGCATTCTTTTTTAGTTTTCAGGATATCTTCAATGAAAAATATCATCATTTTGGTGCAAATAGTAAATCATTTTTTTATGTATAATATTATTCTTAATTTACATGGTACATCAAATGATATTAATCCAAGTATCTTTTTTTATTGCATTCATTTCAATACTCAATCTATGAAATCTTTTTGCATATTTTCTATAAATTAAGATTTTTTGTAATTTGAGATAAATATAATGTTACATCTTAATTTTATTTCCCATTTTTGCTCCTCTTCCTTACTTCCATGAACAATATATAAGTTATTTCTTTTTTCTAGTTTCTCCTATTTTTGTCCCTATTTTCTTGTAGAAGACATCATTATCATGTAAGTATATATTTGATTATATTACGTTTTTCAATTAAATAGTGAATCAAAACAACTAATTGCATAAATTAACATTTTTTTTATTAGAGATGATGAATATTTGATACAAGTGGCTTGGAAGGAGAATCCAATAACATGTTTATTGAAGACCAAGAAACTCTGATTGATGATGCAGTGAAAATACAACAGATTCATTCCGACATTCTTGATGAAGACACACCAAAGGTTAGTATGGAATTTGAAACTGAAGAACAAGCTTACATTTTCTATAATCTTTATTCGTATAAAGTTGGATTTAGCATACGAAGAAGCAAAGGGCATAAAGATAATAAAGATGGAAAAATCAAAAGTAGGATTTTTTGTTGCTTATGTGAAGGCTTTTGTGAAAAAGATAAACAGTACGAAGACACCAATTATTGAATTGAATTGGAAATAGACGTCCCTTTAATTGCGGTTAGAAATGAGTAACGAAAAAATATTGGTAGGTAGGAGTTAGAAGACACGTTACACCAATTATTATTTTATGCATTATTTACGTTTTCAATGGAAGAATATATTTTCTTATTTAATATAATAAAGTTTTAAAATTTTTAATGAGTGTAATAGTTTTAATTTTTTTTATTTGATGATGTGATTGTGAATGACACATTTTTCATCTATTTTGTCGTAGTCCTTTCAAAAACGAGTATATCAAATATTATAAGATCGATATATTGCTGAATAAAATGAGTATGATAAGAAAATTAAAACTTTGTTACATTAATCGAAAAAAATTATTTGTTATGTTAAATGAAAACTAAACTAAATATTGTTGCATTTGATGTATTTTATCCTATATTATATTACAATTGATATTTATATTCATTTTTAGTTTTAATAAATTAAAATTTATATTCAACTTATATAAATTTATGATTACTTTTTGATAATTTAAAATCAATAAGATATTTAATTAATATGCACCAATAACATACTTTGATTTATTTTAGTTATTTTCTAAAATTTGGGGTGTTATATAGAATCAAAAGAGCAAAGAAATGTTCAGGAGTGTTGTTTGAGTGTTTTATGGGGCTTAATCATTTCAGAACTCTAAAATTTGAGATCTGTAAGAACTTTACCTTAAGTTTTTTTCCACATAATCTATTTCCATCTAAGTAGAGTATTTAATGTATTGATTAACATATATTTAATTCTTTCACAATGTGTTTTCTTTAATATTTATTCGGTTCATAATGTGAAACATTTTTACATGTATTTTTTGTTTTACAAACATGCCAAAAAAGTTCACATTGGGTACATGTGAAACAAACACATTATGAAACAAAATATGTGTTAATCACTACATTAAATTATAGTCGTGGATGAAAAAAAATCATATAAAATAGTACATAATGCAATAGTTCTCAGAAATCTCACGATTTAAAACCTTCTTAAAAGAATGCCTCCTAGTTTTTTTATGTGATCATGTTTAGCCTATGTAAGTACAAACATTTCATTATGTAGTGTTAAACATACTTTTTTTAGATAATCATTAACACCTGAAAATTCCAACGAGTTGATTCGATATTATGAATGATTATTATACATTAATAATTTTAAATATATTATTACAATACCCAGTACAAAATTGTTTCGAATTATGCCAAATTGTACTCATAACATTCATTTGTCATAAATTCAACTAGTTTCGGTGTCTACATATTGTTTTTCATTTCTAATAACCATGATCGTTCTTTAGCATGTTAAATGTGTGATTTTAAACGATCCATTGTTTAGGTCTTTCATCAACGAATGAAAAACTATAGCCCACCTGAGCGCCTCTCTAATTTCTATAATTAAAAGACAAAAGTAATATGTCTCAATCTTCACCTCTCTAATTTGTATGTATGTATTTTTGTTATCTCACTTTAAAGCATCCACATTTATCTTACAAATGACATTGCAAGATAACATAGGATGTTCATATAGATTACAAAGTCCCTTACACTTTCTAATTTAGCAAAGCTATTTTTCAATGTCAACTAGATAAAGTATTACAGTAAGATTTGTATTTAAATTAATTCATTTATTATACTTTGTTTAAACATTAATTATTTTTATTTTTATTAAATTTAATTAATTTATTAATTTGTTTGATCATTAATTTTTATTAAAATTTATCTCCAAAATTTATTTTAAATAATTTGATATTTTTTTATGAAACGTTTTTTTATTTAAATTACTAATTTACATTTATTTATTGTTTATATTATAAATAAATTATATTTCGTATTTTTTGTAATATTATAAATTATTAAAATAAGTAAATATAAATTATAAAATAGTTAGTGATGTGATAGTGAGGACCATTTTTTAAAAGAGTTTAAAGCTTTTATTAGTGTGTGATATGTTATTATAAAGTCGTTGTGACACTATAGAAAAGATTTTGGAAAATTACGTGTGTGGCCAGTCAGTTACGTCAATATTTTCTTTTAATAATATTTAATATTATATTTTTTTTGAACGATATAAAGCATTTATTACCGCAAGAAAGAGTACCAAGATACAAGCAGCTGGGGACCAACCCAGAACAAGAGCAAGACAACCGAAAACGGTAGCACAAACCCAAGAACCAACTAATAAGCAAGCAATCAATAAAGAAAAGGTGACTCCGGGTTAATATTATATTAAATATTAATATAATATTTAATATTATATTATTTTAAAGGTGTCGACCAAAGCTTTTTAATGATCTAACTTGTTTAAGAAAAAGAGTAAACTATGATTTTGTCCTTATGGTTTGGTTTTTTACGTTTATAATAATTTTGGTCCATGATCTTTAAAAACTGTTTTTTTATAATTTTTATTTTTCTTCATTTTTGTCTCTCCATCCAATTCCATTAAATTTAGATGTTAACTTATCCAAAAAAGTGATTGATTAAATTACATATTTGGTTCTTGTGGTATTCCAATTTTTACATTTTTATTTTTAAATAACATAGTTTATATTTTTTATTTTTTACTTTTTCTTTATTTATTATATTTCATCAATACATTTGTTTTTCTGTTAGCTCTATTGTATATTTTCAAAATTCTTATAACTTTAATTATAAAAATAATCAAATAATTTTATTAAAATTATTGATAAGTACATGATATTTTTTCAAAGATTTAGGTTTAAATCTCCTAAAATTAATACTTTTTATATATTGATTTATTAAATCTTTTTATTTATTTTAAACTAAAACCAGAAGAAGTTTAATAAAAAAAAGAAAATTTTGTTTTACTTTATAACAACCGACTGCTGATTATATTAAATGCGCTTTACTTCCATTTTTCCATATTTTCGTTTAAACTTTATTTTTTATTAATTAATTAAATTAAACACACACGCACGCACACATACACACACAGATATATATATATATATATATATATATATATATCAAGATTCTAAATAACGTGAGACATGACTTATGACGTCAAATTTATATATCATTTATAATGTTATAAATATAAACCTTTGTTTTCTACTATTACTCGATGAGTTAATGATATTGAACATTTTAAATCAGGTTATATATTAAAAACAAATAAGACAATAAAAGGATAAGAAAAATTAAATAAGGTGTTACAAAAAACATGCATTGTGCCATGGCATGCAACAGACTTACGTGACATCAGACACAAGCGTTAAGCCTCACGTTATTTAGAACCTTTGTATATATATGTACATGTGTGTGTGTTTGATTTAAATATTAAATAAATTTGATTAATTAATAAAAAATAAAGTTTACATGAAAATATGGAATAATAGGAGTAAAGTGTATTTAATAAAACAACATCCGGGTTGTTATAAAATAAAACTAATTTTTTTCTCGAATTTTATTAAACTTTTTCTAATGATAATTTAAAATTATTAAAAAGCTTTAATAAACCAATGGATAAAAAATATTTTACGAGATTTCAACCTAAACCTCTGGGAGAAAAAAATATCATGTACTTATCAATAATTTTAATGAAATTATTTGATTATTTTTATAATTAAAGTTATAATACTTTTGAAAATATATAATATAGTTAATAGAAAAATAAATGTCTTCATGAAATATAATACAGAAAGAAAAAGTAAAATATGTAAACTATGTAATTTAAGATAAAATTGTAAAATTTGGAATACTACAATGACCAAATATGAATTTTACTCAATCATTTTTCGTATGAGTTAACGTCTAAATTTAACGGAATTAGATGGAGCGACGATAGTTGAAGCAAAATGGAAACCATAGGCACAAAAAAGCAATTTTTGAAGATTAGAGACGAAAATTGTTAGAAATATCAAATTACAGGGACTAAAATTGTAGTTTACTCTAAGAAAAGTATTATATATACCAAATTAAGTGATAGCATTAACATGATAACGAAAGAAAATGGATGAAAATTAATTAACTATAAAACTTTAAGGTTGTAAATTGTAATTTTGATTAAAATAGAAAATAAAGCCATCGATCTGTCATGTGTCATGTGTGTCCCTTCAATTGTGTGGTTTAAAACGAATCACGGGATATGTTGGTAGGTAGGAGGAGTAAATCGTTTATAGTATAATATAAATATAATATTTAGTAATACTATTATATTTAAAAAAAATTATAATATATAAGATCTATGTATTTATGACGGTAATAAAATGAGAAGCACAAAAAGGTTGAGAAACCTGGGAATCGATCTAAGCCTTAATTTAAAGTTGTTTCACCATATGAAAATGACATAATTGTCATTTCGATAACAGAGATTCACCAAATGAAACCATATTTACCATGTTATTTCACCACATGAAATGAAACACGATTTTCATAAATACGTTATTTTACCTCATGAATTCCAGACATAATGTGTATATATATGTTTATTCATCACATGAAACCTGGACATAATGTGTGTATATATTTATTTCATCACATTAAACCAAACACAATTTTCATCTATAATCAATTTCACCCAATGAAATCAAACACAATTTATTTCTCCTTATGAAATCAAACAAAATTTTTATCTATATGTTATTTCACCCCATAAAATAAAACACAATTTTGGGAAACAAAAAAACCCCAAATCTGTTGAATGTTTTTGTTTTGAAGTCGTTCTAAAAAGATGAACAATTTTGATTTCATTGCAGAAAATACATATCATCACAAAACAGTTTCGCTTACTTCATCAAGCATCAGGTTTGAATCAAAACAACTAAATATATCAAGAATTTGATTTTGCCTCAATTTCTCAAGTAATCAAACAATCAAATTAAAACCCTAGACAAAGTATATACGTAATCCGCCGATAAACCCAAAATCAGAACCAAATTTTAAAAAAACCGTAACAACTCCAAACTCCCAAGCATTAGATATAACCAAAAGTAACAAAATCATGTCAAACGGTCCCACGTCAACAATAAAAATACCAAGGTTTTCTACAAGGCAACATATTACATAACTGAGAATAAAAGAAAGAACTACGAGGGAGAGTCTTCTAATAACGGATGCGGCTCACACCTTCTCTTTACCCTTAGCGGATCCGCCTACTTCTCGTCTACCTGAAAAGGTTTTAGTTTTGAAAGAGCGAGGGTTAGACCAAAGGTCTAGTGAGTTCCCTCTATAACAACAACCAAGATGTAAAGAAAGGAATACATCATATAGATAACCCAATCAGATAAAAGAAACAATACATAAATTACCACATTCTCCGTTACCTGAAGATAACGGCTTAACTGACTCATACTGCCTCAACTGGGACACCTCCCCGTCAGGCATAAACGGGACACACCCCCCGTTATGAGTTTAGACAGGACACACCCCGATTTTTACCACAAGTGGGACACACCCCCGATAATTGCGCAATTTCCACTAATAATGCATGCATACATTTAGAATGACAACATTTATGAACACCCAACATATAACTTCATAAGTGTTAAACAACATAATCAACAATACAGTAAATAATAGTCACAAGTCTTTAACCACTTTATCTCAAAAGCATTAGTTTAGCAAAAACTCACCTGGTAACAAAAACTTCCTTACGCCTAGTCCAACTCCTACCCGATTACCTAAAAAGATAAAAATTTGATTTAGACCATGGGACCCACTACCCAAGATACTACCCGAATACTACTTCCCCGGGCGCCCCAACTCCCGGGGTTCCTTCGCCCGGGCCAACACCCTGGTTCCCCCTTCCCCCCCGGGCGCCCCATCTCCCGGGGTCCCGCCCGGGGCCATGCCGACTCTCGGCTCCACCCTTTCCCGGGCGCCCCGTCTCCCGGGGTCCCTCCCGGGTTCTCCTCGCCTTGCACTCCCGGGGTCACCTTTCCCTGGTATAACCGGGATTCCCCGAGATCATCCGACGCCACTCCGCCCGGAACTTCGACACCAAGCGCAGGCGATTAAGGGTTCGGCACGAACCCTTGGCCTCGACAGAAAACCCCAAACTTTTAATCACATCGATTCAATTACCAAACTAAGTAGGATTTTGACTCAAAACAACAATAATTAACCCATTAACATCCCAAATCATTAGGATGATTTCTAAGGAGCAATAAGAGGGTTTCCAACCATATCTAATCCATCCCTAAGAATATACATCAGACTCCACTCCTTTGAGAGGGGTCTTGCTCAACTTCAAATCATAATAGGAGACAATACGAGTTAGAAACTTACCTTGATGAAGCTAAGATGCCAATCCTTCAATTTCTTACTCTTCTTCAATCTCCCTAAAACCTGCTCCCTGCTCTTACTCTAATCCAGCCGCCAATAATGCAAAATGGAGAGAATCCCTAGGTTAAGACTCCTTTTAGATACTAATTTACACTTAGCCCCTTGCATTTTGGGCTTTGACTACATTTCTCCTAAACTCTAAAATTATTAAAATTTGAACTCGATTATTACAAAAACTACCTACCCAATAAAATTCGAACAAAACACGACATAACGATCAAAAAATCTCAATGGGAAATCACATGATTGCTTGAGAAATCAGCGGTTTTAATCAACGAATCTCCTCAGATTTTTTCTTCTTACTTTATTGTTGACACTAAAACCTCTCTGAATTCGTGACTGTGAACATCGACGTCGGATTCATAATTGAGTTGAATAAGTTGCAACACCACCTCCATGTCTCGCTCCGTGAATCTGGAATGTTTTTGTTTATATTTAGGCGTGAACAGGGTTGGGGAGGTTTGTTTTTATGTGATGATATTGGATTAGTTGGAGAGTTAATTCGAATTAATTAAATGGTAAACTTTGACCAAAATACCCTTATTTCACCATTTTATTACAAATATGCTTATTTTTTTAATGATCTTTGATTTAAACTAACCTATGGATTAGATTAGTCCTCAAGGTCTTCAACCTTTTTTTGTACTCACATAATTTAACCCCTATGTATTTAATAATAATAATTAATATAAACTATATATAATAATACAAATAATATATAAGGGATAATATATATATATATATATATATATAGTCTTAGGTTCATTTGAGAAATGGTAAATATATGAGAAATAGAGAAGTAATTATAGTCATTTACACGGTCAAGATCAGATTTGACTGGTCAAATATTTCGGTTTTGACTAGTCAAAAGTTGCGGCTTTGACCGGTCAAAAGTTGCGACTATTCCAAAAATAGAAGGACACTTTCGTAATTTTTACAAAATACACGGGCTGTGTTCATATATGAATCTATATAATTCAGATATGAACTATATGTTCATATGTGAATCAGTGTAATTCACATTTGAACTCTTTTAACTGCTTCATATATGAACCTTTGTGATTAATATATGAACTAATTAACTGATTCTCATATGAACTAATTAACTGGTTTACACATGAACGCATAATTCATATGTGAATCATATAGATTCATATGTGAATCATATAGATTCATATATGAACTCATCCCGCGTATTTTACGAAACTAACCCTCTACCTTCTATAGACCATGCAAGGAATTATCCGGTGCTTCGCGGTCAAAGCCGAAAATGTTGACCAGATGAATGACTATGATTACTTCTCTATTTCTCATACATTTACCATTTCTCAAATGAACATATATATATATATATATATAACAATAATAATAAAATAAAATATCTATACTATATTATAAAAGAGACATAAAAAACTCTTAATTATAATATTTTAAGCACAAAATACAACTAATTAAAGCCAATTACTTAATTTACAATTTTATAATGCATTGGTACAACTTAAGCAATGTCCTTATCCTTAATCGCCGCCAATTGTTGTTGTTCTTCTTCTTGCTTCAAGAACACAGTTCAACCCTAATCCTACCACCAGACTCCGTCGTCCCTCTTTCCCTACTATCGATGTATTCCCGCTCCCAAAAATCGACTCGTAAGATACATCCACTCCGATCAAGACGATTCCAGTTCTCAAGGTGACGTTTCCCTTCTCCAGATTACATCTCTCTTCTTTCTTAAATTCTCAGTTAATTTGTTTCCATCTGCCTTTCCTTGTTTCTAATTGTGTGTTCGATCTTCTCCATAGGGTTTATTCTAATTTTTCTCAGGTTAGGTTTTGTTTCTGTTTGTTGTGTTTTCATCGAGAACCTTCATGTCTAAATTGTTTTTTGTATAAGATATCTCGATAGTTTATAACTTCCCGCCAAGTTTGATCTTCTCCATCCCGAAACTTCCAAGAACTCTCATTACACAGAGGATTAAGGTAATTTTTTTTGTGCTTTGTTAATTTTCTACTACTATGCACCTTCTTGAATATCTAATGCTTCACTCTTCAGCTAACGCTCTGGATTCAGATCGCTTTCTTTATATCCACCTCTATCGAATTGTATACGGTAAATCTCGAATTCATTCAATAATTTCTTAAATACCCTCGACCATTTTATCATCAAAATCATACTGATAACACTGGTTTTGTAGTTTGGTTTAAACGAAAAGGTGATTATATGTAATTTGACAACCCTGGCTTTGTACTTGGTCGAGATTTTTAGTTTACGATGTCGTTTTGGGATAAAGTGTCGTCGGTGAGGGAAACTATTTCTATTGTTCTCCACTAGGATTTATGTTCTTTTTGTTTGTTTTCATCTTCTTTGTTATAGCTTTTAGTCATTGATGGTATTTCCTACATGTTTAATCGTTTATAGACCATTTAAAAATGGCCCATTGATTTTTGGTATTTAGTTGCATATTTAGTGTTATTATATTTAATTATGAACAATCTCATTTTTTGGATATGTAGGTAGTGTCAATTGATTTTGTATTTTGTTATGAAATTTCACCAATCATACCCACAAGTTTTGATTAATCCTACTCATGGAAGTTTAAGGTTGCAAACACTTATGCTGTAGATGTTAGTTCTTGGTTATAGTATATATGACATGAACTACTCTGTGTATGGGGCATGGACTACTTTGTCCAAGTATCTTTGTTAGTGGATGCAACTAAATATGTGCAACTATTGTTGTAGCTAATGGATCTAGACCCTCGATGTGAGTTAATTAATGGAATGGACACAAACTTTTTTTTGGTAGTTTGTTGTTTTTGTTCATATGTAGTTTGACATGTTTTTTTTTAATTTATTTGATCTAATAAAATTTTAGTTTGTGACTTTCTGTTGGTTTGATTAAAGTTTACTGTGGTTCACACACTCTCTTTTGTTTAAATGGGTATTGCCCATTTTAGTCTTATGACTTAACATTTTCTTTTAGGTACCGAATTTGTGAAATAAAATGTTTACCAAGTCTTATCCATTTTCTTTTAGGTATTGTGATCGACGATTGATGTATAGTCCAAGTTCGACAAAGACAAATCCAATCCCATCTGGTTTTGGTGGTTTTGCATCTACTTGCTATGTGTAAGACTAAGCTTATGTCTTTTTACAGAACTTATCTGCTATTTACTTAAATGATTGTATGACACTTGTTAAGCAGGAAAATGAAGGTCTCGAGCTTTTAAAGACTGCAAAAGCAAAAGATGGATACACGGGAAATGTGGTTTTCTTTCAGCTCTTCAAATATATCGCTTTCCTAATGTGCATTGTAGTTTTAACTTTAAAATCTTGTAACATTTCATTGCAGGTTGTCATTGGAATGGATGTGGCTGCATCTGAATTCTATGATAACGAAGATAAAACTTATGATTTAAATTTCAAGGATTGCAAGGAAGAGGTATAAGTCAACTCAAAGAGGACCCTTTGTTACCGACTACCCAATTGTATCTACAGAGGACCCTTTCAATCAGGATGATTGGGAGCATTATCCAAAGATGACAGCTGAAACTGGTGATCAAGTGCAAATTGATGGTGATGATCTTTTTGTTACAATTCCTAAGTTATATTTAACCTTAACACTATAGGAGCTTAAATAATGTTTATACGATTCTCATTTTTCTCTATTTGGTTTAGCGTGTTGAGAAAGCAATCAAGGAGAAGAGTTGAAACGCCCCTTTTCTGAAGGTATGTTTACTTACTATCCTTTTATTAGCATGAGTATTTTAGCCTTGGAAATTTTTAGTTATTTGTTTAGTTTATAGCTTAAAATTTGTTTACATTAGTGGAATAACTTAGGATATTATCATCATACCCATTTATATTTTTGACCAAATTCAAATGTGTATAATTTACTATTTTCAGGTGAACCAAATTGGGTGTGTTACAGAAAGCATCGAAGTCGTTAAGATGTCAAGACGTGCTGTGGGGGGCGGGGTGATGACTAGCCACAAAATGTACAGTATGGTTTTAGATGGATGAATTCCTACTCTTTATTATTTATATATATATATAGGTGAAGGATCTTGTGAGAAGTGGATCTGAACCGTTGAACTCTTTTAATATCAAGCCCTCCTAAGAATTGCGGCTTACAAGGGAATTGATCTGGTGCATCTCAGTGTATCTTATCTTGGTGCATCTCATCCTAATGTTCGTCCATTTCTCATCCAACGTTGATAACCACTTCTCACGCTTATCACTGTTAACTCAACTTCTCATCAGAACCCAACCCTATATATATATATATATATATATATATATATATATATATATATATATATATATATGGTGAATGGATTGAATCCCCTGCTGATGATTGCCTTATGATTTTGTAGTGGTGAAACCGATGACACCTTCATTGCAGATCTATCTGTGGTTCACATACTCTCTTTTGTTTAAATGGGTATTGCCCGTTTTAGTCTTATGACTTAACATTTTCTTTTAGGTACCGAATTTGTGAAATAAAATGTTTACCATGTCTTATCCATTTTCTTTTAGGTATTGTGATTGACGATTGATGTATAGTACAAGTTCGACAAAGACAAATTCAATACCATCTGGTTTTGGTGGTTTTGTATCAACTTAATATGTGTAAGACTAAGCTTATGTCTTTTTACAGAACTTATCTGCTATTTACTTAAATGATTGTATGACACTTGTTAAGCAGGAAAATGAAGGTCTCGAGCTTTTAAAGACTGCAAAAGCAAAAGCTGGATACATAGGAAATGTGGTTTTCTTTCACCTCTTCAAATATATCGCTTTCAGAATGTGCATTGTAGTTTTAACTTTAAAATGTTGTAACATTTCATTGCAGGTTGTCATTGGAATGGATATGGCTGCATCTGAATTCTATGATAACGAAGATAAAACTTATGATTTAAATGTCAAGGATTTCAAGGAAGAGGTATAAGTCAACTCAAAGAGGACCCTTTGTTACCGACTACCCAATTGTATCTACAGAGGACCCTTTCAATCAGGATGTTTGGGAGCATTATCCAAAAATGATAGCAGAAACTGGTGATCAGGTGCAAATTGATGGTGATGATCTTTTTGTTACAATTCCTAAGGTATATTTAACCTTAACACTATAGGAGCTTCAATAATGTTTATATGATTCTCATTTTTATCTATTTGGTTTAGCGTGTTGAGAAAGCAATCAAGGAGAAGACTTGAAATGCCCCTTTCTGAAGGTATGTTTACTTACTATCCTTTTATTACCATGAATATTTTAGCCTTGGAAAATTTTAGTTATTTGTTTAGTTTATAGCTTAAAATTTGTTTACATTAGTGGAATAACTTAGGATATTATCATCATACCCATTTATATTTTTGACCAAATTCAAATGTGTATAATTTACTATTTTCAGGTGAACCAAATTGGGTGTGTTACAGAAAGCATCGAAGCCGTTAAGATGTCAAGACGTGCTGTGGGGGGCGGGGTGATGGCTAGCCACAAAAGGTGCAGTATGGTTTTAGATGAATGAATTCCTACTCTTTATTATATATATATATATATATATATATATATATATATAGGTGAAGGATCGTGTGAGAAGTGGATCTGAACCGTTGAACTCTTTTAATCTCAAGCCCTCCTAAGAATTGCGGCTTATAAGGGAATTGATCTGGTGCATCTCAGTGTATCTTATCTTGGTGCATCTCATCCTAATGTTCGCCCATTTCTCATTCAACATTGATAACCACTTCTCACACTTCTCACCGTTAACTCAACTTCTCATCAGAACCCAACCCTATATATATATATATATTAATATATATATATGGTGAATGGATTGAATCCCCTGCTCATGATTGCCTTATGATTTTGCAGTGGTGAAACCGATGACACCTTCATTGCAGATCTATCTGTTGGTTTGACCATGGTAAGAGTTTGAATTTACACGCTTTCTATTTCAAGTCCATGTTTGCTTTTGATTTGTTATCTCTTGTGACCTTATTTGATGAAGTAAAATAGGGTCAGTTCAAGACTAGAGCTCCCTGTTGATAAGAACCCTTGCAATGTACAACCACGTAACTGTTGTAGTTTTGCACCCCAAAAGGTTACATCTTGGTTTAACCTTTTTAGATTCTGTGCACCGGTTTAAGCTTATTAGATTCACCTCCCCCTAAATCAGCATGGACCAGCTAAGCGACTTTGCGAATCATTCTGACTTTTAAAGAAATTTCTTCTCATCATCTTTTAAGCTCTGTTGTCTTTACTGCCTTGACAAGACTGGACCAGTTTGAAATAAACTTGAAAGATCAGTCGGTTCATCAGCTTGTGCTCTATACAACGCACCTCTTTTAAATGATCTTGAAGAATCTGTGGTGATCGGAGCTTGAACAGCAAAAGACAAGTATAGTTGAAGAAATTTTGAATCTTGAGCGAATCTTGATCAGCAGATTAACATTTGAGCTCTTTGTCTCTTTATCATCTCCTTAACTTCTTTTAACTTCTCCCCGTCATGACCTTGATGATCTGGATCAACTTAGTCATGCAAATGTTGGAGACGAGACAGCTTAAGATCTGCAAAATCAAAGAAACGGAGAAAAGAAGGAAGGTTTGCACTACATGTTGGTGGCGCAAACTTAGGTTTGCTTTAACAAAAGGAAACGCAAAGTGAGGTTTGCGCTAGCTGAAGGAAGCGCAAATCTTATTTTGCGCTAAAAGCTGTTGGCGCAAATCTATGGTTTGCTCGACCAACTATTGGCGTAAATCTGACTTGAAGTCTGAAAATTTTTACTTGTTAAGCCTTTTGACTTCCCCTACACAAACGCACTAAATTTGACAATTGAAGTTAGCATTCATATAGAGAATCAGATACTCCCCCTCAAAAACAGATATGATCAATTAGAAAATTCTCCTTTTTCACTCCTGAATAATGCTCAAACCCATTTGAAAAGAAATATGAGAACATAATGATCAAACATCAAAGTAGAAAGAAAAATATACTGAAAAAGTATTTTGAAACAACTAAACATATAAAAATTTAAACACTAAACAAATAAAATTCTAATCAGTAAAATATCACAGATTTATCAATCAGTTGAAATCAAATATATGTTGTTGGATACATATACAAGTTTCATTGCATATCAAGTTAAAACATGTTCAATTTCAAAAACTTTCATCAATCTATTCAGTGTGCAAACATGCGAACTTCGATTAGCTTCAAAAAAATGCAATTCTAAAAATATAATAGAGAACTTTGCAAATAATCACACTAAGCCATCAAGAATTAAGACTTTCACAAATTTACAGGTTTATCACAACTCAGAAATATCACCAAGTATCATGAGATGTGTGCTCATTGGCATCTTTTAGCATTGTGCTCTATGACATCTTTACATGAGTGTGCTCTTTGGCATCTTTTAAGCTTATGCACATTTGGCATCTTTTAATCAAAAAGTTCATTAAGTAAAGAACATGCCGTAAACGTAACTTTCTATCTGACCCTATTGCAGGATTTGGGTCAGCCACTCCCAGACCAGTTGGCCTTAGGGGACTAGGTGTCAAGCACCCCTTGGAACTTACTCTCCCATATCAGAAAGACTACATCGACATATTCTAAACCCATTCATACCAGTAGAACATGACTTTCGATCTGATTCTATAGAAGGATTTGGGTTCGATCACTCCCAGATCAATTGATCTTAGGGGACCAGATGACAAGCATCCCACAGAACTTACTTTCCCAAACCAGAAAGATCACAGGTACACACTTTTAAACTTAGAGATTTCTGAATTTTAGAATTTAATATTCATCTCAATCACTTAGTTTTACATCTAAATGCTTAGCCCATATTTTCATTACAATCTAAAATTCTGACTTTTTAGGTTTTCTAAGCATTGTAAACTATAAATATTCTGAATCACACAACTTTAAAGCAGTAACAAAAGCTACAAACATGTTGCTGACTTTTCGAAATTTGTAGAATTGAAATTTGAACATATAAAACTTCAATATAAACAAAACAACTTGAAAATTTATCCTAAACACACATTTTATTCAAAAAAAAGAAAAACTGTAAAATATTTACTTTATAGAATAAAATTTGTAAAGATTTAAACCTTTTTTTTATTGTGTCTCAAATGAAATATTTTGGGATGAACAAAATTCAGAAGAGATTGAAAAGCTCAGATTCATGAAAAAGATTTTGAGAAAACTGGAAAAACATCATATACAGAGAAATATGCAGCGGAAAGAATTATATGTACTCACAGTTTCTCATTAGTCAGAAGCTTAAAAGCTTTGAAGAACGAGTCCTAGACTGATTTGTCTAGAAGTCGTAATCCTTTGAAGCACGGGTTGTAAGCTGAAGTACTTAGAAACCATAATGTTGACAATTAAGTCTGGGTCTTGAGCTGATTTACTCAAGAGCCATTGTTCTCTTACTCCCCCTTGACATTTGATGCTTGCAACTTAGAAGCAATTTGAGATTTTGGTACCCATTTGTATTTGGGCCCGTGTTTGTTAGTTGCAGTTCTTATGGGGAAATAATTAGAAGATTTGATACGAGAAGCACGAGAAAAATTATCAAACAAATAAGCACAAGAATTATCAGAAAAGAAAGCATAATCATCTGAACTAGAATCAGAAGAAGAATATGAGACATTTTTAGAAATTTGAATCATTTGCTTTACAGAGTATTTTGAAATTTTATTACAAATAGCAAATGAATCAATTTTATATTGTTTGTCTACATATCTATCTTCATCAATCATAGAATCAGTAGATGTCTGCTTCACTCTCCATATCTGCTTCAATGACTTGCTCAAAGTCCTATATGAAAAATTAGAATCAGAAGAATTAGAATTATCAGAAATGACTTTATCTTGTTTCTTCGACTTCTTTGACCGTCTTCTTTTACGCTTAGGTTTATAATAATCATCATTGAGCGTAAAAGAATCATCAAGAATTTTAGACTTAATATTTAAATCAGAAGAAATAATTTTATCTAAGCAACCAATCTGATCAGACAATAAATCTGAACTTACCTCAGAGTTAGAATTATTTTGAGAAAAGATTTTAAACTTTGAAACTTCCTTTTTGTTTTCCTTAGAATCAGAAGAAATGCCAGAAACAGAAAATGAATCTTGTTTTTGAGAAAATAAATTTTCTTCAAGACTAGAAGTCATGAAAGAAAGAATAACATCAGATTCAATTTCTTTTAAAATATTTTGATCTTCTATCTTATCTTCAAGGTTAATGATTTTGCCTTCTAAAATTAAAGAAGGGGTATATCTCTTAGAATCATAAATGATTGGAGATATATTTTCCTTATCAGATTTATTAGCAAAAATATCAACAAAATCATCAGATATTGAAGACGTGACAGGAGATATATCATTTAAAAATTTTCCGCCTCTTCTTGATTTTTCAGGAAAATATTTGGCATTTTCGCTTGTGTAAACAAAAGGAATTTCCTTTTTCTTGTTATTTGTCCTTTTCTCATTTTCGATTTCTAACACTTGCTTTTCATTCATCCAATTAATTTTAAATTGAGGAGCATATTTAGCAAGTGTTAGATAATCGTATTTGTATAAAGTAGGGGATTTTTCAATCGCATTGTTTAAACAATGTGGATTTTCAAAACCAAGTCCCCATTTTTCTTTTAAAGCTTCATCACTCATTGGCTTATTCATGAAAATTGTTTGCTCAGATTTATTTCTTCGATATAACTTTTCTTCTAATTTATTTATTTTATCTGAAAAACTGTCTTTTAAAGTGGTCATAGCAGTCAAAGACTCAAGATAAGTCTTATTTGAATTTTCCAAATCATCCAATTTCTTTTGAAAGATGTCTTTTGTATTTTCCAAAATAGATTTTTCATCTTTCAAAGAAATTTCAATTTGTCAATCAAATCTGACTTTTCAGAATTTAAATTCTTTTCAGATAAGAGTTTTGAACGAAGATCATGTAAAGCAGTAATTATAATGTTCATCTGAAAGGATATGAAAGTATAATCAAAATCAGAAATTACCTCGTCTTCATCAGTGTTAGAATCATCATCTGACTGATCATCTCCAACAAAGCACATTTGAGCGATCTCGACGTTTGCATCTTCATCATCAGAGTGATCCAGCCAAAACTCTTTTTCGGCTAGCAAAGCTGTTCCATTCTCTCTCTTTTCGGCTAGCTCCAATTTCTTTCTGTAGTATGCCGAATCCCGAACCACCTTTGCTCGACACTCCTTTGAAATGTGCCCCGACTTTCCACAGTTAAAACATGCAACAACTTTCTTAGCCTCGGGCACTATGACTCTTGAACCGGAAGTGAAGCGAAGATTGCTTTCTCTAGCGCCTCGCCATCATCATCAGTTGGCCCGTTGTAAGCATTATCAGACAATGCTTGTTCTGTCAGTTGTTTTGTGAGGAGAGCAACCGGGTCCACTGACTTCTTGTTCTTCTTATCCAGTTTGGCCTTCTTTTCTATGACAATGCACTCATCTGTCAGCAATATCTCAAACATTTCTTGGATTTGCATGGAAGAAATTCTGATATCATTCCTCAATCTGTGGCAAGATTTATTCCACTCTGGTTGAAGAGCGTTGAGGAATTTCAGATTTGTTTCAAGCTCAGTCTTTTCTACTTTAATCTTCCTTAGATCATTAATCATGGCACAAAATCTGTCGAAAACACTCTTTAGAGACTCACTATCTTTGGCCTTGAACTCCTCAAAGTTGTTCATGAAGCGTGTATGTCGGAGTTGAGTTGCAACTGATGAGCCAAGCATAATCTTTTCCAATTGTGCCCACAACAGATTTGAATAATCCTTGCAATGATCAACCCGGTTGTAGACAGAGTTTGGTAATGCTAGCATCAGGTTAGCTTTTAATTCTCGATCATCTTTCATTCGGGAAGCTTCTTCAGTTGTTGGAGGAGTCTCTTTATTAGGCTTTACGAAAGGTCCTTCAGTGAGAGATTTCATCATGTTATATCCATTAGTTTGACGCTCGATGAAGTTTAAGAACCGATCTTGCCATTGAGTGAATTCGTTTTCATTGAATGAGCTGGTGCAAACTTAAGGTTTGCGTTAGAGGCAGAAGGAAACGCAAACTTAGATTTGCGTGAGCAGTAAGTGACGCAAATGAGACTTTGCGTGAGAAGAGCAAGACGCAAACTGTACTTTGCGCGATACACAAGAGACGCGAACTGAACTTCGCGTGATGCTTTGATGACGAAAACTGAAATTCTCGTGAGCCAAGTAAGACGCAAACTGTTCTTTGCGTGAACAAAGACTGGCGCAAAGCAGACTTTGCTTGAGATGCTGAAGGCGCAAACCAAGCTTTGCGTGATGTAAGGAAAACGCAAATTTCACTTTGTGTGAGCAGAAGGTAACGCAAACTTGTGTTTGAGTGATACAGATTTGGCGAGAACTTGACTTTGCGTGATTTAGAGGAAGCGCAAATCAGTCTTTGCGTGAGCGGTTAAAGGCGCAAACTAGGTTTGCGTGATGAGATGAAGACGCAAAGTATACTTTGCGTGATTCACGAGAAACGCAAATTGCACTTTGCATGATGAACTGATTTCTGAACTTGATGAAAACCTGAAACACACTAAAACAAGATAAGTAAGATCACGCAAACCAGATGATGAACTCGCGCAAACCACAATGAACTGGCGCAAAGTTTAAATCTGGCGCAAAACGATTAAGAAACACAGAAATCTTCCAAAACTGATTACAAAACTGATTTTAAGGAAAATCTCTCACACAGACTTGATCGAAAACAACATTCTAACATTTTTCAATCACACTTTTCGATTAAAATTCACAAAATCACCAATTCGAAATAAGAACAGTTCGTTAAACCCGTTTTCCAGAAACTTCAAAAATCTAGAAATTGAAGATCAAATTGTGAAAATCTAGCAAATCGATGTGAAACAAAAAGATTTTACAACCAAAAACGATTTCAACAAACCAATATGCAAAGAAATTCGATCACAAATCAATCCGAATTTGATGAAAAATCAAGAAAACGAGATTTTCTTGAAAAATTCAAGAAAATCGATCAAATTTTCGATTAATCTACAAATTCAGAAACAAAAAACACAATCTCTCAATTCTCTCAAGATCTAAATTGGCTCTGATAACAATTGATAATCCAAAGATCTCTAAATCCTAGAGAGAGAAAGTAGAGAGAGAGAGTTCAAAGCGCAAAGTAAGGTTTAAATTGAAGTATGCGTGAATCTATTACAAGGAACAAGGACCAAAGGGACTTAAATACCCTGGTCAGATACAACACAGTGTACGACACTGAACACTTTATAAGACCAAGCCTATAAATATAATGATTACTATAAAATCAGACTTAACAGTATGTACAATTACTTTTGCTCCCATCAAATATGACCTAAGCTTCTCAAAAGCAAAAACCACAACTAATAATTCTTTCTTAGTTGTTGTATAATTAATTTGAGCTTCATTTAGGGTTTTGCTTACATAGTAGATGGAATGAAAAATCTTATCTTTTCTTTGACCTAATACAACACCAACAACCCAGTCACTTGTGTCACATATGATCTCAAATAGTTTGTCCCATTCAGGAGCAACAACTATTGGTGCGGTTACCAGAGCTTTCTTCAAGGTGAGGAATGCATTTCTACATTCTTCATTGAAATCAAACTTTTGGTCATGCTGTAATAATTGACATAATGGTTTTGAAAATTTTGAAAAGTCTTTAATAAACCGTCTATAGAATCCAGCATGGCCAAGAAAGCTTTTGATATCTTTGACAGTTGTTGGTTCAGGTAGTTTTTCAATTACTTCAAGTTTAGCTTTGTCTACCTCAACTCCTCTTTTTGAAATTAAATGACCAAGGGCAATCCCTTCTGTTACCATGAAATGACATTTTTCCCAATTAAGTACCAGGTCAGTCTCCTCACACCTTTTAAGACTTTATTTTAAATTATCTAAACACTGATCAAAAGATGATCCATAAACAGAAAAATCATCCATAAATATTTCAATGGATTTTTCAAGCATATCAGAAAATGTGAACATCATGCATCTCTGAAAAGTGGAAGGAGCATTGCAAAGTCCAAAAGGCATCCTTCTGAAGGCAAAAGTGCCATAAGGACAAGTGAAAGTAGTCTTCTCCTAGTCTTCTGGTGCTATGGCTTTCTGGTTGTATCTTGAGTATCCATCCAAGAAGCAGTAGTACTCTTTTCTAGCCAACCTGTCTAACATTTGATCAACAAAAGGTAATGGAAAATGGTCCTTTTGAGTAGCCTTGTTTAGCCTACGGTAGTCCATGCAAATTCTCCATTCGGAGACTATTCTGGTAGGGATGAGTTCATTCTTGTCATTGGAAATGACAGTGAACCCTCCCTTCTTAGGTACACACTGGACTGGACTAACCCAAGAACTACTGGCTATTGGGAAAATGATTCCTGCATCTAACCATTTCAAAATTTCCTTTTTCACTACCTCTTTCATGACAGGGTTCAGTCTTCTTTGTGGCTCTATGGAAGTGAAGTTCTTGTCTTCTAAGATGATCTTATGTTGACAAATAGAGGGACTAATCCCTTTAAGATAAGAAATAGTCCACCCTATAGCTTTGGTGTGCAACTTCAACATATTTACTAACTTCTTTTCTTGATGCAATTCAAGGGTAGCTGAAATAATGACTGGCAGTTTGTCTTCTCCCCCTAAAAAGGCATACTTCAAGTGAGATGGGAGTTGTTTCAACTCCAGGTCATGTGGTGAGATTATGGAAGGAGTAAATGACTTTTGTTCATTTCTTTCCAGCAGCTCTAATGCTGCAGCATCCAAAGGGACAATCTCTTTCTCTATGGTATTATCATCATCATCATCATCATCATCATATTCCTCATCTAAGTCTTCTAAGGTCAGGTATTTCTCATCCTCCTCTTCTATCCTACAAGCTTGTTTGACTCCCTCCTCATGACACAATTCCTCAATGACACCTAGGCTTGAGCAGTCTTCTAAATCACTAGAGTATTTCAAAGAATTGAAGACATTGAATGTGACTTTCTGGTCTTTTAGTCTCATGGTCAACTCACCTTTCTAGACATCTATCAAAGTTCTACCCGTAGCTAAGAAAGGTCTTCCCAAAAGTATGGGAATATCCTTGTCAGCCTCAAATAGATTGCTGTGCAATGCTTTGAAAACATCCAAAAACTTTTTAAATTGCAATTCCTCCTTCTCATTTCTTAACCTTTGGGGGTAAGAAATGTAAGGGGGAACTGGTTTGATGATAGCTTGGTTTGGTTGTTTTGAGCAAGATAGGTCCAATATACCTTTGGCCTTGGTCTCATTGGGTGGAATCACAACTTTGGTCTTTGGGTCAGTCTGTGTTGGACTTGAACTTGTGATATTTGGATCTTGATTTTCTACTTGAATTGCTGGTATTGGAATAACAGGGATCTCTGGAACAGGAATAGGTTTGGACAGTTTTTCAAAATCTATTTTGGTAATTGGTCCAAATTCCTTTTCCACAGATTCAGGTAATTCTTTACCACTCCTAAGTATGACAACTTTCACATGTTCTTTTTTTGGAGCCTTGGGTATTTCTGTGTTACTAGGCAAAGTGCCTGAGGCTCTGTTTGTCTGATTAAGTACAATTTTACTGACTTGTGTTTCCAAACTCTGGAGAGCTGCTTGTGTCTGACTCATGAATCCTCTCATCAATGCTTCAAGAGAGAGATTTGAATCATCTTGTGGAGGTGCATGATGTTGGTTTTGAAAAGGTGGTTGAGTGTGCTGATTGTGTTGAAAACCTTGATTACGATTATTCTGATGATGATTATTTTGAAAATTTCCCTTGTACTGGTTTTGAGAACTACTTGCTTGATTTTGAAAATTAGAGTTCCCTTGCTGCTTTGGTGCTGGGGGATTTAAACATGGACTGTTCCAAGAGAAGTTTGGGTGTTTTGTCCAGCTTGCATTGTAATGGTTGGAGTGGGGAGTAGGTCTGTTTTGAACAAAATTTACAGATTCAGAATTATGTGGACAATGTTCATAAGAATGTTCTCTACCACAAACACACACATTGCACATAAAGAACTGTTGAAGCAGGTGTGGGACAGTCGGCTGAGCTCCTTAACCAGAAGTTATACTTTTAAGCATGTTGGTCATGGAAGCAAGTTGAGCTGTCAATGCAATGTATGCATCCACATCATGCATTCCAGTAGTTTTCCTTTGAGTTTGGGCCCTTGGGTTAGCCCAATGTCCATTGTTTGTTGAAAATTTTTCAAGAATCTCATACCCGACATTGTAGGTATTGGATGTAAAAGCCCCTCCTGAAGTCACATCGAGCATTTGTTTTGCATTGGGAACAAGCCCATTGTAAAACGTCTCAAGTTGAATACAGTAAGGAATGCCATGATGAGGACATTTTCTCAACAATTCTTTAAATCTCTCTCATGCATCCGGAATAGGTTCATCATCCATTTGTTTAAACATCATTTCTGGATTTGGCATTCCGGGTGGGTGGAAAATATTTTCGCAAAATTTTTTCGGTCATATCACTCCATGATGGTACTGAACCTGGTGCTAATGAATTGAACCAAACTTTTGCCCGATCCCTCAGAGAAAATGGGAATAAAGTGAGCCTTAAGGCATCAGCAGATACCCAGGAATCAGAAAAACATCGGTGATCTCCATAAAATATTTTAAATGTGAATGTGGATCTTCCGATGGTAATCCGGAAAATTGACCATTGGCTTGCGACATGTGAAACATGATGGGTTTTGGTTCAAAATGTAGAGTTTCTAATTGTGGCCTAACAATTCCTGAATTTAATTGCTCAAAATTAGGAATTGCATAGTCCATAATTCTTCCATCTCTTGAGTTTGCAAGGTCAATGATATTTTGTGGTTCAACATTACCAATAGATCCGGCATCATCTTCTTCCTCATTATGATTTGCTTGATTTTGAAATTGATGAGGTGGAGGATTTTGAAAAATTGGTGGATTATTTGCAAATATTGGTGGCAGCCTGATTTGATTTCCTAAAGGTGGTCTCATTTGATTTTCCAAAGGCGGAGGTTGATTTTCCAAAAGTTGTGGTGGTCTAATATGCATGTTTTCAAAACCCGGGGGAGGTCCATCCATATTGAGAGGGTTTATGTTTTGAAAAGTTCTTTGAATTCTTCTTCTTTGACGAAAGGTTCTCTCAATATCTGGATCTATTTCGAAAAATTCCCCGTGTTGTATTCTTGGCATGCACCACTTTTTAAAAATATTTTTAAAATTCCCAAAGATGGTAGAAAAACCAAATCTTTTAAAATACTTTTAACACTTTTAACTTGCCAATCCCCGGAAGCGGCGCCAAAAACTTGACAGGTCCCTTAGGTGTACCTTAGGGTGAAACAAATAATACCAAAAAGCAAGTATACAAATTGGTACTATGTCGCCTTTCAAGTAATAAAGTGGTAAAATACCAGATATCGTCCCACAGAGATTGGACTAAAAAGTGTGATAAAAGTATGATGAAAGATATGATTTTAGATGACGAATTTGAAGCAATATTTTGGTTGGTTGGTAAACACAAGATAAATTTAACAAGATTAAATAAAAAGCAAGGGTGTAAGACTTGTGGTGATATGTTACCCCAAATTCCAGTGGACCAATGCTGCAGCATGCTTGTGACAGAAATTGATTTTATTATCTATTTCCAGACACGTTCCCCTCAGACTCTCACCATCTCATTATTCCAGTAGCTATAAACAATCTCATCTCTGAGCAATGTTCAAGATAAGGGAATGATGAGAGTTGAGTTCTCAAAATATATGGCAAAACAAATTCTCTTTGTTAAAAGTTACTCTTTGGAAATAACCCCCATACCTCCCAAGTTGGTGTAATCCAAATAGCTTATCTCTAAGTCTATTCCATTTTAACCCTTTGAAAAAGTGACAACTTATCAAGAATGGATCATTTTAAATAACACAAGTAACAACTCTCGTTGCAAGTAACTCTTTCGATATTACCTCCAATGTCATTCAAATTGACGTGTTATTCAATGGCCTATCTCTTGGTCCATGACACTATGACACTATCAAAATGATCAATTTGTCAAAGAGTTTTGTTATCTTGATAAAACTTGAGTTGGAATAATAAAACTTTGTTAAAGCCACAAAAGTCCACTTTGTTTAAGTTAACACCATCTCCATTTGCCTCACACCCAAGCTAAGGTGTTTAGCTACTCATTACAATAAATAAATAAAGAACATTACAAATAACTATAAAAGAAGACATAATGTAAAATGCTTGGAAATGTAAATGACTTGAAAGTATATAAATATATATATAAGACTAGGAATGTAAAGACAATAAATGTAAATGACAAGAAAGTAAAATGGAATGTAAATACAAAAATTCAAGATAATGGAATTAAATGCTCGAAATTAAAGACATAAAGTAAATGGAAAGGCTAGAGATGCAAGATGAAAGTAAAGAAAATGAATGAATAAAATCTGCAGGTGAATGCTATTCCAATGCTGGAAGCATTCACAGCCTGGGTTTTAAGAACAAAAGAAGAACACCAAAAGAACAAATGCATGATTTCTAGAAATTTGTAGATGAAAATAGAACTGATGTGTGATCAAGTTCCAATATAGACGAAAATCAAAAGATTACTCTCAGTAGATGACAACAAACAACATGAATAACATGAAGGAATTAAAGAAGAACATGAAGAAATTAAAGAAAACATGAAGAACAAGATGATTTAACCAAAATATTACTGAATATTAAGGGAGAATTGGAGTTGATTAAAATCAGATAACAAAAGTATCTAAGGGGGAAGGGATGATCTGGTGAGTGAGTGATGGTGAGGGATGAGTGATGATTGGTTTGTTGATGATTTGTGATACAATAAATGCCCCAAGAGCCCTCTATTTATAGAAATAGAGAGGGGCCAAAAGAGTTAATCTACTCTAATTAAGGTACCAAGTTTAGAGTTTTAACTAAAAAGTACAACACAAAAGGAATATTATAACTACGAGCTGTTAATCAGCTGGCAAAAGCTATTATCCACTGGTCCAAAGAATTGCTACATCCACTCCACTTTAATCACCTAACAATTCTCCTTGCCTGCAGGTTTAATGTTGTTGTAGTGCATCAAGCATGACCTGTTTCATCAAGAATTTTCAAAATTCATCAAATTTAGCCTATACAACCCATGTTAGTATACAAATCCATATATTAAGCTCCAAATCAAGAAAGTGGAAAATAATAACCAAAATGACTCAAGGTTGGGATTATAAAGTGCAAAATATATTCTAAAGAGATAAAAACTATGTGCTTAAGTACTCAAAAGTGAGTACTCATCAAGTACCACCTGGGCGATAGTGCCCGCGAGAGTGACAGGGTGTCATAATCGCGGGGGCACTGTCGCGTGAGAGAGATAGAACTCTCGGTACCAACTCGCGATAGTGCCAGGAGAGATTACCATTGGTCACTATTTCTAAGAATGTACCGAAGATTCAAGAACGTGGGCGATTGTGCTGGCAAAAGTGACAAGTATCACAATCGTCGGGCACTATCGCTGGAAAGTGCAATCGGGTATAAAAAGCCCAAGTAGCGATTTTAACTCATTTTTTCAGATTTGTAGGGTTGAGAGACGTTTTTCTTAGCTATGTTTGGTAAGTGTTCATCCCTAAAACCTCTCCCTTTATTTATGATGTCCTCATAGTCATTAATGGTGATCCTTGATACTTTTAGGAAGTGGTATTAGGGAGCTTTCAAGTGGTCTAGCATCTCATCTCTCATCTCCTCCATCCTAGAGTTTAGTTTTCTCTTTGAAAACTACCAAGGTGAGTTCATCCTCTTTTATAAACTTTATACATGTCAAAATGTGGATTTTAACCTTCTAAACATCTCCATTTTGATTTACTTGACTTGGGTGAGTTTTGCACCAAAACCTAAATTTTGGAGATTTTAGCGTTTATGTGAATGAGTATGATTTTAGAGTTAATGAACTTACATTTTGAACTATTTGTGGATTTACACAAGGGAAACTTGTTTACTTCAAAAGTTTTGTCTAAATGCTTGAAAACAAAATTAGGGTTTTGAGATATGGATGTCTATTCTTGAATGAGGACTTGAATAGTTCGATTTAAACTATGAAATGCTAACCAAGGTATTAGCTTGGAACCTCTTGGAAATTACGAAAGTATTTACACGGATTCTTGATTTAGCACATTTATTTGCAATTTATTTATTGGAATAATTGTTGGCCTTTGGCATATCGGATTGCATTGGGCGTCATGACCCCATTATTGTTTGAATCATTTTGTCCGATGATGGAACGCTAGTTTTCCACATCAAGGCATGGTCAGACATCATATAGGGTATAAATCCTACGTGCTAGTACACTATATTGGATGAGGATCTCAACGTAAGGACCCTATGTGATTGAAGTTGACTTTCTGTGGATGTACATTTAAAGCTACCAAGCCTAACATCCCTTGCGTGTACTTTATTATGTGTGTTTGGATTTACTAACTTGTCAAGTAGCTTACTTTTGTATTCCGTCACTTGTGTTAGTAAGCGGGTCTCCCCCGTTAACCCAAGAGGTATTTGCATTGTGGTGAAGGTTATTATTAATATTTCTACGGTTCTACCTACTTTAATTCCGCTTAGAACTTATTACTTCTCTATATAAATGTTTGATCTCAATAGGCTTTAGCCTAACACTTTTTCTTAAAATGACATGTATAACAGGTCATCCTAGCGGTGGGACTTTTCGGGCTTGAGCAGAGAGAGAGAGAGATTGGAGGATCGTAACATTTTTGGAGATTTTAAAGACGTACACCCTGACATAGTGTTGGTATACTTTTGGGAAGAAAAGCGTCAACACCTGTTGGATCAGTTAATTGTATTCAAGATTAAATTGTCAAAAAGGGGTCTCTTTTGTATTAATAGTTATTTCCTTAGGGGGTGTTTTGGTAGATTTGTAGTATTGCTTAGGTCATGTTGACTTACCTATAAAAGGTATTTTGTTTCTAGAATTCTGCAGCCGCTCATTTTGTTTTACACGCACAAGGTATTGTTAACACCAAGAACACACACACATAGTGCTTTAACGATTATCAAGAGATCTATGACATATTGATTTAATTTCTGTTCATCTCTTGTTCTTATTGTATTGTGTGATTGATTATTAACTAGTATATGGGATTAACATTTGGTATCAGAGCCAAAGAATCAAGATTTTGGATTAAATAGTGTTTTTCGAAAACCTTCACTGTGTAAAAATCGTTTTCATGGTTTATTGTGTTTTTGTGCATAAAACTGATTTGATTAGGTGTGTTTCATGTTATAGAACATTCTCAGATTGACTATTCATAGTTAAAAACATCAATAGACTGCTATTTTGATGATTTTTGAAAGTTTTGTTCATATTGAGGCCGAACACTGTTCCATTTGATTCCAAACACATAAGTTGTTTTTTTGTGTTTTTTTTGTTTGGGGTTTGATCGAAATAGTTAGATGAGTGATTTGTGTGATCTTTACACTAACATTTAATCTGTTTAGTATGTTTCTGGATTCAAAGTCGTGTATAGGAACGAACCTATGATGAACTCGCAAGTTCTGTGAAGAACTCGCAAAGCATCCTCTAATTTTCGCAGGGTGTTGAAACTATTTAAGTATAATTTTCGCATGTATATGTATAGCGAAACATCAGGATTCGCTATCCCTTCGTTTACGAAAGTTTAAGTTTCGCAGGGTTCCTAATTGTTGAAAGTTTCTCTAAGTGTAAGTTTCGCAGACCTCTTGATTGCGAAAACCAAAGAACTCGCAGATCATAGACTTGCTAATTCCCTAAGATTCTCAAGTGATATCTACGAATCCTTGTTTCCTTAGCATCTAAAATTTTCACCAAGTGTAGGATTCGCAAGTCTCTAAAATTGCTTATCTACTCAGATTGCGAAAGTTGCTTACGAAAGTTTCTAAAAATTCTAAGTCTAGAATTCGTGAATCAATCACTTACGAATTCTTCCTTACGAATTCCAAAAATTGCAACCCTGTTTTCTGCGAATCTCACTTGTGAAAGTCTGTTTTCTGAATTTACACTAAGGTAAGGATTCGCTAGGTACTACTTCGCGATTTGTTAAGGTTTCGCAGGTTGTGTTTTTGTGAATTCTAAGTTTCTTGAGGCTCTAGTCTGCGAATTCTATCTATTTCTGCTTGAGAATTCTGAAAGCTTTCTTTGTGTTTGCGAATCTCTCTCTGTGTTCATTGATATTGTTGGATCAAATAATTGTATTCAAGATTAAAGTTAAAGTTCAGGGTTTAAACTGCAATTGTGTCAAAGTTATTTAGAGGGTTTAGTATGTAATATGTTAATAGTTATTAGCTATTGGGCCCAAGCCCATTAGAAAGCCCATTAAACATTAGGAAGCCCATATGGCCTTGGTATTTAAAGTTGTGTTTAATTAGTTTTTAGGTTAACTCTGATAATTTTGTAGTTTATAGCCGTACGTATTCTCTGTATTCAAAGGGTATCAAGAACACTCAAGGGTTTCATTGTTTATTCAAGGGATTGGTATGTTACTCTGATTTATATATCTCTAGATTATTATTGTGTTGCTTGATTACTTGATTGATTATTTACCATCTAGATTAAATCTGGGATAACAATTGGTATCAGAGCCAAAAGAATCAAAATTTTTTACTATTCACGAAAATCACTGTTCATCGCAAAATCACTGTTCGTCGAATTTTTTTTGTGTTCATCTGATTTCATGAATCTGTGAGTTTTTATGATTAAGATTGATCTGATTAAGTGAGGTTTATTCTATTGAAAAATATCTAATTGATTAATTGCTTCAGAAAGTATCAAGTGATTAAATTTGTGATTTTGAGTTTTCTGGGTTCAAAGAGAGTCGACACTGTGTTCTTCATAATCGATGCATGAAAGTTGAAATTAATCTTTGATTTTGATTGAATATTGGTCGATACTTGTTTCTGGGCACAAAGGTATAATTTCTGCATTCAATTTCTGGGTTAAAGTGATTTTTTGTGTTGAGTATTGCTTCTGTTTATCGACTTCTGGGCTGGGTTAAGAACATACCGGTCTATCACATTCTATCGGTCGAACACCATGTAGGTCGAACAACCTATCGGTATTAGAGAATATCGGTCAAAGCATACTATTGGTCTTATCTCTTTACCGGTTATAACATCTTACCGGTCGAACATAGAGTATCGGTCGAAGAATCACTATACCGGTCAAACACTATATCGGTCATATAACTATACCGGTCGAAAGGAATATCGGTCTTGTAGGTTCCGGTCTTAGTCTTTTACCGATCGAACAAGTTCCCGGTCGAACATAATACCGGTCTAAGCAAGTTCCCGGTCGAACTCTCTACCGGTCTTTACAAGTTCCCGGTCGAACTCTCTACCGGTTGACTCAATACCGGTCGAAGCACATCCTCGGTCGATTTTTGCAAACTGTAATAGGGCATCTAAATGTTCGAGATCAACATTTTCTTTTTGTTCAGTATTATTTGAAGCTTTATACTGATTGAAAGGACTGCATTTAATCATTTTCGGGAATTTATTTTTCTGAAAATTTTTTAGTGTGGTTTTCATTTTGATTCTAACGATCTCATCTAGTTGGTTGTCTTGGTACATATAAGTTTAATTACTAACAAGTGGTACAACTAAGATGTCGAATCAGCTTCTCTCAATGAGTTCTCAAGTCAAACCTCCTGTGCTCATGGCTAATGAGTATCAGCAATGGAAGATCAGAATGATCCAGTTTCTGAATCACAAGAACAAAGACTTCATGAAAGCAATCATTGAAGGTCCACAAACTCCAATGATCACAGTAAAGGGTCAACCTGCTACAGATTCCTCTCCAGAAATCCCTGACAGAGAGATTCCTAAACCTTATCTGTTCTTCAATGAAAAGCAGAAAGAACAATATAAGACAGAAGAAGAGGCTCTAATCTATTTGACAATGGCAATTCCAAACGACATCTACAATCGTGTCGACAGTCAGAGCACTGCGAAAGGCATCTGGGATGAACTAGCAAGGCAGTTTGAAGGAAGTGAAGCCTCTATCCAAGCTAAGCAAAATCTATGCATAAATGCTTACGAGGGATTTCATGCAAAAGAAGGAGAGCTACTACTAGATACCTACAACAGGTATAACATCATTCTCAATGACTTGCGGAGGAACAATATCGCTAAATCTGCTTCTGAGATAAATTACAAGTTCATCAAGAATCTGAATCCAGAGTGGAAGAACTTTGCCATCAACCTCCAGATGTCCAAAAATATGGCTCGAGAAAATGTCACTGATATCTTCTCTACTCTTGCTCAACATGAGGATGAGGTGAGATCTATCAATAACGAGTCTAATAATCTGAAGGACTCCGTGGCTCTCATAGCCGGCAAAGGTTCTGTATCTTCTGCAAGGTCAAAGAAAAAGGTGTCTAAAGCTCTAGTTACCGAAGTTACTGACTCTGACTCTGCCTCAAGTGAAGAAGAACTGGAGATTGATTCTGATCTAGATATTCAGAAGTTCTCTGAGGACTTGGCTTTAATCACTCGCCGATTCAAAAAGAGCTTTGGCAAGAAAAGATTCTACTCAAAGCCAAAGTATGATGGATACAAGAAAGAGAAGTCTGAGATGCAATACAAGCCGAGGCATGGAAGGAGAGAGGTAGGACGAGAAGACAGGAAGGAAGATAGAAGAGAAGGAAAGAGAGAGCAAAAGCGAGAAGAACGAAAGGATGAACCAGGAAGATGCTACAATTGTGGCAAATTTGGGCACTTCTTAAGAGACTGCAAGTTCAAGAAGGTAAAGAACTCAGAGTACTACGCAAGAAAGTCACTTATTGCCAAGAAAGTTGAAGAAGGAAAAGTGCTGATGGCTGAAGAAGAAAATTGGCTGTTCCAAAGTTCCGATGACGAGGAGCAAGCTCACTTCACCCAAGTATCTTATATGGCAAAGCTGGATGGTGACGATGAAGACTCTGAGACACAATCCGAAGATGCAAACTCTGAGGTAAGTGACAATTCTGAACATATTGAATCTTTAATGGCCCAAATACATGGTATGAAAGATGAATTTGCTTTACTGAAAGGCAAACTTAGCTCTGCACATCAATCTGCATTAAGCTTTCGTGATGAAAATGCTATTTTAAAAGTTGTTGTGGAAGAAAAAGAAAAGGAAAAAGACGATTTAAAAGCTGAAAAAGCGTCTTTAAAAGAAAAAATATCTGGTTTAGAAACAGATCTTGTGAATCTTAATGCTAAAAAGGGTGAGTTTCAAATAAAATTTGAAGTTTGTTATAAAGAAAGAAATGAAGCTTACACCAAAATCAAGTAACTGGAGGACATTAATATGAAACGAGGTCAGACTGAGCAAACATTAAATCTGTTGACCAATAAACTCCAAGACGAAAGGTTTTATAAACTAAAACCAGGTTTGGGTGTGCCAACTAATGAAATTTTGAAAAAGGCACCGGAGCATCTATATAATTTTGATAAATTCGGCTCCGCAATCAGACCCATTCCTGACATTCGTGCAACTTTTGTTGAAGCAAGTACTCCTAAACCTTTTACTGAGACCAAAGGTCAAGAAGAAATGGGAAAGAACAAGTCTGGTGACACAGATTCTCAAAATCTTTTTAAATCAACTGGTTTTCAATATGGTGATTTAAACAAAAGCTATGCGACTCGAAAGATCGAATTTACTGAGTTTGAATCATTATTTACCACACTTTCCAAAGAATCAGTAAGCACCAACACAAGTCCCATTGCTTCTAAACCTCAACTTGTTGAAGAGGTTGAAGATGAAAATGCTATCACGAATGGTTCTTGCTCTCAAAATGAAAAAATGGAGTTTATTGAGTCCATAACTGAAGAGATATTCTCTGAAATGATGAATGCTTCAAACTCTGATCCTGTTTCCAATTTAAAGGGGTAAAATTCTGTGAATGATCATACAGCTGAATTGATGAAGCAAATTGATATGTTGCAACAGTCTCTTGATGAGGTTGAAGATGAAAACTTTGATCTCAAACATAAACTTGAAACGTATTTAAAAGTAAATCAAGAGCTTTGCACTGAGATCAATGATTTGAAAATTACTTTGTTTAAAAATGCTTCAAATGATAAACAGATGTTCAATGATCCAAGCTGGAAGGTAAGAACCAATCCAGAATTTGATGCTCCTACAAAACCTTCAGTTGTTTACTCTGATTGTCCTGAATATCCACCGAGTATTTTTGAAAAGGGTGAGACTTCAAAGAGCACTAGAAAAGAACCACCTTCTAAGTTTGAGACTAACAAGGTTCCTGTTTCTGTTTCAGATATAAATGGAAATAGAGTTGGGAGGAGTAAGAAGAATAAAGACAATAGTTTGAATAAGAATGATAGGCTATCTAGTGCACCTTTTATTCCAAATAGTTGTACTTCTGACAGTATTGTTTTGAAAAGTAATTCTTTTGATAAACATGGATGTAAGGTTTGTTCTGATAAATCTAAGTTTATGAACTTTGCTCGAAACAATCTATATTGCAAACACTGATGGGATAACTCATTCACATACTACTCCCCTCCAAAGTACAAACAGAATAAGAGAAAAGCTAAACTGAGCTTTAAGTCTAATTCTAATTCTTCTGCACAATGCAAAGTGTATCGAGCTAAGGTTGCCAATCCTACTTCTAAAAAGCAATTTTAGGAATTAAATGTTAAGATGATTTGGAAATGGGTTCCAAAGCCGCGTTATGAATGGAGAGTGAAAGTCAAACCAGATGATATTCCTGAGTTGCTTGATGCTAACCGCGAAGGACCCATCCTGATATTGGTGCCTAAGCAAAACTAATTGTCTCTTTTTCAGGCCTGTCAATTGTGGGTAATAGATTTCGGATGTTCACGCCACATGACAGGATTCAAGCACCTCTTGCATGACTATGTGGAGGAGCCTGCCGGAGCAGTTAGATTTGCCAATTCTGAAGCCGAAGGCCACGTCAGAGGATATGGAATGCTCGATAACGGTGTTGTGAAGATTCAAAAAGGGTTATATGTTGAAGGACTTGATCACAACCTGTTCAGTACCAGTCACTTATGTGACATGAAATATCAAGTCCGCTTCACAACCACTCATTGCTATCTAGAGGATCCCGATGGTTACGAAGTCTTTAAGGCTGAGCGCCATGGAAATCTATACTATGTAGATTTTCCTACACTGTCTGCCACACGTCCAGTATGCCTACTAGCCAAAGCTTCCAAAGCACAATCGTGGACGTGGCATCGACGCTTACCAGAAATGAGGTTCGAAAAAGACTCAATATGTCCCGCATGTGAGTTGGGCAAAATGAAGCGAAGCTCCTTCAAGTCCAAAGCTGAATCATCGACCTCATCTGCACTGGAACTTCTTCATATGGACCTTTGTGGCCCAATGCGCACATCATCTATCAACAGAAAGAAATATGTGTTGGTAATGATAGATGACTACTCAAGGTATACATGGCTCGAGTTTCTTCGCAACAAGTCAGATGCGCCAGAGTTGATTATCGCTTTCATCAAGCGCATTCAAGTACGTCTTCAACTGCCAGTCTGAACCATTCAAAGTGACAATGGCACGGAGTTCAAGAATGACACCCTCAAGAGTTATCTTACTTTCGTGGGTATTTCACACAATTTCTCCGCAGCCTACACTCCACAGCAAAACGACATTGTTGAACGGAAGAACCGTACTCTGGTTGAAGCAGCTCGTACTATGCTTGCTTACTCGAATCTACCCATGTACCTTTGGGCTGAGGCAGTCGCTACAGCATGTTTTACTCAGAACCGCACCATTGTGGTCAAGCGATTTAATAAAACAGCATATGAGTTTATCAACAATCGTACACCTAATATCAAATTTCTTCGTGTCTTTGGTTGCAGGTGCTACATTCCTAAGAGAGAGTCAAGGATTATCAAAATTTTATAAGAAAGCGGATGAAGGATATCTCGTTAGATACTCTCTGACATCCAACGCTTATCGAATTTACATTATTCGAACTAAGACGGTTGTTGAGAGCATGAATGTCTCCTTTGATGAGAATTCTACAAGGACTTCTGGACACAATAGTTCAGAACTCGTACTTAAGGATAAAGCTTTTATTCAATCCCGAATAGAACCAGCTTCTCAAGGATCCACTTGTTCAAACTCTAACTCTACTTCATCTGAGTTAGATTTATTGTTTATTGATGCCTTTGATGATATATGTGCAGATTTTGAAAAAGGCATATCAACATCAATAACAAGTGGTACAGGCTCGGAGGTCCCTACTATATCTGAAGACATGTCTGGACCTTCCGAAGAAGTCACTGACACTTCATCTCCATCAGCTACGAGTACAAAGTTAGTTTCTGACTCTACTAATGCTAAATCTGTCTCTACAGATAGTCCTTCTAGAAACGAAGTCCCGAGCACTTCAACTGTTAGTCCAGAAGCTTCAGTATCAGAAACACCAGTACAAGATGTCCCGAGTACATCTACGGAGCAACCTGCCGTACAAGATGACAACGATGCATCAAATACGCAACAAACAGTTGAAGCCTTACCAAGCACACATCGTTGGACTAAGGATCATCCCCTGGAAAACGTGATAGGTGACGTACAATCTGGTGTCACAACACGGTCAACAACAGCTAACTTCTGCATGTTTTCAAGCTTCCTTAGTTCCTTAGAGCTAAAGAAAGCGGCTGGAGCTCTACGTGATCCATTCTGGATTTCTGCTATGCAAGATAAGCTTCTACAATTCCAAAGGAACAAGGTATGGCGCTTGATCCCACTACCTAAAGGTAAATCCGTTATTGGAACAAAGTGGGTGTTCAGAAATAAGAAAGACGAAGCTGGAGTAGTCGTGAGAAACAAAGCTCGATTGGTCGCAAAAGGGTATTGTCAACAAGAGGGCATTGACTATGATGAAACATTCGCCCCGGTTGCAAGGATCAAAGCCATCAGAATCTTCCTAGCCTATGCAGCGCACAAAAACTTCACAGTCTATCAAATGGATGTAAAGTCGACTTTCCTGAACGGCGTTCTGCATGAGGAGGTCTACGTGGCTCAACCTGAAGGTTTCGTTGATCCTCATCACCCTGATCATGTCTATGTTTTAGACAAAGCGCTTTATGGTCTTAAACAAGCACCGCGAGCCTGGTATGAAACTCTCACTAAATTCCTCTTAGCTTCTGGTTTCAAGAAAGGTACAGTTGATACTACCTTATTTCATAAAAGGCAAGGTGAGGACTTGATTCTCATTCAGATTTATGTTGACGACATAATATTTGGGTCGACAAATCCGAAATTTTGTAAGAACCTTTCAAAGAGAATGGAAACAAAGTTTGAAATGTCGATGATGGGTGAATTGAATTTCTTTCTTGGTTTACAAGTAAAGCAATTACCCGACGGCATATTTATTAATCAAGCTAAATATATAAAAGATATTTTGAAAAAGTTCAATATGTCAGATAGTCCAATCATGAAAACACCAATGGTTACTGGTACACTCTTAGACGCAGATCCCTCCGGGAAACCTGTTGATCAAAAGGTGTATCGTAGCATGATTGGATCTTTACTTTATCTGACTGCAAGTCGCCCAAATATAATGTTTGCCACATGCTTTTGTGCGAGATATCAGTCTAATCCTAAAGAGTCGCACTTATCTGCTGTTAAGCGAATCCTTAGATATCTCAAAGGTTCTCCTAATCTAGGCCTTTGGTATCCAAAGGATTCTCGTTTTGAACTAACTACCTTTACAGATGCTGATCATGCAGGATGTAAGCTAGACCGGAAGAGCACCTCTGGGTCATGTCAATTCATAGGTGACAAACTTGTAAGTTGGACTTCAAAGAAACAAAATTGTGTTTCAACATCCACTGCCGAGGCTGAGTATGTAGCTGCTGCTAGCTGTTGTTCTCAAGTCCTCTGGATGACGACACAGTTAAGGGACTTTGGATACAACTACAAGTGTGTTCCTATTTATTGTGATTCCAATAGCGCAATATCTATAACTGCTAACCCGGTACAACATTCGAAGACCAAGCATATCGATGTATGCTATCATTTCATCAAGGATCATGTAGAAAAAGGTAATATTGAAATGCACTTTGTTCAAACTGACTTCCAGTTAACTGATCTTTTCACCAAGCCATTGGATGAAAAGCGGTTTCAATTTCTCATCAGCAAACTTGGTATGTTGAACATGTCTTAGACTTTACTCATGATTCTAGGGGGAGTATTCTACGTTTTTATCTTGTGTGTTATTTTTCACCTGTTGCTAACAAGAGAGGAATCATTTTCATAAATGATTACCCTTATTTTTTTATGCAGGTTTGGTCAGGTGACAATGGCTTCTAATCACATCAGATTAGAACCCGCACTTCAGTGCTTTATTTTCTGCTTTATGTTTAAAAAAAAAATTAAAAAAAAATAAAAAAAAATAAAAAAAAATAAAAAAAAAATCCTAAGTTAAGGGGGAGAATATCTGTGTTTTTAACAGATTTTTGGATACTTAAATGCTTATCTGACCGTGTGTTCTTAAAGATTAATACTTGTGTTTTATCTTGTCAATATACTTTGTCAAGTATTCATACACATAACGGTTCAGAACATTCTATTTGACTTTGTTATTACCATGTATCAAAAGTTAAATATTTCTATGGTAATACTCACGTTCTTTGTATTCACTGTTGATTGAATCAAACGTCATTTTATGTGCTTTCAATGAAAATATGTTTATATATTGTTCATATAAACAACATTCGTTTTTGATTCTCCAGCATATTATTCTTCATGATAAAATGATATGAGCTTAATTGTCAAACTCTTTTACGTTGAGGGGGAGAATTGCATCGTCAAACATAACTGTTTTGACATCTCCGAAAGTCTTATTTTTCATGTAACAAGTGGTATTTGTGCTTACATGTACAAAAGACTGTTGAACAACATGTTTTATTAGGAAAATACATGGGATTCAGTGTGTGAGATTAACAGAACTTCCATGGATTCACGATAACCAGTGTTTCCTACCCAGGAAGTGTTCCCTGAGTGATTGAGGGGAGAAGGGTCAAAAGAATTGAGTGATGGTGTGTGAAGAGGTGAAATGGAAAAGAGAGATTGGTTAGAAGTAAGCATTAAAAGAAAGAGGGTGAGTGAACAGAGTAAAAGAATACCAGACTCTGCACCAAACCACTTTCTGAGCCGGGCATCCACATAATCTGATTGGTTTACATTCTTTGGTGACCATCATTGAAATAGGCAACTAGCCCATGCCATCTCTTGCATACAACCCCACCAGCTACTCATTCTTTTATCAAAAAGAGAATGTTTCACATTTTCTGGGGAAGCAGCACATACGCTATTGGTTCTTCATTTGGAAGATACTAATATTGAAAAAGAAGGAAAGTTGCCCCACCTTGAAACCCTTTCTCATGCACATTGAGTCTTTGTATAATTTGTTGCTGTCTCAACAAGTTTACATACTTTGAGCCAAAAATGAAAAGTAATCATCTATGCTTAATTCTTTCATACACATGCACGAGCACACAGAAATTTGTTTTCTGTTAGAACATTCATAGATAATCATGTGTTATTCGATGATTGAATGGAAGACCTGGGGAGCCAACATCAAACCAGCTCCTTATATAGTAACTTTGTGTTACTCAGTAACTTTGTGTTACTAACAGACATTCTAACTGAGTCATTTTTGGATTCAGGGTTATAACTCTTAAACTGTTTGAATTTGCAAAGATTTAAACGATTACAATTGACTATTTTTATCTGAAAAGATTGAAATAATCACTCTTTCCATCTGGGAAGACTGCTCTTATTTCCATACAGGGCTCGTTACATGAAGACTGTGCTTACGTGATGTTCATACACAAAGGGGGAGATTGTTTTAATAAAGGAGGAGATTATTTTGCAAAGTTTTGATGATGATGCTTCTCACCACTCATCAAAAAGGGGGAGAACATACAAAAAGGGGGAGAATATATTAAGAGGGAGAATATAATCTGCCTAAGATGAAGATTATCAAAGTTTTAAAGTTTTGAAGGAGAATATAATCTGCTGAAGATGAAGATTATCAAAGTTTTAAAGTTTTGAAGTTTTGAAGCTATCAACGACATATCTGAAGAAAAGTGAAGACAAGTGAAGATCTGAAGACAATTGCAAATTTTTTTAATCTTGAATCCAAAGGGGGAGATTGTTGGATCAAATAATTGTATTCAAGATTAAAGTTAAAGTTCAGGGTTTAAACTGCAATTGTGTCAAAGTTATTTAGAGGGTTTAGTATGTAATATGTTAATAGTTATTAGATATTGGGCCCAAGCCCATTAAACATTAGGAAGCCCATATGGCCTTGGTATTTAAAGTTGTGTTTAATTAGTTTTTAGGTTAACTCTGATAATATTCTAGTTTATAGCCGTACGTATTCTCTGTATTCAAAGGGTATCAAGAACACTCAAGGGTTTCATTGTTTATTCAAGGGATTGGTATGTTACTCTGATTTATATATCTCTTGATTATTATTGTGTTGCTTGATTACTTGATTGATTATTTACCAACTAGATTAAATCTGGGATAGCATATATTTGCGAATTCTGCACTTGAGCTTTTTTGGAAATTTATTTTTCTGAAAATTTTTTAGTGTAGAGTTTTTCCAATTCTTGATTCAAAAGATCTTATTAGTTGATTCAAGTGGTACATATATCATCATGCCTTACATAGACGAGAAAGGAAATACAGTGCTGACCAAGAGAGATTGCGCTTTAGCATATATGCCAGAGATTCCAGCATTAGAAGCTGAGAATGAAAATCTGAAGATTCAGAACTCATCTCTTCTTGATCAAATTAATAAGTTGAAACATGATAAATGTTTAAAGAAAGACTTTGTTTGCTCAGAATGTATCTCTAACTCAAAGATTAATTTTGCAGGAATAATTGAGTCTAAAGAAAAAGAGATCTTAAATCTTCAAGCAAAGCTGAAGAAGTCTGAAAGTTTTAACTCTAGCTCAAGCTGGTCAAGGAAGGAATCAATGCAAAAAGAGCTAGATGAACTGAGAAGAAGAGCAAACATTGCTTGTGAGACATCTGATGGGCTGAAAAAAATGAATTCTCAAGTTTTTGCTGAAAGAAACTATTTGAAAGATAAAGTTTTCAGTCTTGAGGTTGAGATTAATATGATGAAAGAAAATGCAACCCAAGACAGAGACAACATAAAAGCCCAAGATGAGATGAAACAGATTGAGAAAGAAAGAAAAGAATTTGCTAAGAAATTCTCTAATTTCTCAAGAAAAGCCTTTGAAGAGAAGAAATCATTAGAACTTAAATGTGTTAAGATTTCTCAACAAGTTTCAGACTTTGAGAAAGTTATCATTCTTGAGAAAGACAAGGCTGAGAAAGAGAGGAAGATATCTGAGCAGAAGAATGTAAATAAAGACTTATCTAAAGAAAAGAAAGTTCTAGAGACTGAGATAGCTAAGCTGACAAGAAAGCTATCTGAGTTGTCAACAAACATTCTGAAGGAAAAGAAGATGAAATCTGAGTTGTATAAGAAGTTTGATCTATGTCAAAGGAAAGAAATTGTTTGTCATCAGAGATAAAAGAACTTGAAGAGATCATGTTCAAGGTGAAGCTGACTGAGCACAAAACGCCAGAATCAATTGCTCAATCATCGAGAGATGATCTAGCTGAGTCAGAATGTTCATTCAAAACATCTTCAAGTTTACATTTTTCAAATATTTCTTATAATCCATTATTTGATTCAGATGATGGTCTTACCTCTAAATCTAAAGATCAGATTCGTCCTTCTAACCTATTCTTTGATAAAAATGTTGATGGTTCAGGTAACTTCAAGAAGAACAAGTCTCAGAAGAAAAGATTCTGGAGAAGGAAATATGAGAATATTAAAGAAAATTGGGTCTGGAGAGTTAAAGGATCTTCGGAGGAGAAGAAGACCAATAAATCATTTGTGCATACATCAAATGATAAATGGAACTATGCTTCAAAAGGTAAAACTTTTGGCAAACCTGATCTGGTTTACACTGTCAATCAATTGATCAGGTTAGCTCGAAAGAAAATTCGTTGTTCCTATTATGGTACAAATGATTTTGTTAACAAATATTATGCGAATTACTGGTATGGTTCTTACTTTATCTCTCCCACCAGAACTGCAACTAACCTATTAGGACCCAATTACCAGTGGGTACCAAAAGTTGAATCTGTGTTGCAGGCATCCAAAGTTTAAGGAGGAGAAAGAACATTGACTTCTAATTACAACAGCTTAGGACTCGATCTTCAATGACAAGAATGATGACTTCTAGACAAAGCAGTCTAGGACTCATACTTCAGAGAAAGAACTATGGATCTTGAATAATTTAGTTCAAGACTCGTTCTTCAAGGATAAAGGACTATGGCTTTTGAACAAATCAATTCAAAACCCGGACTTTAAAGTGAAAGACTATGGCTTCTAATCATATTCGATTAGAACCCGTACTTCAAAGATTTTCTTCAAATAGGATGAGCTTAATTATCAAATACTCTTCTTTTGAGGGGAAGAATTATTTTGTCAAACATCGTATATCTTTGACTTCTCAAAATCTTTATTCTTCATGTATATCTGTGCTCCTTTGTGCTTTCATGTATACAAGCCTGCTGAACAACACATTCTTTTAGGATAATACATGGGATTTAATGTGTGAGCCCAAATGAACTTCCATGGATTCACGTTAACCAGTGTTTCCTACCCAGGAAGTATTCCATGAGTGATTGAGGGGAGAGGGGTAAAAAGATTGAGTATTGGTGTGCGAAGAGGTAATATGAAAATGAGAGATTGGTTAGTAGTGAGTTTACATGCTTAAAAGAAAGAGGGTGAGAGAACAGAGTAAAAGAATATCAGACTCTACACCAAACTTCTTTCTGAGTCGGGCAGCCACATTACTGATTGGTTCACATTCTTTGGAGACCATCATTGAAAAAGGTAGTGAGCCCATGCCATCTCTTGCCAATAACCCCACTAGTTAATCATTCTTTTCTTAAAAGGAGAATGTTTCACATTCTCTGGGGAAGCAGCACATATGCTATTAGTTCTTCACTCGGAAGATACTAATATTGAAAAAGAAGGAACGTAGCCCCACCTTCGACCCTTTCTCATGCACATTGAGTCCTTGTATAATTTGTTGCTGTCTCAACAAGTTTACATCCTTTGAGCCAACATTGAAAAACAATCCTCCGTGCTTATTTCTTTCATACACATGCACGAGCACACAGAAATCTGTTTTCTTTCAGAACATTCATAGGTAACCATGTGTTATTCGATGATTGAATGGAAGTCCTGGGGAGTCTACATCACCACCAACTCCTTATATAGTAACTTCGTGTTACTCAGTAACTGTGTGTTACTGACAGGCACTTCGAACTGAGTCATTTGTTGATTCAGGGTTACCACTCATCACTTGTTTGAATCTGCAAAGATTGAAATAATCATACTCTCTCTATCTGGGGGAGACTGCTCTTATTTCCACAATTGAAGTTATACATGAAGATTGCGCTTGATTGTTGATTTGGGGGAGAAAATTCCTGGATTATTTTGAAATGTTTTGATGATGCTGATTCTCACCACTCATCAAAAAGGGGGAGAATGCAAGAATTTTAAATGTTAGATCTGAGTTTGTTTGTTCTGTTCAAGAAAGTAAGATTGATTGAAGACTGCTGAAGAATTCAAATATAACAAAGTGTCTGAACCTATCTGATTTACCAAAAGCCTGACTGAAGACGATCGTCAGAAGGACACTTCATTTAAATTTCCGAAGAAAGAGGAAGATATCTGTTTCCTCAAAGTTGTGAAGACTGTGAAAAGCTACAAGCTTTGAAACTTTCAAAATCATATCCGATACAGTTTTCAAGAGAAGTGAAGACCCGGAGAAAGCTGCAAATTTTTTTTAATCTTGAATCCAAAGGGGGAGATTGTTGGATCAGTTAATTGTATTCAAGATTAAATTGTCAAAAAGGGGTCTGTTTTGTATTAATAGTTATTTCCTTAGGGGGTGTTTTGGTAGATTTATAGTATTGCTTAGGTCATGTTGACCTACCTATAAAAGGTATTTTGTTTCTAGAATTCTGCAGTCGCTCATTTTGTTTTACACGCACAAGGTACTGTTAACACCAAGAATACACACACATAATGCTTTAACGATTATCAAGAGATCTATGACATATTGTTTTAATTTCTATTCATCTCTTGTTCTTATTGTGTTGTGTGATTGATTATTAACTAGTATCTGGGATTAACAACATCCAATCTTAATCTAGATTTAGATAGTCTAGATTAGTAGGCTGTTGAGTTAAACTTTAATTGTTTTATTTGGTTGTAAACTTCATACATAGTTCCCCGTTTTGGGATGACATACTTGGGTTGAAATGTTTCTTTTGTATTATTCAAGTTCTCTCCCTTTATAGCCGTTATATTGCCGAATTTCCGATTTTTTAAATTGCTCTAAATTTTTAGGGTGTTATACCAAGCCCCCCCCTTGGGTCACGAAATTCCAATGTTTGAACGATTTAACTCCCAATTCAGCTTAGCTAACGATAACACAATAACATTAACATTTATACCATCTAAATAACATAATTCCTAATGATTTGTTGAAAAGGTTGAGAAATAGCATTTGAAGTATGTCAAGAGTGTCTAAGCCAAAATTCGGGGTGTTACAAATTGATTTGATAATTGATGGCTTTGATGAGTTTCAATTCCCATATGGGCAATGCTAATGACACCCTCTGTAGTGCCAAAATCAAGTCAATTTATGCATTGTAAAATGAAAAATTCGGTGTTGACATAAACATGTGTGAGTAGAAAGTCAATGAGTATGGGTACACTTAGGGGATGCCAATAGCAATGTCCTTATTATTAATAATACTATACACTATAAAGTTATAAATTGGGTTTTAAAATACGGTATTTATGTAGTTTTATTTTTATTTATTGTAAGACAGATAGACTTGAGATCATGTGAGACCATGCTACTTTCATGAGACCCATGAGACCACAAAAATAACACTAAACCTTCACAACAAAAGACTGTGAAGGTATTGTAAAGGTAAAGCTTCACAATGTTTTTGCTGTGAAGGTTCGCTATTTTTCGTACCTTCACAATGAATCGCTCTGAAATTTTAGTTTATTTTGTGGTCTCACGGGTCTCACGAAAACTGGTTGGTCTCACTTGAACCCAACCCAAGACATATATTTAACTTTACTTGTTATATATCTACATTAAATGTATCAAGGTGTAATGAAAATTGTTTTAAATTTTATTTAGTGTAACATAGATTTTTTTCCCTCAAAAAATGTAACAAAATTTGAGAATTTTCTTTTTAATCTAATAAAGTATCAAAACTTTTCAATCAATGTGTTAGAGCATATATTTGTTGGATACAAGATCATGATTACTGAAGCTGAAAGCCAAGCAAGTCAAAGCTCAATGTCAATTCTCAAGCATGAAAGTCAAAGTCCGTGTAATAAGTCAAAGTCAAAGTAATTGTGTTTTGTTTCTTTATTGTTGATAGTAGGTATAAATAGTCATTGTCTTTGCTGTCTTTGAAGTGTATGAGTACACAGAGCTTATTAGAGAAGAGTTCATTGTTGTATATTCTAGTGAGAGAATGTAGAGAGAGAGTGATTGTAATCTATGATGTTTGAATCAATGACATATGATTACGAAATTGTGTTCATCTTTTTATTATGATTATTTTACAATGAGAACTTGAGAATTGGGACATTAACAATTGGTATCAGAGCAGATCCAAAGTGAAATCAATCAAGAAATGGAGTTCGACACTGTTTCATCGAGTCTTGATCGATTTTTTATTTTTGAATGTATTTTTTTATTGTAATTGGTTTGTTTGTGATCGAATAGTGTATTAGATAAATCTTGTACAGGTTTGGTACATAATTGCACTGTAATCTTCATGAATTTTTGGATTTTGTTGGTTTTGAAAGTTCACGAGTTTGAACACTGTGAAAGGATCAATGTGTACATTTGAGTGAATTTTATTGAAATTCAGCGGTTGAAATCGGTTCGAGAAGTGTTGGTGAGCAAATTATCGAAATTTGAGATCAAAATTCGAAGAATTGATGGGTTTTTTAGCCATTCAAATCAAATTTTCATCGAGATATCAAGAACTCGCAAGGGTACATGAAGAACTCGCAGATTCTGAAGAACTCGCATAGGATTTCAGGATTTCGCATCTAGATTTCGCAGATCTATTGTTTTCGCATAAACTTTTGTCTGAAATTTGCACAAGTGAAGAATTCACTTATGTCTGTTATGCGAATTGTCCAGAATTCGCTTATGTGAGTTGTGTGATTCACATATTTCGCATAGGTGTTTATACGAAAAACTAGTCTAAAATTTTCTTGAAGACAAGGATTCGCATAAGACTACCATGCAAAAAGCTTAGAATTTGCATTAGACTGTTATACGAATTCCTTAGAATTCGCGTCAGGGTATCATACGAATTCCTTTGTTTCTCATAAAAGTTTTTGAATTCTTTTCTAAGTGTTGAATTCGTGTGAGCCTGTCATGCGAAAAGTTGTATGCGAATTCTGAAGGTTCAATACATGCGAATTCTAAATTAGTCTTGTGTGCGAATTCTTGTTAGATTTATTTGTATGCGAATTTTTGATTTGTGTGTGTCTGCGAATTATGTCATTTGTAATTGTTGTGTGCAAATTATGTGTACTTTACTCTGACTTGCGAATTCCACACTTGGTGATTTTTGGAAATCTTGTTTTCTGAATTTCTTTCTAAGATTTTCTGTATTGCTTGATTTCATTTGGACTAACGATCAGTTGTCAAGTTCTTATTGAAACAGAAAGAATGGATGATTATTATTTTGTTGAAAAGTATACTACTGAAAGGCGTAAAGAGAAAAGTCAGGAACAGAAAATTTCAAAACTTGAAGAACAACATAAAGTAGACCAGCGGGTCATTGAGAGGTTCAGAGCAGAAATTGATAGACTTAATCAAATTATAATGAACGGTAGAAATAAAAGGAAGGAGATTGAAAGGAATTTGAAGAATAAGCTTAGATTGGTTGAAGAGAAGGAAAGAGAATTGGAGACTGAAAATAAGGTTCTGAAGAAGAAAATCCCTCAGATAGAAAGTGAAAATATTGAGCTGGAAAGGAAGATTTCAGATCTGGAAACTCAACTTGTCAAAATTCAGAAGCAAGATTCTGTTGGTAAGTATGAGGAGATAGTTAAAAGGTTGGCAATTGCAAATGATGAGCTTCAAAAGAAGATTTCTGATTTGGAAAGAAGATGTCAAAAGACAAAGAAGAGTTTGAAAAGGAAAAAAGAGGATTTGCACAGATATTTTCTGAGTTTTCAAGAAAATCATTTGAAGAGAAGAAAGCGGTTGAGCTCAAATGTATAAAGCTTTCTCAACAAGTGACTGACTTTTAAAAGTACATGCTAGGACCATAACGGTTCATTTTAAAAGTTTGTTGAGCATATATTTGCGTTTTATTAGTAACTCGAGTAGTGATCAAGTAATTTTCAAAATGATTTTCATATGTGGGACGAGCGTGTCCATCTTGCTCAACTACCGAGTAAATGGTAATGAATTTTTACACGTACGACTAATTGTTATAAAAAAACTTCGTGTTGAAAAAAAAATCTTATGAAATTTTTGAATGACATATTTGTTGAGTCTTTCACTTGAAAACCTTGAACTCATTAGGACTTTGGAAGGTTATGCACCCCTGGTTAAGGGTGAGGGCGTATAGAACCTTGACGGAGGAAAGTTAGGTTTTCCGACGCATGATAGCATCGTAAGCCGAGTGGTAGCGTTTGCAAAGTCGATGCATTTTGTAACTGAAGGGTGAGGCTCGTGGTATCTTTTGTTAGTGCTTGTCGTAAACTATTTGTTTCGGCAATCCTTGTTATGGGAGTTGGTCGCTAATGGCATAAGGGATGTATAGAACCCTTTAGACACCGTACTAATAACCTTGGATTTTGTGGATAGGCTCGATTAATGAAATTCGTGTATAAAGCTCTGTAGTTCGAATCTTGGTGAATCGTTAGGGGTCAACTTTCGGGTTATGAGGCCAGGAACTGTTAGTGTATTTGGAGTGTTGTAGTCCAATCTTAAGGGATTTTATATCGCATGTGGTGATTTTAAGAAGTTTAAAATGTGGTAAGTGGATATAGTTGAATGTTTTTTTCCTTGTCTAGTAAAGAACCTGTCAGTTGGATGTTGGTAATTCGACGCATTCTGGGAGTCGGATAAACTTTGGGTCAAGGACACTGCTATTTTGGAGCCTGATTGTACTCGTTAAAGTTAAGTGATGGTCCAACAACGGGAACGGTTGAACTTAGGAGTTTTGTCGATATCGGTGGTGATCGTACCTTGAATTGGTTGGATAAAGAGTTTAAAAGCGTGTAGATCTCGACTGTTGGGGAAGTATGTGTAACACCTGGAATTTCTGTAAGTTTGACCAAGAAACCATATCCTACCTTTGACTTATGTTGGAGCATCGCCTAGTGATTTTTACCTAGAGGGGTTAAGGAGTATTGCGAACGAAATCGAGCCTCGGAGCAAGGCCGACGATTGTGCCCGCGATTGTGACACCTTGTCACTCTCGTAGGTCACAATTTGCGAGGGGGGTAATACCCCGTGGTAAAATTGGGGCGATTGTGTCCAGGCGATTGTGACCAATGTCACTTTCGCCGGGCACTCTGGCGGGAGAGGTACCGAAAGATCCTAAGAGCGGGCGATTGTGACCATGTCACTCTCGCAGGGCAAGGTCGCGAGCGGGTTTTTTGGTATTAATCAGACCACAGCCGACCTTAGACTCATTTTTGTCATTGCATATTTGAGAAGGGCGATTTTCTTGAACCCTAGGTAAGTTCCATCCTTTCTCTTCATTCATTACTAGTTAATGGAAGCCTAAGATCCTTTATTACTCATTTTAGGTTATCAAGTGTTGGTGTGAAGCTCTGTCAGGATCGAATTCTTAACAAGAATTATAAATACTCAGAAACTTAATATCAAAGGAGTTTGCGGAATAACACTTTGATATTCAATGAAACAGTAAACAAACAGTAAATATGATGAATAACTTGTAAACTTGTATTGAATGCTTTAAATCACAAGATTACACACACAACCTCAATCTTGAAGAACAGATTCTTTCAAGACGAATTCTACTTCTCTAGAATTAGGAACTATGCCTTGAGGTTGATTCTCTCTCTAAACCAAAAACTTAGAATGAACTGTTATTATATCTATTCTAAAACAATTCTTCCATGAATATCTTCAGAATATCTTCCATGAATATCTTCAATCTATCCAGCTGTCATTCTTGTAATTCGGATCTCCATCTCATAAGCAGCACTAATCACCTTGGAAGTATTAACTCAAACTTGGCAGCATTAACTACTAAGCAACACTAACCTCTAGCAGTACTAACTAGCTAAGCAGTACTAACTTTGTTCAAGCAGCACTAACTTTGACTAGCAGCATTAATTCTACTAGAAGCAGTAATACCTAGCAGTATTAAACTTGAATTCCTCTGGCAGTAGTAATTCTGTACTAGCAGCATTAAACACTTAAGCTTTTCTTCAGTTCCCAACAATCTCCCCCTAACTTGACTTTTAGGAAAAGAAGTCAAGTTCTTCAGATCTTCTTCAAGATGCTCCCAAAACTCCATCATGACCTAAATTCCAGTATTTGCATCCAATCCCAAACTTTGATTAATTGTTCTTTGGATCAAATATTTAGCCATTTCTGAATTTTCAACACATCCAAGCTTCTTCTTCAACATTAAATGAAGTTTCAATCTGCTATGGTTGTATACTTTATCCATGTTGGGAACTGAAGAATTTATCAAGTATGGTTAATACTGCTGGTTCAAAGTTACTACTGATAGAAGACTTAAAGGTTAATACTGCTGAGTGTTACTACTGCTAGTAGAATTAATACTGCTAGTCAAAGTTAGTGCCGCTTGAACAAAGTTAGTACTGCTTAGCTAGTTAGTACTGCTAGTGGTTAGTGCTGCTTGGTAGTTAATGCTGCTAGAAGAAATTTAATGCTGCTGAAGATTAATACTACTTATATGATGAAGATTCGCATGAAAGGATATACATGGAAGCTTAGAGATATACATGGAAGATATACTGAAGATATGCTTATTTTTTTTAATTATCTTTTTGTTTAGTATATGTATAGAAGATACATAATAGTTTTGGTAGAGATTAATTCTAAGTGTTAATTCTAGAGAGAAAATCAACCTCAAGGCATAGATCCTAATTTTAGAGAAGTAGAATTCGTATTGGTGAGCCTGTTCATCAATATTGAGGTTGAGTGTGTAATCTTGTAACTTCAAAGCATTCAATACAAGTTTACAGTTTGTTCTTCATATTTACTGTGTTGATTTCATTAAATATCAAAGTGTTATTCCGCAAACTTCTTTGATATTGTTTCTGAGAATTATTTCTTGTTGAGAATTCGATCCTGACAAGTGGTATCAGAGCTAAACTCTCTCAGAAACATCTATTCATCATGGAAAATCTTACAGAATCAAGCAGTACTTTGGTCTCTAAGGTTCCAATGCTCAAACCCAGTGAGTTTGACATGTGGAAGATCAGAATCAGACAATATATTCTTCTCACTGACTACTCAATGTGGGATATCATTGAGAATGGTCCTTCTGAAGCTGGAAGGATAGGAGCAGATGGGAAAAGACCTCCACCAAAGACAGATGGTGAGAGGAAGATCAGACAGACAGAGATGAAGGCCTTGAGCAATCTGCTCTTGGCCATCCCCAATGAATATCAGCATCAATTTTGCAACTGCACTGATGCTCAGATTCTCGGGAATGCTCTAGAGAAAAGATTTGCTGGAACTAAAAGCATCAAAAGAAATCAAAGAGATGTTCTAAAGCAGCAGTATGAGAACTTCACTTCCTCAAAGAATGAGTCTATGACTCAAACTTTTGATAGGTTCAACAAACTCATAGGTGAACTGGCTACTGTAGGAGTAAAGATGGAACAAGATGATATCAACAGAAAGTTCCTCAGATCTCTTGGGGATGAATGGACTATGTACACTGTCTCATATAGACAGAGTGACAATCTGGAAGAGAAAGAACTTGATGATCTATACAATGATCTAAGAGTTTTTGAAACTGAGGTAGAAACGAAGAAGAAGCCCTCTGGTTATATCCACAATGCTGCACTTCTCTCAGCATCCACTGATAATACTGCCAATCCTGAAGCAGTTAGTACTGCCAAAGGCACTGAAACTATCTTTGAAGCCTTTTTGTCCAGTCATAGCAGCAATTCTTTGATTAATGATGATCTGGATCAAATTCACCCTGATGACCTGGAGGAGATGGATATTAAATGGCAGATGGCCATGTTATCAATGAGGGTGAAGAAGTTCATTAAAAGAACAGGAAGGAATAACTTCTCTCAAAGAAGAGAAGATGGAGCTAGTTTTGACAAGACCAAGGTGGAATGTTATAAGTGTCACTTGAAAGGACACTTTGCTAGAGAATGCAGGAGTGCTGTTCCAAGCAACAACCACCAACAAGCTCAGAATGGAGGCTACAATCAAAACAAGAATCCTGCTCAAGCCCTTGTTTCTCAACAAGGAATGGGATTTGACTGGAGTGATCAAGCTGAGGAAGCCATTCAGAATAAAGCTCTAATGGCAGAAGTGTCTGATCTTCCCTCTGAGGTAATTTCTAATCTTTGTACTAAATCTTGCATTGACACTGTCACAAGATACAGGGATCACAATCAGAGTATGTGTGATGACCTCAAAAGATTAGAAAAGGACAGAAGAGAGTATGTGGTGATAGTAGAGAGATTTGAAGAGCAAATCAAAGGCTTTCAAGCCAATGAACTTCAACACTCTTATGACACAAACTATTGGAAGTGGGAAAAGAATGAGTTAGAGACCAAACTGTCTAAATCCTTAGAAGAGAGTGATAGGCTGAAAGAGGAACTGTCTAAAGTTAAACTTGACATAGAAAAGTTTTCATATGCTTCAAAAGCAATGGATTCTCTTCTAAAGGCTCAGATTCATGACAAAATGAAGCCTGGTATTGGATACAACAATACACCTCCTCCTTACAACAACAATTATATCTCTCCTACTTCAGACCTGTTAGAAACCAAGGAGAAAAAGGACTTATCTGAGAAATCCTTTAAGATAGATCCTTTGGATGAAGTAGTAATTAAGGATTTAACTGAGAAAGAAGCCAGTGAGTATAGGGATAATGATGTGAGTAAAAAGATCCCATTAGAAAATAACATTATCACCAATGAGGGATGTGGGAAAATCTGGGTAAAGTCCAAGGAGATAGAGAAAACAAAAGGAAAGGATAACAAGGTCCATTACAAACAAACCACAGTTGTGAATCCTGGATCTTGTAAACAGTGTGATTGCAGTAAAGCCAAGAGCCTAAATTCTGGTTTAAAAAGAGGAAATCAAAGAAACTGGAATAATCAATGGGCTCAGAAACAAGGAGTTGATCCGAATAAATTCAATAGACCAAAACCTTGTTTCATATGTGGCAAGTTAAATCATTTGGCTAAGTATTGTTACTTTAACCCTATTAACCAACAGATGAACTTTCAAAGATTTGTGCAAAAACCTGTTGGTTATAGGAAGGCTGGAAAGAAACATGTGATAAAGAAACATGATGAAAGGAAAGGCCCCATGAAGAAAAAGATTTTAAAAGAAAGTGTCAAAATGTGGGTGCCTAGAAACACTTAATCTGTTAGTACTGATGACAGGTTTAGAAGCACTAAAATTGTTAGTACTGCTAACATGGTTACTACTGCTACCTGTGTTAGTACTGCTGAAAATATTAATGCTGCTAATACTGTTAGTACCTCTTCAAAGGTTAATACTGCCAACACAGTTACTGCTGCCAACACAGTTACTACTGCTAACAAGGTTAGTACGGCTAAGCATGCAAGTGCTGCTAAGGCAGTTAGTACTTCTAAAACCAGTACTGATTCTAGCAAAAGTATTTCCAAGCCTATTATTGTAACAAAGTACTCCAAGAATGAGGAGTTAAAGTTCAAAAATCTTGTCAAGAAAGAATGCAAGTATTTTGATGAGAAAGGGGTACCCAAGACCACTTTGGCTTGGGTTCCTACTTCATACTAACTGATCTATCTTATGTGCAGGGCAACCAACAGCTAAAGGGAAAGAGCATATGGCATGTTGATAGTGGTTGCTCTAGGTACATGACAGGCAACATGTCATGCCTTCAGGATTTCAAGCATATCAATGGAGGACATGTTGCTTTTGGAAATGATCTTACTGGTGGTAAAATAAGTGGCAAAGGTAATGTCACAAAAGGTAAGATGACATTTGAGGATGTCTACTATGTTGATCAGTTGAAGTACAACCTGTTAAGTGTATCACAGGTTTGTGACAAACAACATAGCATATTATTTACAAACACAGAGTGTATGATCCTTGCTCCAGGGTTCAAAGTAGTTGATGAAAGCATGATACTACTTAGAACTCCAAGAAAGGACAATGTTTATTGTCTAGATATGGACAATGTTGATAGTGATTCATCCCTGAACTGTCTTGTTTCAAAAGCTTCTGTGGATGAATCCTCTCAATGGCACAGAAGGATGTGTCACATGAATTTCAAGACTATGAACAAACTTGTTAAAAACAATCTTGTAAGAGGTTTACCTTCAAAAGTATTTTCATGTGATGATCATTGTGTTGCTTGTCTTAAAGGCAAACAGCATAGAACTTCTCATAAGACCAAAGAGTTAAATTCTATTTCTTCTTGTCTCCAGTTACTGCATATGGATCTGTTTGGTCCTACAAATGTTATGAGTATAGGCAAGAAATCTTACTGCTTGGTTATTGTTGATGATTACTCCAGATTTACTTGGGTATATTTTCTAAGGACTAAGGATGAGACAAGTGGACTTATCAAATCCTTTATTCTAAGAATTGAAAACCAAACTAATCAAAGAGTAAAAGTCATTAGATAAGACAATGGAACTGAGTTTAAAAATCATGATCTAAACACCTTTTGTGAAGAGAAAGGTATTGAGAGACAATATAGTGCTCCTAGGACTCCTCAACAGAATGGTATTGCTGAAAGGAGAAATAGGACACTAATAGAGGCTGCTAGATCTCTGTTGGCTGATTCAAAATTGCCAATTACCTTCTGGGCTGAAGCAGTTAATACTGCTTGTTATGTCCAAAATAGAGTTCTAGTGGTCAAGCAAAAGAACAAGACCCCATATGAGCTTTTAAATAAAAGAAAACCTTTCATTGGTTTCTTCAAACCTTTTGGGTGTCCTTGTACAATTCTCAATACCAAATCTCACTTAGGTAAGTTTGATAGCAAAGCAGATGATGGATTTCTTGTTGGATATTCATCTCAGAGTAAGGCCTACAGAGTTTTTAACTCATCTTCTGGAATAATTGAAGAAAGTGACAATGTCAAATGTAATGAGAACACACCAAATCCTGTTGGGTCTGGACCTCAGTGGCTATTTGACATTGATTCACTAACTAATTCTTTTGGTTTCAGTAGTGATGATTATACAGGAACAGGAAGTGGAGGATCAGGGATCACACAAGTCTCAGAAAGTATATATAAATCTGTGATATTTCCCTTACCCACAGTGAATTCTGTTGAAGACTGTGAAAAGGAATCATCTACTGGACCAAGTCAGAGTGAAGAAGAAACTAGAGATGAGGAGACTCAAGAAATTAAAGAATCAGAAGTGGCATCTGAAAACACTTCAGTTGAGTTGCATGACTCTAATCTAGAGGATGGACTGAATGAAGAACCTAGTCATAACACCAGAGTTCAAAAGAATCATCCTCCACAGCTGGTAATAGGAGATATCTCTTCTCCTATGATGACTAGACATCAAAGCAGGCTTCAAGAAATGCAAGATCAACAGCATACAGTCCTTTCTTGTTTTCTATCCCAGCTTGAGCCTAAAAAGGCACATGATGCTATGAAAGAATCTAGCTGGATAGAAGCAATGCAAGAAGAACTGTTACAGTTCAAGCTACAAGATGTATGGGATCTAGTAGACCTTCCTAAAGGTCACAGAGCAATTGGCACAAAGTGGATTTTCAGAAACAAGAGAGATGAAAGAGGTATTGTCATAAGGAACAAAGCAAGGCTAGTGGGTCAAGGATATACTCAAGAAGAGGGTATAGATTATGAAGAAGTTTTTGCACCTGTGGCTAGGATAGAAGCAATCAGATTATTCCTAGCCTATGCTTCTTACATGAACATCAAAGTCTATCAAATGGATGTAAAAAGTGCTTTTCTCTATGGCTCAATTGAAGAAGAGGTATATGTCTGTCAACCACCAGGGTTTGAAAACCCAAGCTATCCAGACAGGGTATACAAATTAAAGAAAGCACTTTATGGGCTACATCAAGCTCCAAGAGCATGGTATGACACTCTGTCATCCTATCTCTTGGAAAATGACTTTGAAAGCGGAGTCATTGATAAGACTCTATTTATCAAGAGAAAGAAGAAGGATATCTTGCTGGTCCAAATATATGTTGATGACATTATCTTTGGATCTACAAGAGACAACATGTGCAAGGAGTTTGAGGATCTAATGCATCAAAGGTTCAAAATGAGTTCCATGGGGGAACTTACTTTCTTCCTTGGACTCCAAGTTCAACAGAAGTCAGATGGCATCTTCATCCGTCAATCCAAGTATGTGCAGGACATTCTAACCAAGTTTGGTTTCTCAGAGTCAAAACCTGCCAGCACACCTATGGAAACACACAAGCAAATAACAGCAGATCTTGAGGGGGAGGATATGGATGTGCATCATTATAGATCCATGATTGGCTCTCTCATGTATCTCACAGCATCAAGGCCAGATATAATGTTTCCAGTCTGTGTATGTGCAAGATTCCAAGTTAGGCCAAAGCAATCTCACTTTCAAGCTGTTAAGAGGATATTCAGATATCTCAAAGGGCAACCCAGATTGGGACTTTGGTATCCTCATGACTCACCCTTTGACCTAATAGCATACTCAGACAGTGATCTAGGTGGGGCAAACTTGGACAGAAAATCTACTTCTGGAGGATGTCAGTTTTTGGGTGCTAGACTAGTTTCATGGCAGTGCAAGAAACAAACCACAGTATCCACATCTACAACAGAGGCAGAGTACATAGCAGCTGCAAGTTGCTGTTCTCAAGTCTTATGGATTCAGAATCAAATGTTGGATTATGGGGTAACCTTTCTACACACTCTAATTTTTATTGACAACAGCAGTGCTATTAGCATTGTTAATAATCCAGTCAAGCACTCAAAGACAAAGCACATTGAAATCAGGTATCACTTCATAAGAGACTGTAATGAAAATAAACTTATTCAAGTTGTAAAAGTCCACACTGATAATCAGTTTGCTGATCTATTCACTAAAGCCTTTGATGTGGGTAGATTCACTTTCTTGGTAACTAGTGTGGGAATGATCAACTCTGAATAAGCCCCTTCTCAAAAAGTGGTTTTATACCTGTATATTTTTATTCTTGGTGTTACTAATCTTCTTTTCCAGGATATGCATAGCAGTACTCAGTGTTTCACAAGCTTAAAGGAGTAAGTTAGTTAATACTGCTAGTAGTTAATACTGCTAGTTAGTAGTTAATACTGCTAGTCAGTTAATACTGCTAGTAGTTAATACTGCTAGTAGTTAATACTGCTTTCAGTTAATACTGCTTTCAGTTAATACTGCTAGTAGTTAATACTGCTCTCAGTTAATACTGCTAGTAGTTAATACTGCTTTCAGTTAATACTGCTAGTAGTTAATACTGCTCTCAGTTAATACTGCTAGTAGTTAATACTGCTCTAGGTTAATACTGCTTATGTTCCGAATACTATAAATACTCTTTGCCCGCCTAAAAGCTTATAACGACTCTCTGCATACTATTTACTTGCGCTCTAAATCCTTTCTCTCTCAAGCTCGAAGCTTTCAGGCACGTTGTTCACTAAGATCAATGGCATCCATGACATTCATCGACGAGCACAATGAGATCGCGATGCTACAAAAGCCAAAGCAAGCTGCAGGATTTCATCAGATTGTGGATTTCCTCAAGTCAAGCCATATTGCTCATGCTCTTATTGTATCCCCTACAATCTATATCGAGCATCAAAGGCAGTTCTGGGCTAATGCCACCATTGTTGCTGAGAATGGTGTGCAAATGATCAAGACAAGAATCTGTGATCAATCACTAACAGTTACTGAAGAGGTTATTCGCATCAGTCTACGTCTAGACGATGCCTCTGGTATCACTTCTATCCCAAACGATGAACTGTTTTCCAATCTTACAAGAATGGGGTATGGAGGCCCATTGGGTGTTTTCAAATTCTCTAAAGCTAAATTTTCACCCCAATGGCGTTTCTTTGTCCATACTCTTATGCACTGTATCTCCAAAAAGACTACTGGATGGAGTGAGTTCAGCAGCACTATTGCTTATGCTTTGGTGTGCTTGGCCACTGCCAGAAAGTATAACTTTTCTAAAATGATTTTCAGTGATCTTGTCTCAAACATGGGAAACAAAAAGAGCTTCTTTATGTACCCCAGGTTTGTTCAAGAAGTTATTACTCATGAATTGACGGATATACCTCAACCTGTTGGGGTATATGTACCTAAACCCCCCAAAGGCAAGGTTTTCTCAAATATGAGAAGATCTGCTGGGGACTCTGAAGGAGTTGACACCCCATTGTTCTCTACAATGATGGTGGTGTCCCAAACCAATGAAGGTATGGCAGCAGGGTCAAGGCCCCCATTAGACCAACCCACTGCTAGCCAATCCCAACCTTCCCTCTCAAAATCTATTCCCCAGTCCCTTCTTGAAAAACCAACCTCTCCTATCACCCAAACTTACAAGAGGAAACAGGTAAAAAAGGCTCCTTCCCTTCTTGTACCATCATCCCCCAAGCCTTTAAGCCCTCTATTGGAGCATTCTCCAGTAGAGAATATTCAAAGGGAAACCAACAGGGTGTCTCCCAACCCAAAGGAGGTGCTCTCTGAGGAGGAGATAGAGCATATGGGTGATGAGGCTGCCACTACTCCTGCTAGCACAGAGGAGGAAAGTGGTAACATAAATAAGACCTCCCCCATGGCAACTTTGAATGAGCAATCATTCGAAGGACCCTGGTGCCAAGAAACCACGGGGGTGGATAGTGCTTCTGCTAGGCAGAAGACTTCCACTACTAAAAGATCCAATGATCCTTCAAAGGAGGGTAACACTTCTAGAGAAGGTGAGGACATATATAGTTACCAGGAATTGATGGAAACCATGGGAAACATCAACCTAGATGTTATGAAACAAGGAAAAGAAATAGAGGAGATGAAGCTGGTTATCCTGTCCCAAAAAGTTCAGATTGCAAAATTGAAGAAGATGGTGACCAGGCTGGTTCAAAAGAAAAGAAAGAAACAGTTTGTACTCAAAAAGAGGGACCAAGTTCAAGATTCTTTCAACAAGGGGGAGAAGCATGAAGGGGAAACTGTTGAAAAGAAAGCTGAAGTTGAGGGGGAGACAGAGGAAGAGATGGAAAAAGAAACAGATACTGCTGCTGAAGTAAAAGTAGCAGCAGAAACTAAAGCAGCAGAAATAGGGCTCTCTGTGGAAGAAATGGAGATAGCAGAAACTTTAGTCAAAGCAAAGAATGATACTCCTAAGGCTACTCAAAAGGCCAAGGGAGTAGTTATCAAAGAAGGAGGGATCTCAGAGAAGGAAAAAGAGAAGGAAGGTTTGAAAGAATCAAAGGGAAAAGGAAAAGAGAAGATGGTTGAAGCTGAAATGCCTCCAAGACAGAAGTCTCAGATTGAAATGGATGAGGCAATAGCAAAGCAGTTGCAAGACCAAATGGAGAAAGAGGAGCAGTTGCAAACAGAAAAGGATAGAGAACTGGCAAAGATTATGGCCAAGAAGTTAAATGCAGAATACCAAAAGAGTTTGAAAGAAGTAGCTCAGACAGCAGCTCAGGTCAAGAAACTTCAAATTAAGAAGATGCCTATTCAGAAGCAAAAGCAGAAAAGACAACCCTCCAAGACATTTTTGGCCAATCAGGAAAGAAGAAAAATGATAAACTTCCTGAAAGGTGCAATTGGTGTTAAGGGAGAGATGTTTATCCACATGGCATACTCTCAGGTTGAAGAGTCGTATAACAAGGAAATGGCCAAGCTCCAAGGGAATTCAGCACAAAGGGAGGAGGCTGAGAGAAGGATGAAAGAGAGACATGATCTAAACATCCAACAACCATTCCCTGAGGAAACCACACCCTCCAAAGAAGAAGCAGAAGAGAAGAAGGAAGAACCTGGAAGTGTTGGTCTAGAAGCCAAGTCTGGAAAAAGAGTGAAATCAATTGCTTCAAAAAGGCAGTTGAAAAGGCCTAGGGTGGAAGAAACTGAAAAGGAAGCAGAACCTTCAGTCACATCTCCAACAGAGCCAGTACAGAGTCCAGAGCAGGTCACTAAGCAAACAGATGAGAGTATGGATCCGTACATGACAATAGTGGAACCTTTGAAAGCTGTTCCAATCTCTATGCAAGCTCCAGAGATCATATTCTGGGATATTCTGAGAGACAATGGAAAGAATTTCTTCAGAATCAAGAGAGCTGATGGTTCATTTGAAGCTTATTCAACATGGGGGAAAGTCATCAGAAGTTGTTCAAGAGCTGATATGGAAGAACTATATAAAGTTGGGATAAAACTTTATGAACCTGTGTTGAAAGGTACTGAAGAGAATCTTCTCAAAGTGACATTGGAATACTTGTGCATGATGTTTGAGCCTGAAAGAGTGCACCATAGGATTAAAGATCATATGCATGAGTTCATATTCAAGAAGATTGACAAATGGATACTGTTTGACAACTGTGGAGTATACATGATTACTATTGACAATTGTTATCATGAATACTACCTGGTGGACAAAATCTATGAGCATAGCAAGGAGAAGTTAGAAGGGATGCTTAAAGCTACACTGGTATGTACAAAGGATTCAGAGATGGCAAAGATTGTGGTGAGAAGAACTGTAAATCAAAGCTTGGGCCTAGATCCAAATTTGGGAAATTTAACCAGAGGTGTTGAAAGCATCTTGAAGATTAATTCTGAAGAACTTGACTTCTTGTCCTAAAAGTCAAGTTAGGGGGAGATTGTTGGGAACTGAAGAATTCATCAAGTATGGTTAATACTGCTGGTTCAAAGTTACTACTGATAGAAGACTTAAAGGTTAATACTGCTGAGTGTTACTACTGCTAGTAGAATTAATACTGCTAGTCAAAGTTAGTGCTGCTTGAACAAAGTTAGTACTGCTTAGCTAGTTAGTACTGCTAGTGGTTAGTGCTGCTTGGTAGTTAATGCTGCTAGAAGAAATTTAATGCTGCTGAAGATTAATACTGCTTATATAATGAAGATTCGCATGAAAGGATATACATGGAAGCTTAGAGATATACATGGAAGATATACTGAAGATATGTTTATTTTTTTTAATTATCTTTTTGTTTAGTATATGTATAGAAGATACATAATAGTTTTGGTAGAGATTAATTCTAAGTGTTAATTCTAGAGAGAAAATCAACCTCAAGGCATAGATCCTAATTCTAGAGAAGTAGAATTCGTATTGGTGAGCCTGTTCATCAATATTGAGGTTGAGTGTGTAATCTTGTAACTTCAAAGCATTCAATACAAGTTTACAATTTGTTCTTCATATTTACTGTGTTGATTTCATTAAATATCAAAGTGTTATTCTGCAAACTTCTTTGATATTGTTTCTGAGAATTATTTCTTGTTGAGAATTCGATCCTGACAATCCACTAGGAAGTATTCAATGTGATTTCTATCCAAAGTCACAGAATATACTCCACTAGTTTCATACAAAGTCCAATTGGTAACTACTTGAAAAACACTCCTTATGATCTCCTCCACTTCATCAGGTTTGAACATCATACACAGATACTCCATCACCAGTTTTGTAATTGAAATCCCTGGAGCTTTCAACTGATCTGCATACAACTTCATCCCTATATCAAACATTTCTTCAATATCAGACCTTGAGCATGTTCTAACAATCTTGGCCCAAGTACTGTAGACTTCATACTTTTCATCTTTTCTCTTCAGTCTGATATACTCCTTGCCATCTACTTCCAAAACATCCCAGTGAATGACTTCAGGAGGTTTAACTCCTACAGGTTCTGCTACAATTGGTTCAGGCACTTTGTCCATCACTACCATGTACATTTTGACATCCTCAGTACTTGCAGGTTCTTTCATTTTAGATGACTCAGGTGCCTCTTCTTCCACTAATCTAGGCTTCTTTGTAGGCTTTCTCCTGGCAATCATCTTTGTTCTTTTTAAAGTCCTTAGACTTTCACCAATTGTTGCTTCCTTCTCTGGAGTTTCTTGCTCATCAGGGAATGGGTTTTGTAAGAAATCATTGCTTTCTTTCATTCTTTTCTCCATTTCAACCCTTGCAAGATCATCCCCTTGAAGCTTTATCATCTCAGCATCATACATCTTCTTGAGCTTCTCAAAAGACATCTTTGAAAACATCTCTACCTTGACACCTACTGCACCCTTGAGGAAAGTAATCATTTTCTTTCTCTTGAGCACCCAGGTATGTCTTTGAAGGTTGTCTTTTCCTTGCAGCTATTTTGATCTTAGCAGGCTTCCTCAAAGATGTGGCTTTCTGCTTGGCTTGTTCTGTTGCTAACCTTTCTTGATAGGCTTTGTTTAACTCTGTAGCCATTGCTTTAGCTATCTCACTATCCTTTTGCACTTGCATGGTTTCTGCTTCTTCAAGCTCAGCCTGTATCTTCCTAGCTAGAGCTTCATCTGATTCAATCAGCTTCTGCTTTTTCATTGGTTTATCAGATTCAACTAGCTTTGCCTTACCTTTCTCTTTGCCCATCACCTTGTCAATTCTAGAGTTCTTTGCTGCATCACCTCTTTCTTTTATGACAACTCCTTTGGCCTTTGAGGTGACCTTGGGAGTATCATGTTTTTCTTTGATTATAGTTTCTGCAATTTCAAGATCTGTGAGCACTTCTTTCATTGTTTCTGCTGCTTCCATTGGTTCAGCAATATTAACCATTTCTGCTGCTCTGCTTGAACCAACAGTATTAATGGTTTCTGCTGCTACTTGTGTTTCTGCTTCTTGTGCCACCTTTTCTGCAGTTATTTGCTCCCCCTTAGCTTTTGCATCTTCCATATTTTCATCAGCTTCTGACTCCCCCTTTTTGGGAGCATCAGTCACTGGTGTCCTCCTTCTGAGTACAAATTGCTTCTTCTTCTTTTGGAGAAGAAATTTCCTTACCATTTGCTTCAAGTTGAGGATCTGTTCTTGTTGTGACAGAACAATGAGTTTAAGCTCTTCAATCTCTTGACCTTGTTTGATCACATCCATATTGATGTTTCCCATGGTTTCCATCAATTCGTCATAGTTATATCTGTCCTCACCTTCTCCAGGAGTGTTACCCCCTTTGAATGATCATTGGATCTTTTAGTAGTGGAAGCCTTCTGCCTAGCAGAAGCACTATCTACCCCCTTGGGTTCTTGGCACCTGGGACCTTTGGATGATTGCTCACCCAAAGTTGCCACGGGGAAGGTCTTAGAGATGTTACCACTGTCCTTCTCTGTGCTAGCAGAAGTAGTGGCAGCCTTCTCACCCATATGCTCTTCCATCTCCTTAGAGAGCACCTCCTGAGGGTTGGGAGACACCCTATTGGATTCCCTTTCGATATTCTCTATTGGAGAATGCTACAATAGAGGGCTTAAAGGCTTAGTGGGAGAAGGTACAAGAAGGGAAGGAGCCTTCTTAACCTGTTTCCTTTTGTAAGTTTGGGTAATTGAAGAAGTGGGCTTTTGAAGTAGAGACTGGGGAATAGATATAGAGTGGGAAGGTTGGGATTGGCTAGCAGTGGGATGGTCTGAGGAGGGCTTTGACCCTGCTGCCATACCTTCATCAGTGTGGGACACCATCATCATTGTGGAGAACAATGGGGTGTCAACTCCTTCCGAGTCCCCAGCAGATCTTCTCATGTTTGAGAAAACCTTGCCTTTAGGGGGTTTAGGTACATATACCCCATCAAAGTGAGGTATATCCGTCAATTCATTAGTGATAACTGCCTGTACAAACCTCGGATACATGAAGAAACTCTTCTTGTTGTCCAGATTTGAGACAAGATCATTGAAGATCATTTGAGAAAAGTTGTATTTTCTAGCAGTGGATAAACATACCAATGCATAGGCAATTGGATTGCTAAATTGGCTCCAGCCAGTTGTTTTCTTAGAAATACAATGCATCAGGGTATGAACAAAGAACCTCCATTGGGGTGAAAACTTAGCTTTGAAAAACTTGAAAATCCCCAATGGGCCTTCATACCCCATTCTAGTGAGGTTTGAAAACAAATCCTCATTTGGGATAGAAGAAATACCTGAAGCATCGTCTAGACGTAGACAGATGCGAATAGTCTCCTCAGTAACTATCAAGGGTTTGTAACCCACCCTTGTCTTGATCATTTGGACACCATCTTCAGTAATGATGGTGGCATTGGCCCAGAATTGCCTCTGATGCTCTATGAAGATGGTAGGAGACACAGTGAGAGCATGAGCGATGTGGCTGGACTTCAGAAAGTCGACTATATGGTGAAAACCTTCAGCTTGTTTTGGCTTTTGGAGCATCGCGATTTCATTGTGCTCGTCAATGAACGCCATGGATGCCATTGAACTTGAGTGTTCTTGCCTGAAAACTTGGTACTTGAGAGAAAAGGGTTAGAGCACAAGTGAACAGTATGCAAAGAGTCGTTATGAACTTTTTAGGCGGGGAAAGGGTATTTATAGCCTGTGGATTATAAGCAGTATTAACCCTTAAAATTTAGTGAAAGCAGTATTAACAGTGAACATTATTAACTGAAGGCAGTATTAACTGAAAGCAGTATTAACTGAAAGCAGTATTATCTGAAAGCAGTATTAACTGAAAGCAGTATTAACTGAGAGCAGTATTAACAATGCACTGGCAGTATTAACAATGCACTGGCAGTATTAAAAATGCACTGGCAGTATTAAAAATGCACTGGCAGTATTAAAAATGCACTGGCAGTATTAAAAATGCACTGGCAGTATTAAAAATGCCCTGGCAGTATTAAAACTGTACTGGCAGCATTTACTACACTTACACTTTTTGACACCATCCTTTTACTCATACTTTTTACTACTTTGTTCATCCCCTGATCCTTTTCTTCTTGATCCTTCATGATCATTACTCCCTCTGGAGTATTACTAACTTCAACCTGAAACACTTAAACACACAGGTTAGTAGTATCATGCTCAATGAAATCTTCCAAAGGCAACTTATCTTTTAACTCATGCCCTGAGCATTTATTATTACTTCCCTCTGAATCAAATGCAACATGTCCTCCATCAAATCTTTTGAAGAATTTGAAGGCAGTCCATGTTACCTGTTGTGTGCCAAGAGCAACCACTATCTGCATTCCAAATGCTCTTCCTCTTGAGCTTTTGGTTGCCCTGCACACTTGATAAATATGTTAGTCTTGGAGGGAACCCAAGCCAAAGTGGTCTTGGGTTGTCCTTTCTCATCAATATAATCAGTAAGTTTAGTCTGGATGAGTTGTTTAGGAATCTCATGGCTGGAATACTTTGGCAAGATTATAGGCTTAGCAGCATTACTACAAGAAGCAACACTAGCCTTGTTAGCAGTACTAACTTGGTTAGCAGTACTAACTGAGTTAGCAACACTATTTCTGTTAGCAGCACTATCTGGGATAGTAGTACTAACAGGTTTCTTTATAGTTGGAACCCAAACCTGAAAAAAGTTGTTTGCTTTCTTTGTCTTTAAATTACTCCTTGGCTTATTTGGAGTATTTTTCTTTATATTAGCAAACTTGTTCTGAGCATGACACTTTTTAGGTGCTCTTTTCTCAGCCATTTGATTCCTTCTTTGATTCCTATAACCAGAAGAGTTTTGTGGTTGTCTTTGAAAAGTGACTCTTTGGTTAATAGGATTGAAATAACAGTATTTGGCAAGATGATTCAATTTGCCACAGATAAAACAAGGTTTTGGTCTGTTGATTTTACACAGATCAATCCCTTGTTTTTGTGCCCACTGATTATTCCAGTTTCTCTGATTTCCCCTTAGTTTATCATGTTTTTGGGGCTCAGATTTATTGCATGTACACTGTTTGCAAGGGACAGGATTCACAACTGTGGTCTGTTTGTAATGGACCTTACCAGACTTTCCCTCTGTCTTCTCTATGTCCTTAGATTTGACCCAAGTTTTTCCACATCCCTCATTGGTGATAATGTGATTTTCTAGGGGAATCTCACAACTCACAGTGTTCTCCTTACTCTTATTATTAGAGTACTCTTCTTCAGAGTATGTTTCAACCACCACTTTGTCTAATGGATCTACCTTAGTGGCTTCATCAGACAATTCCTTCCTATTCTTAGTCTCTAGCAAGTCTGATATAGGAGGGATGTAATTGTTGTTGTATGGTGGTGGTGTCGTGTTATAGCCTATTCCTCTTCTAAGTTTGTCATGGATTTGAGTTTGGAGCAAAGAGTCCATTGCTTTAGAAGCATTTGAAAATTTCTCAATATCCAGCTTGGCTTTCTCAAACTCACCTTTTATCTTCTCATTCTCCTCTTCTTTCTGTTTCAGCTTCAACTCATACTCATCTTTCTCCCACTTCCAGTAGCTGGTGTCATATGAGTGTTGGAGTTCATTGGCTTGGATACTCTTAATCTGTTCCTCAAAACTCTCAACAATTATTACATAGTCTTTTATATCTCTCTCTAATCTTTTAAGGTCATCACTCATTGTCTGGTTGTGATCCCTGTATCTTTTAACAGTTTCAATACAGGATTTAGAACAAAGATTAGATGTTACCTCTGTAGGAATTTCTGAGCTTGAAGACTCTGAATCTTTAGCCATGATGATGTGATTTTGAATGTAGGTTTCTGAGAATACTAGCTTTGATACCACTTGTCAGGATCGAATTCTTAATAAGAATTATAAATACTCAGAAACTTAATATCAAAGGAGTTTGCGGAATAACACTTTGATATTCAATGAAACAGTAAACAAGCTCAATCTTGAAGAACAGATTCTTTCAAGACGAATTCTACTTCTCTAGAATTAGGAACTATGCCTTGAGGTTGATTCTCTCTCTAAACCAAAAACTTAGAATGAACTGTTATTATATCTATTCTAAAACAATTCTATACATATACTGAACAAAAGATAATTACAATTAATAAAATATCTTCAGAATATCTTCCATGAATATCTTCAATCTATCCAGCTGTCATTCTTGTAATTCGGATCTCCATCTCATAAGCAGCACTAATCACCTTGGAAGTATTAACTCAAACTTGGCAGCATTAACTACTAAGCAGCACTAACCTCTAGCAGTACTAACTAGCTAAGCAGTACTAACTTTGTTCAAGCAGCACTAACTTTGACTAGCAGCATTAATTCTACTAGAAGCAGTAATACCTAGCAGTATTAAACTTGAATTCCTCTGGCAGTAGTAATTCTTTACTAGTAGCATTAAACACTTAAGCTTTTCTTCAGTTCCCAACAAGCTCACAAGTTCTCAAGTTCAAAGACTTCTTCATAAAGATTTTTTCTAGGGTTTAGAATAAACTCATTGTGAGTTCATACTTCCCTGTCTTAAAACTTTATACACATCAAAATGCATTTTGACTTCTAAGTATCTCCTTGCTTACATGGTCTTTGTTGGTGAGTTTTTGACCTAACTTGGTATTTTGGAGATTCTTAGGGTTTCTTACCCTTTCGTAAAAAAATAAAGGAACAATCTATGTCTTGGAATTACAAATATGAATGTCTTCACATTTTGATGAATAAATGTTCAACTTATGGCATTTTAGCCAAGTTCATGTTTTAAGTATATTATGGACATTTTGGTTGAAAGGGTTATTTATAAAAAAGATAAATGGTTTCTTACACTTGAAATGTTTACTCGGTAAGGAAAACATATTTGGAAATGAAAAGTGTTAGATTATAATTGTATTCAAGATTAAAATAGTGGGTCATTTGTGTAAATGTTGTATAGTTTGAGGGTTTGAGTTGTAAAGTCAACTAATGTTGACTTAATATAAATAGTAGGTTTCTTTGTAATCTTGTAGGAATGAATGCGCAAATTGGTAAGAGCTTTCACCGTGAGAAACACACAAATACACACACAATGCTTAAATTGTAAATCACAAATAGGGATATGACACATTGTAATTCATGTGATTAGTTAATAAAGATTGTGTTCTTAATCTTTGTGTGAAATCGTATGCTAGTAAAATTGGGATCACATTTGGTATCAGAGCTAGAATTCAACAATTTTTGAGAAAAACGAGTTCATATCTATTTCTTGAAGTTCTTGATTGATTTTTGCGATAAAATGTGTTTTTGGTAGAATTTTGGTCGAAAAGTGTTATAGAATATCTTTTTGTGGTTAAATTGAACTTAGAAATCATTTTTGATAATCAATTTGTGATTTTTGGCTATTTTTCTTTAAACGATGTCGAGTCATTGTTTGATCGAGATGTATATGTCTGAGTGTGAATTTGAGTTCTAGATTGAATTGGATTGATCTTGATACTAATCTGTTCATTATTGTGAAGTTACAGTCGCTGATTCGAAGAATTGGATTGAATTTTGGTCTAAAATCGAAATTTTAGAAACATATCTAAAGAACTCGCAAGATTTGTTGTTGTCGTACAAAGAACTCGTAGGACCTTAAATTCGTAGAAAGAATTCACATAAAGATCATCTAAATTCATTAAGTAGAGAATTCGTATCACTGTAATGTACGAAATGTTGTAGAATTCTCATAATATTTCTTGACAATCATCTAAGTGTTGGAATTCGTATATATCTTCATACGAAAAACAAGAATTCGCAGAAGTGTGTTGAGCGAAAAGTTGATTTTTGAAAGATAAGGCAAGAATTCGCATGGGGTTGATACAAATTGCACAGAATTCACACATCTGAGTGATGCAAATAATGTAGAATTCGCATATTAGAGTGATGTGAATTGCCAAGATTTCGCATAATTTTTCAAAAAAATTTTAAGTCCAGAATTAGTATGAGATGCGAAATGTTTGTGATTTTTCAAAATCTTTCTAAGTAAATGATTCACATCCTCTCATCATACGAATTCATTGTGCAAAAAGCTTTGGTGCGAAAAGTTTATGTTTCAAAGTTTCTAAGGTTGGAATTCGCATCATAGAGACGTGAGAATTGTGAAGAATTCACATAAGGATTTATACGAATTGCTTGATTCTAAGTATTTCTTGCCTGCGAATTCTAGACTTGTGCGAATTGTAAGCTTGCTTATACGAATTATGTGAATCATACGAATTCTATCACTTGGTTCATGCGAATTGCTATTCATTCTTAGTGTATGCGAATTCTGTACTTAAGGTTTCTAGAAATTTCAGTTTCTGAAAATTTTTAAGTCTTTCTTTCTTTTATCTCCATTTGTTGAATTAAAAGATCAATACTAGATAATTTTTGTGTTTGCAGATTTCATAAACTCATCATGTCTAAAGAACTTCTTTCCTTGAGTTCTCGATCCAAACCTCCGGTACTATCTATCGGAGAGTACTCTCAGTGGAAAAGGAGGATGATTCAGTTCTTAAATCATAAGAACTACAACTATATGAAATCCATCACAGAAGGACCAGTTCAACCTGTTGTCACTGTACCGGGCCAAGATGCTACAGATACCTCTACTGAGATTCCTGTAAGATATTTGCCGAAGCCATATCAATACTATAGTGAAAGGGAGAAGGAACTGCACAAATCAGATGAAGAGGCTCTCATCTATCTCACCATGGCCATTCCAAACGATATATACAATAGAGTAGATAGTCGAGAATCAACAAAAGCATGTGGGATGAGTTGGAACGACAGTTTCAAGGTACAGAAAGATCAATTCAGGCAAAGTTGAACCAAAGCATCAATGCATACGAGGGATTTCATGCTAAGGAAGGGGAAGCTCTTGTGGACACCTATACAAGGTGCAATGTGATACTGAACGACTTGAGGAGAAACGGGATGAACAAATCCGTATCTGAAATCAATTACAAGTTCTTCAAGAACTTGAATCCCCAATGGAAGAGCTATGATATCGACATTCAGATGACCAAAGATATGGCACAAGAGGACGTCAATGACATCTTCACTACCCTTGCTCAGCATGAGGATGAGGTCAAACTTCTGAATGATGAAAAGAAGATTGTCAAGGACTCTCTAGCTCTATTAGCTGAAAGAACAAAGGGTTCAAGTTCAAAGACCGTCTCTTCCTCAAAGTACAAGTCCAAGAGATCTAAAGCTTTCCTCACAGAACTTAGTCAGTAAAGTTCTGAAGAATCCTCTGATGAAACTGAAGTACATTTTGATGATGACATACAGAAGTTTGCTGAAAACCTGGCCCTCATCACCAAGCAATTCCGAAAGAGCTTTGGTAAGAAACATTTCTCTAAGTCAAAGTATGAAGGGTACAAAAAGGACCGATTAGAAAAATAAAAGCCGAGGTATGGAAAGAAAGAAGGAAAGAGAGAAGAGAAAAGGAATGAGAAAAAAAGAAGAGAAAAAAGAAGAGAAAACTGAGCCCAAATATGGCAGGTGTTACAATTGTGGTAAGCCTGGCCACTTTTCTAAAGACTGCAAGTTTAAGAGGGTGAAAAACTCAGAGTATTATGCCAAGAAGTCCTTATTAGCAAAGAAGGCAGAACAAGGTAAAGAGTTGATGGATGAGGAAGAAAATTGGTTCTTTCAAAGTTCTGATGAAGAATCAACTCACTTCACTCAAGTCTGCATGATTGCCAAGATCAATGATGAAGCAGACACTTCTTCTGAACAATCTGAATGTAACTCTGAGGTAAATACTCCTTATGACTCTGAACTTGTTGAATCTCTCATGGCTCAGATTCAAAATATGGAAAAAGAATTTGAGAATTTAAAAGGCAAGGTTAGCACTGAACGACAATTAATGATGAGTTTTCGTGATGAAAATGCATTGTTAAAGGTTGTTGTTGAGGACAAGGACTCAGAAAAAGATGCCTTGAAGAAAGAAAAGGAAATTTTAAAATCTAAAATTGTGGAGATTGAAAGAAATCTTGTTAATTTAAATTCTGAAAAAGATGAAGTTAAGATTAAGTTTGAAGCTTGCTTTCAGGAGCAAAATGAAGCATAATGCAAGATCAAACAACTAGAGGATTTGAACTTAAAGAGAGGACAGCCTGAGCAAACGTTGAATTTACTAACAAACAAACTCCAAGATGTCCGATTTTATAATGCTAAGACGGGTTTGGGTTTTGATGAAAATGATCTTTTAAAGAAAGCCCCCGAAAACTTGTATAATTTTGATAAATTGGGGTCAAAACCAAAGAAAATCCTGGATATTCATGACATTCGTTAAAGCCGAAACTCTCATGTCTGACATCTCTTCTAAAGGTAAAGAAGTGATAGATGATGATACGTCGAGTTGTGCTGATTCACATTTAAGTTTTAAATCTGTTGTTTTTTCTTACAATGATTTGAACAAAAGCTATAAAAACAGGAAACCTGAATTTGTTGAGTTTCAATCATTATTTTCTACACCATCACCAACAGAATCGGCCAAGAATGACACAAATATACCTGAAACTCAATGTCAGTATGATGAATATGAATCAGACACTGATGTTGAGAATCAGACTCCAGTATCTAAATCAGTCACTTCTGAATCTCCAAAACAGATTAAGATTGATGAGTGCTCAAATGTCATGAATTCTAGCATTAAAACTGATTTTGCAAAGAAAATGACTGAGGAGATTTTTGAAAATATGATGAATGCTTCAGATCCTGTTCCTATTCTTGAGAAGTTAGACTCAAACTCTGTGATGAATCAAACATCTGATTTTGAGAAACAAATCAAAGAGCTACAAAAGACCTTTGAAGAGTTGGAAGATGAGAATTGTGATCTCAAATTCAAACTTGACAAGTCTTTTGAGGAAAACAGAGAACTCTCCAAAGAGTTAAATGATTTGAAAGCTGATTTGTTTAAGCAAATTTTAAATGAGAAAAAGATGTTTGAATCTCAAAAAAGGAGTGTTCATTCAAATCCAGAGTTTGACACTAATACTTCCAAAACCTCTGTTGTTTATTCTAAACCTCCTGAATATCCTCCAAGCATATTTGAAAAAGGTGAGTCTTCTGGTACTTTAAAGAAAAATTCATCTTCTAAGAAGAAAACTAACAAGGTTTCATTTCCTGTTTCAGATCTAAAAGGAAAAATGACAAAGGAGAATGGGTGAAGAATGAAAGTGAAAAGAAAGATGTTAAAAATGAATGTAATGTTGCCAAGAGTGTTGTTCTGCCATGTACAAGTTCAAGTGAAAATAAATGTCAAAATTGTATGAATGAATGTACTTAGTTTAATAAATAAAAAATGTTGACATTTGCTCACAAGAACTTGATGTGCAAACACTGTGGTGACAATGCTTTTACATCTTATACCATTCCTCCTAAGTCTAAATTTGTTAAAAAGGCATCTCGAGCTAAACCTGTCTCCAAATCCTCAACACAACACATTAAAGTGTTTCATGCTAAGAATGCTTATCTTTCTAACAAAATAAATTTCATGAGCTTAATGTTAAAATGATTTGGAAATGGGTACCAAAGCCTCGTTATGAATGGAGAATAAAGGCTAAGGTAGATGATATTAATAAACTGCATAAGGCTAACACTAAAGGACCCATTTGGATATGGGTACCTAAGAAGAAGTGATTTGTTCTTTTTTGCAGGCCTCACATCTGTGGTATATTGACTCAGGATGCTCGAGACACATGACTGGATTTAAGCATGTTTTACATAATTATGTTGAGAACCTGCAGGAACAGTGAGCTTCGCCAACTCTGAGCTAAACGGTATAATCAGAGGACACGAATCATTGAAAAACGACACTGTGACAATCAAAAAAGTATTGTTTGTAGAAGGACTTGATCACAATTTATTCAGTACAAGTCAGTTCTGCGACAGTCACTATCAAGTTCGGTTTACTGTCGATAGTTGTTTCATTGAAGACAAGGACGATTAAGAGATTTTTAGAGAACAGAACGTCATGGTAATCTATATGAGTGAACTTTCCAACACTTTCTGCAACTAGTAATGTGTGTCTAATTGCCAATGCATCAAAAGCTGAAAGTTGGACTTGGCATCGGCGCCTGTCTCACCAGAACTTCAAAGCGATAGATCAGTTAGCGAGACATGGCATAGTCAAAGGTCTACCAGAAATGAGGTTTGAGAAAGATTCGCTTTGCCCCACTTGTGAGATAGGAAAGATGAAACATAGTTCACATAATGCAAAGACGGAATTTTCTTGCTCAACACCTCTTGAACTTATTCATATGGACCTTTGCGGCCCAATGCGTACTTAATCCATCAACGGGAATAAATACATACTTGTGATGATAGACAAGTACTCGAGATACACTTGGCTGGAGTTTCTATGAAACAAATCAGACACACCAGAACTCGTCATTGCCTTCATAAAAAAGATCCAGGTTCGACTTCAACTGCCGGTCAAAACCTTGTGAAGTGACAATGGCACAAAATTTAAAAATGACACTCTTCAAAGTTAACTCGTATCGATCGGGATTTCACATAACTTTTCTGCTGCCTATACTCCTCAACAGAACGGCGTGGTCGAAAGGAAAAATCAAACCCTGGTTGAAGTGGCGAGAACGATGTTGGCATACTTTGGTCTTCCAATGTATCTCTGGGCTAAAGCCGTTGCGACTGCATGCTTTACTCAGAACCGTACCATAGTGGTTAAAAAGCACAAGAAAACAGCGTATGAGATTATAAATAATAGAAAGCCGAATATTAAATTTCTTTGCGTTTTTTGTTGCAGGTGTTACATCTTAAACGACCGTGATAATCTTGGAAAATTAGACAAGAAAGCGGACAAAGGCTACTTTGTAGGATACTCTTTGATGCCTAAAGCCTATCGGGTCTACAACAAACGAACCAAGACTATCATGGAAAACATGAACGTGTCGTTTGATGAATCATCTACATTGACTTCTGAACACAGCAGTTCAAAACTCAAGCTTAAAGTGAAGGCTTCTATTCAAGACAGAATAGAACCCGAATCGTCAAAGACTAATATTTCTGACTCAACTAATGTCACATTTGAGTTAGATTTACTGTTTCTTGATGCATTTATGGATATTTGTGGAGATTTCAACAAATCAAACATATCCGCATCAACTTCAGAGATCCCGGTCACAACTGAAGATATCTCTGGACCTTCTGAACCTATAACTACAACTTCGTCAGGTACATCTACACCTGTTATTTCTGATAATACTAATTCGAATTCTGCATCTGCAGATACAGATTCTGGAAGAGAAGTCCTGAGTACTTCTTCTGCTCTTCCAGAATTACTTCATTTAGAAACAAATGTACAAGATGTCCCGAGTACATCTTAGGTTTCCCCTGCAATATATGATGAACACGATGATGACAACACACAGATATCTGTTCAACCACTTCCAAGCACTACACGATGGACAAGAGATCACCCTCTACATAACATAATCGGTGATGTACACAGTAGTGTTAAAACGCAGGCGGCATCTGCAAATTTCTGTCTCTATTCAAGTTTCCTTAGTTCCCTAGAGCCTAAGAAAGCATCAGAAGCCTTGCACGATCCTGATTGGATTCTAGCCATGCAAGACGAGCTTCTACAATTCGAGAGGAACAAGGTTTGGCGAATTTTCCCACTACTTGAAGGAAAATCGGTTATTGGCACCAAAATAGGTTTTCAGAAATAAGAGGGATGAAACTGGAGTAGTGGTTCGAAACAAAGCTTGCCTATTTGCAAAGGGTTATTGCCAACAGGAGGGAATTGATTATGACGAGACATTTGCCCCTGTAGCACAGATTGAAGCTATTCAGATCTTCTTATCTTATGCAGTCCAGAAGAACTTTACAGTCTATCAGATGGACGTAAAGTCTGCATTCTTGAATGGGATTTTGCATGAGTAAATCTATGTTGCTCAAACCGAAGGATTCGTTGATCCGAAACACCCAGATTATGTTTATGTACTAGACAAGGCACTATACGGATTAAAACAGGCACTGAAAGCTTAGTATGAAACGTTAACTCAATTCGTACTCGCTTCAGGGTTTAAGAAAGGTACAATCGATACAACCCTCTTTCTGAAAAAGCAAGGTGAAGATATGATTCTAATACAGATTTATGTGGATGACATTATTTTCAGTTCTACTAATCCTAAATTTTGTAAAAACTTTTCCAAAATCCTGGAATCTCGTTTTGAAATGTCAATGATGGGTGAACTGACATTTTTCCTTGGTCTTCAAGTAAAACAGTTACCCGAAGGCATTTTCATAAATCATGCGAAATACATTTGAGATATCCTGAAAAAGTTTAACATGTCTGAAAGTTCAGGGATGAAAACACCAATGGCAACGGGAACACTTTTAGATGCTGATTTGTCTGGTAAATCTGTAGATCAAAAAGTGTACCGTAGCATGATTAGTTCATTGTTGTACTTAACGACTAGTAGACAGAATATTATGTTTGCCATGTGTTTCTGTGCTAGGTATCAAGCGAACCCGAAGGAATCTTACCTAGTCGCTGTAAAAAGAATTCTTAGGTACCTCAAAGGAACTTCCGAGTTAGGCCTTTTGTATCCTAAGGGTTCAAGTTTTGATTCAATTGCCTATACAGATGCTGACCACGCAGGTTGCAAATTGGATCGAAAGAGCACATCTTGATCTTGTCAGTTTCTAGGAGACAAGTTGGTTAGATGGACGTCAAAAAACAAAATTATGTTTCTACATCCACTACCGAGGCTGAATATGTAGTTGCTGCAAGCTGTTGTTCGCAAGTCCTCTAGATGAAGACAAAGTTGAAAGATTTCTATTTACTGCGATTCCAAGAGTGCGATAGTAATAAATGCCAATCCAGTGCAACACTCAAAGACTAAACACATTGATGTACGGTACCACTTCATCAAGGATCATGTCGAAAAGGGCGACCTTGAGATGCATTTCGTGCAAACCGACTACCAATTAGTTGACCTTTTCACTAAACCGTTATATGAAAAGAGGTTCACCTTTGTAGTCAGCTTATGTTGAATGCCAGTCCATGATTCGAGGGGGAGTGTATCTTACTTGTTTCTTTACATTGCATGTGCTTTTGGAACTTATTAACAGTTTCTATTATTCATCATGTACTGACGAAGGTGGAATCATTTTTACAATGATTACCAAAATCTTTTATTTTGCAGGTTGATTTCAACTGACTATGGTTTCTGGTTACATCAGATCAAGACCCATTCTTCATTGGTAAAATTAAATTACTATTCTCACCAGAGAATATGTAATCATGGTTTCTGAATACCTCAGTTCAGAACCCGATCTCAAATGTTTTTCTTCCCGATGCTATATCTTTTAGGGGGAGGAGATATAAGAATTTCATTAGACATTGATTATTATATTTTTCTGATAACTTGAATTTTTACAGATATTGAGTGGAAGAATATCTGAAGTTTTGTCAAGGAAGCTTAAATGAGAATATTCATTTTAGGGGGAGTTAAGATTCCTATATTACAGGTATATATTTCTGAATCATAAACTCAATCACTTGTTGAAAGAAGGACATTTTTCACTTGTGAAAAATGTTTTTTAAATGTTCAAACCACTTCCCATTCTTAAAATTGTTTTCATGAATTGAGAAGTGTGTTTTTAACTGATTGTGATTACTTTGATGACTATCTGACCATGTGTTTCTAAAAGATTAATATTTGTGTATTATCTTGTCTATATACTTTATCAAGTATTCATACACACACTAGTTCAGTACATTTCTTGAACTTGTTATTACCATGTATCAAAAGTTTAATCTTTCTATGGTAATACTCCCGGTTGTATTCAATGTTGATTAAAAACATTGAGATCAGATGTCATTTCATTGTTATATGTGATTTCATTGATAACATGTTTATATTTTGTTCATATAAACATCTTACGTCTTTGATATCCCTTATTATTTTTTCTCTATGATAATTTGATCTAATTAAATCATTGTCAGATTCTCAAAACATTTCTATTCATTTCATGATATTCATTCATTCAAATTGTTTTGAGAAATCTTAAATGTTAAATTGCTCAAATTTCATTCTTATCTTTATGAGCATACATACACTGACTATGATTTCTTGCACTTAAATATCAAGAAAATCATTGAACAACACATTCTTTCTAGAAAAATATTGTTTTTCCCTATTTCAAGTTCTAATCAATCACAAACAATCAAGATGAGAATTCCAAATCATATTCATTGATGAAATTCACAAATTACAAACTTTCTCTCACTACTCTCTCTCTAGAATAATGAAACAATATGCTCTTCTCTAATCTGCTCTCTCACTTCTGAATTCGTGTGTGTATGTTTACAACTGATTGATCCCCCTTGATTACAAAGACAACAAAGGTATTTATACCCTTGACAATTACAAAGGAAAAACAAAATACAATTACATTGACTTTGACTTTATTAACAAATGACCTTGACTTTGCTTGAGAATTGACTTTTCCTGCTTTGACTTCTTGATCTTTTGTCTTCAATCTTTATGATCTTGAATCCAACAATTATGTGCTCTAACATTCTCCCCCTTTTGATCAAGATCATTACTAAAAGATTTAGCAATGCGATCTTCTCTAATTAAGCTCGATTGAAGTAACTCCCCCTTTTAACAATCTTTATCTTCTCATGAAATCTCCCCTTTGATACAAACATAATTTCCAAACTCCCCTTAACACAATGAAATTTCTTCTTTGATAAGCTTTGTCTTCAAAAACTTTCAGCAATCATCCCAACGTCTGATCTTCAAAAATAGTAACAATCTCCCTCAAGATTATAAACAAACCTCTTTCAGACATTGAAGGAAATTATCTTCATTTACAACTCTGAATGTTTTCTCCAACTTTCTTCAAATAAAATTTCTTCAAAATCTGCTTGCTTTCGAAATTCTTTGAACTTTCGCTTATCATCTTTGAACAAACTTCAATTCTGAAATATCTCTCTCCATATCCAATACAAATACTTCTTTCCGGATAATTCTTTCGACTTTAACATTTCTTTGAAATATACATTTCTTGATCTTCTCTCCCTTTTTGATGATTAGAGCATCTATATCATCAAAACTTTTATTCCAAGAAATGTCTTTGACCATTCTGATATGTCAAACTGAGCCTCTAATTCTGTGATCCATAACCAAGTATTCATCTAGATATTTGCAAATCCAGACAAAATAAGAACATGTAACCCCTGAATCAACAAATGAATCAGTTAAAATGCCTGTCAGTAACATGAAGTCACTGTGTGTAACGAATACACAATATAAAGGAGCTTTTGTGATGTTTACTCCCCCAGGGCTTCCATCCAATCATCGAAATAGCAAAAAGGCAATTTTCTATGAATGTTATGACAAATAAACAAATTCTTTGTGTGTTCGTGCATGTGTAGAAAGAATTAAGCATGAAAGATTGCTTTTTAAGGCTCAACATAGTGTAAACCACTGAGACAACTGTAGATAAACACAGACTCAATGTGCATGATTGAAGTGCGAAGGTGGGGCAGACTTCCTTCTTTTTCAATATCCAAATTTTCCAAATGAAAACCAGATAGCATATGTGCTGCGTCCCCAGAAAAATATGAAACATTTTCTTTTTGAGAAGAAAATGAGTGGTTTGTGGGGTTTAAGCAAGAGTTGGCATGGGCTAGTTTCCTGTTTCAATAACGTTCACCAAAGAATTGTGAAACGCTGGTAATGTGGCTGCCCGACTCAGAAAGTAGTTGGTGCAGAGTTTAATATTCTTTTACTCTGTTCTCACACCCTCTTTCTTTTAATCATTAAGCTCACTACTAACCAAACTCTCTTTTCCATTTTACCTCATCACACCCACACTCATTTCTTTTAGACTCCTTAGACTCAATCTCTATGGATTAACTTCTTGGGTAGAAATCACTGGTTAACGTGATTTCATAGAAGTTCAGTTAATTCCTAGCATAAAGAACCCATGTAGTCCTAAAAAGCATGTGTTGCTCAGATGATTTAGCTTTATCAGTTAAAGATCATATACAAATGACAGATGAATGTAAGCTCATAAAATATAATCATGAATATTTGAGCATTTGAAACATTGAAGTATTTTCAAACAAGTATATGAAATGAATGAATCATGAATGCAAAAGGCTTGTTTGAAAATCTGACATTGTATGAAAAATGATCAGAAATGAATGATATAACAATCAAAGCTTAAGGTCAATAATAATGGATATTGTCTATACGAAACAAAAATATAGACATTCTTGAAAAATCGTTTTGAAATGAAATATCGCTCAAAATTCTTTAAAGTACAAGCGGGGTGTCTTACCATCGAAAAATTGTTTCAATTTAAAGACATGGTAAGAACAATTTGATCAAAAATTAAACTGGTGTGTGTGAATACTTGAAAGTATGTAGAAAAGACAATATGCAAGTATTTGTCTTTGGAAACACACGGTTTATTTATCAATTAAGCACAAAAATAAAATGAAAACATTTAAAATCACACTTCCAAATTATAAAATCTGTTTAAGAATCGAGAAGTGGTTTGAACATTTCAAAACATGTTTTCTGTATCTGAAAGTTGTCCTTCTTTCAGATATATTTGAGATTAAGATAAGAAATTTACCTTTTAGCTTCGTCTTAAATCTCATGAAGTCATGCTTATGTCAAAATGATATAATCTTTTAAGCTTCTCTCATCCTGCACAAGTCTCAAAGTCTAGTCAAAACAAATTTATTCACAAATTTATTCGAAAAATAAAATGAGATAAAGCAGTAAAACGATTAAAGTACGAATTCTGATCTGAAATAATCAGAAGTCATAATTCTTTACTCCCCCTGAAAATATGCATCTGAAATTTATCCGGAAAAGGCACATGATAGAGATCTACAACTCCATTTGAAGTGTAGTTCATCATATCTTCCGAATACATATTTCCAGAAAAACTTATGTACTCCCCCTTGAAGGTTGATTTCCTCATTTGAGTATATGAGTACAATCTCTTATCAGCCCGGGAGTAGTATCTCTTTTGATCACTAAAGTACGAGTCCTAAACTATTGTGTTTAGAAGTCAAACTCCGTTGAAGTACGGGTCCTGAACTGATTTATTCAGAAGCCTTCGCTCATCGGTTCTCTTACTCCCCTTTGACTTGTGGTGCCTGCAACATAGAATCAATCTTCGGTTTTGGTACCCACTGGTATTTAAGTCCATGTGTACCCGAACAATCAAGATGAGAATTCTCTATTTCAAGTTCTAATCAATCACAAACAATCAAGATGAGAATTCCAAATCATATTCATTGATGAAATTCACAAATTACAAACTTTCTCTCACTACTCTCTCTCTAGAATAATGAAACAGTATGCTCTTCTCTAATCTGCTCTCTCACTTCTGAATTCGTGTGTGTATGTTTACAACTGATTGATCCCCCTTGATTACAAAGACAACAAAGGTATTTATACCCTTGAAAATTACAAAGGAAAAACAAAATACAATTACATTGACTTTGAATTTATAAACAAATGACTTTGACTTTGCTTGAGAATTGACTTTTCCAGCTTTGACTTCTTGATCTTTTGTCTTCAATCTTTATGATCTTGAATCCAACAATTATGTGCTCTAACAAATATACATGAGATTCAGTGTGAGAGCTTAAAAGAACTTCCATGGCTTCACGATAACCCGTGTTTCCTACCCCGGAAGTAATCCTTTGGGTGATTCAGGGGAGAGGGGTCAAAAGATTTGAGTGTTGGTGTGTGATGAGGTAAAATGGAAATGATAGATTGGTTAGAAGTTTGCTAAAATGTTAAAAGAAAGAGGGTGAGAGAACAGAGTAAAAGAATATCAGACTCTGCACCAAATTCTTTCTGAGTCGGGCAACCACATATTCTATTGTTTCACAATTCTTCGTGAACGACATTGAAATAGGCAACTAGCCCATGCCATCTCTTGCAAACAACCCCACCAACTACTCATTATTTTCTTAAAAAGAGAATGTTTCATATTTTCAGGGGAAGCAGGATATAATCTATTAGTTCTTCACTTGGAAGATATTGATATTGAAAAAGAAGGAAAGTTGCCCCACCTTCGACCCTTTATCGTGCACATTGAGTCTATGTATAACCATTGTTCTCTCATTGGTTTACATAATTTTGAGCCTAAACAATAATTATTGTGCTAATTCTTTCATAACACAAGCACGAGCACACAGAAAATCTATTTTTCTGTCAGAACATTCATAGAAAATACCTTGTGTTTTTCAATGATTGAATGGAAGTCCTGGGGAGTGAACATCACCTCAAGCTCCTTACATTGTACATTTGTTGTACATAGTAACTTTGTGTTACTGACATGCATTTCTAACAGTTTCATATGCTGATTCGGGGTTACCACTAATAATTTGTCTGAATTTGAAAATATTCGATAAAAACATTCATGAATTGACGGCTCATTATCAGATCAGTTAGGGGAGAATGTTCATATCTTACCAAAGGAGGAGATTGTTGTTCATGAACATTGTGCTTATTGATTATTTGGGGGAGATCAATCAAAGACTGTGCTGACATTGAAAAAGTTTTGATGATTCTGATTCTCAAAATTCATCAAAAAATGGGAGAATTTCAGAATTTCAAAGTCAGATTTCAGAAATGGGAGATAGTTTGTAATGATGAAAGAAATGGCAAGAGATATGCAATGAAAGGGAGAAGTTAAAGTTAGATAATTGATTGAGAAAGTGAAAGATAATTCAAGATTTGAAAGTCAAAGTGAAAGCCCAAGCAAGAAACGTCAAAAGAAAAAGACGTTTGAAGTTTTCCAAAGAGAGAGAGAGAGAGAGAGTAATTTGAAAGCGCTATCAAAGTCAAATTAAAATCAAAAGCTTGATCAAAGTGATAAAGTTTTGAAGACTTCAATGATTGTGAAGAAAGTGTTAAAGTTGTTGGAAAAGCCAAAGGGGGAAATTCACTTCAGATGTTCAAGATGTTAAAGTTCATACAAATCGTTTGTCAAAGTTTTCAAGGTTTAAAGCTGAAGAAAATTTTTGCTGAAGATCATTTCTGAAGATAGGAAGAAATAAAGATAACTGTAAAAAAAATTTTAATCTTGAATCCAAAGGGGGAGATTGTTAGATTAGAATTGTATTCAAGATTAAAATAGTGGGCCATTTGTGTAAATGTTGTATAGTTTGAGGGTTTGAGTTGTAAAGTCAACTAATGTTGACTTAGTATAAATAGTAGGTTTCCTTGTAATCTTGTAGGAATGAATGCGTAGATTGGTAAGAGCTTTTACCGTGAGAAACATACATATACACACAATGCTTAAATTGTAAATTACAAATATGGATATGACACATTGTAATTCATGTGATTAGTTAATAAAGATTGTGTTCTTAATCTTTATGTGAAATCATATGCTAGTACAATTGGGATCACAAAAAGATAGCCTTATGATTCATGTTTGGGCTTTGTATTTTGTTATCAGCAGTTAACCACAGAAATGTGATTTGAGAAATAAATGGTGTTATAAACTATATGTTTGACTATAGTTGGTCACAGATGAAATTGTGACAAGTCTAGACTATTACTAGTGGATCCATAGGTATAGAGTAGACTTATGATTGGGGATAACTCCCGTTTGTAGCTAGTTGAGACATTGGGCACAAGGGTGGCAACTTGGTACATTTATGTGGGACCGGATACTAGCCGTGGGTCGTAAATGTAAATCCTAGTGAATGAGCATGACTAAGGATCATTGGGTGCCTTACCCCACATCTTAGTACGAGCTGGCGTGTTCATGGCCTTGATCCTAGTATGGTGAGCTCAATAACATTGGAAATTGGCTTACTTTGTGTTCCGCCAGAATCCTTGGAAAATCGGGTCTTCCCGTCATCGCAAGATGTAATTTGGTCTGTAAGGTCATTATGTGTTATTCAAATTTTTTACAAAGGCGTTTGGGAAAACCATATTTACTTATGTCGTATTTAACTTTCTTATCGAATTGTCATATAAACTGTATGTTCTCACTAGCTTTAAGCCTAACATTTTTCTCAAATGATGTGTATAACGTGTTCCCTTAGCGGCGGGTCGTCAAGGGGTTGAGTGAAGAGCGTGGTCTCTTGAGGGCATTTTTGGATGATAGATTATTTGGGTGCTTGGCGTTTAAAAAAATTTATTCTTTTTGGTATTGGGTTGACAACCTATGTAATCTAGATAGAAATGGTTTAAATTAGTTTGTTGTCGATTTCCCATGCATCTTATACAGGTTTTGTAAACGCATACACTTTTACCTATTTTGGGTGGTTTGCTCCAAATACAAATGTCATATTGCGGAATTTTCAATTTTTAAAATTATCCGAATTTTTAGGGGTGTTCCAAGTTGGTATCAGAGCTCTAGATTAAGTGAACTAGGCATGAATGTAAGATGTCTAGACTTAGACTGAGATTATTAAGTAGACATTTGTGAGATCGGGTAGAACCTCTAGGATGGTTTGGTCTCAGAGTCTACGGAAATTATGCTAATCGAGAGTTGTAGTGACGGCAACGGGAAGTCTTACGTACTATATATTCATAATTTCACTTAGCTAACGTTATTATGGGGATGTTTTACGTGAGTGTACTGTTTTACGGTTGTTATGATTATTGGTAAATGTAATAGTACGTTTCTATCGTGCTTTATTTTGTGAACCTTCCTCTTACTCTTTCTCGTGCATATGTGACAGTCATTACTCCATTATGGTGAACACTCGTAGTCGGCCTTTAGGCGACGGAGACCTACGTGATGATAGTTCGTCCAAGCGAAACCCGATGGTTAGGACGCCGACTTTTGTCCCTCCTGGTATGCCGCCGTTATTCACTGGGGAGGTGGAGAAAGTGCCTAGAGTGGAATTGGCATCCACAAACCCGTTTGTTCAGGAGGCAAACCCTCAAGATGACATGATGTCCAACGTCATGCAAATGATGACGTCGGATATGGAGCAGCAGGAAGTAGGCATAGAAATGGGCCCCGACCCGTCGGGGAACCCGGTCCACCCGCCCCGATTGGGGATGGGGATTCCCCGCTAAACCGGGGATGGGGATGGGGATCCCCGTTTGTCTCAAAGCGGGGATGGGGACGGGGACGGGTATCGCACTCCCCGCCCTGCCCCGTCCCCGTTATATATTTTAATTAATATTTAATATATATTATTTATTTAAACTAAATCGGTAATTCATAATTTCCTATTTCCTAATTAGGTTTATAATATAAAATTGTTATTTTTTGGATGTTAGTATGTATTTTGGATGTCAATCAAAATACAATTATTATATGATGTTGTGATTTTTTATACTAAATTAAATTTCTTTCGATTTTAGGTTTATTGGAAATATGTGATATTTAAACATGTGCGGTGTCTCATATATTTGATTTAAATAGCTTATATAAACGGAAAAGAAAACCCCGTTTCCCCGATAGGGATCCCCGTTCCCCGTTGGGGATGGGGATAGGGATGTGATCATATTCCCCGGCGGGGACGGGGATGAAGATGAGGGATGGGGGACGGGGATGGGGATTGAGGTCTCCGCCCCATCCCCGCCCCATTTCAATGCCTAGCAGGAACAGGCGTTTCTGAAGATATTGGAGGACCGTGATGCGACCTTCAGAAGGCATGAGGCAGTGGAAGAGAATGTGTTAGTTGGTTCTGCTGGCACCGGGAACATAATCAGGACTGAAGAGCACAAGGTTGTTGGCACTCAGAAGAGTGGAAAAAGTTGTTCCTATAAATCCTTTCTAGGTTGTGGACCACCTGAGTTCTCTGGTTCTGAAGATCCGGTTGCGTACGTAAAGTGGATCCAAATAGTTGAACAAGCCTTTGGTTCATCTGAGTGTGGAGATGACCAAAGGGTAAGATTTGGTACTCAACTGCTCAGGGATACGACGCTCACATGGTGGAATGTCATCAAGTCCACCCTCTCTTCTACCGTTTTGGCCCAACTAACTTGGGGCGAATTCAAAGTGAAAATATTGGAAGAGTACTGTAGTGAGATGTCCATGGACCGTATTGAAGGTAAGTTCCAGTCTCTTGAAAAGGGAAACCTGACGGTGAGTGAGTATACCCGTCAATTCATGGGAAAGCTGGGTTTGGTGGGGCATGTGGCCTCAACTGAAAAGGAGAAGGTTAAGGCTTATCTCGAAGGCCTACCGACGGACATGATGTCAATGGTCTGTAACTCTAAAGCCTCTAACCTCCGGGAGACAATTGAGGAAGCTCAATTTATGGAAGAGGTCTATGCAAGAGGCAAGCCAGAGAAAGCCGTGGTAGTAACAGACAAGAGGAAGTAGGAAGGCAGTTCTGGACCACCTAAGAAGAATCGCCCATTGGTTGGGAATCGAAATTTCAACAACTGTCAAGAGGCACGGTGGTGCCATAGGTGCCCAAGAAAACACCATGGCAACTGCAATCCCAATTTCACCTCTTGTGCCAAGTGTGGTAAGACCGATCATCTTACCAAAGGTTGTCCGATCAAGGGGATTGTCTGTTTTGAGGGCAAGATTCCGGGACATTTTCGAAAGAATTGTTCGAAGTGGAAGACGGGGAGCGCCCCAGAGAAGAAAGAGAACCCTCCTAGAGGTCCTGGCCGAGATTTCCAGATGACGGCCGATGAGGCCAAGGCATCCACCAACGTGGTATCGGGTACGTTTCTTCTAAACTCCATACCTGCTCGTGTGTTATTTGATTCCAGTCCTAGTTTCTCTTTCGCGACAGATTCTTTTTAACAAAAGCTTGCCATGCCTACTAGTAGCTTAGTTGATGCTTTAGTGGTAGAAATAGCAAATGGTAGTCAAGTAGTGGTTAGCGGTTTTTTGAAGGATTGCTCCATTGACATCGAGGGGAAGAAATTCTCAATAAATCTAATGCCCATGGTTATCGGTGTCTTCGATGTGGTAGTCGGTATGGATTGGCTGGTGGACAATCATGCCGAAATCCTATGCTCCATGAAACTAATCCGAATCCCTACATTGGAGGGTGACATGGTGGTAGTCTATGGCGAAAGGAGGAAGGGTGATGTAGCGGTTATCACCATGGCTAAGGCGCGAAGGCGCGTAGTGAAGGGATGTTCGTCTTTCCTAGCATACGTAGTCGACGCCAAGCTGGAGAAGAAGAAACTTGAAGATGTAAAGGTGGTACGCGAGTTTCCTGACATTTTTCCGGATGACTTGCCCGATTTACCACTCGATCGTCAAGTAGAATTTCGAATAGATCTTGTACTGGGAGAGAATCATATTGCTAGAGCCCCTTACCAGTTGGCGCCATCAGAGATGCAAGAAATGATGGCTCAGCTCCAAGAACTACTAGAGAAGGGGTTTATAAGACCGAGATCGTCGCCTTGGGGAACTCCGGTCTTGTTTGTCAAGAAGAAGGATGACACAATGAGATTGTGCATCGATTATCGTGAACTGAATAAGGCTACGGTGAAGAATAAGTATCCACTCCTAAGAATCGACGACTTATTCGATCAGCTCCAAGGAGCGGGTTGTTTCTCGAAGATCGATTTGCGCTCAGGATACCACCAAGTGAAGGTGAGAGAAGAAGACGTTCCGAAGACAACTTTTAGAACGCATTACGACCATTGCGAATTTCTCGTGATGCCATTTGGTCTAACTAACTCACCGGCGGTGTTATAGACCTGATGAATTGAGTGTGTCGGACATTCCTCGACAAGTCGGTCATTGTATTCATTGATGACATACTCGTGTATTCCAAGAGCGAGTCAGAACACGAGCAACACCTACGCGAGGTTCTAGAAGTCTTAAGAAAGGAGAGGTTGTATGTCAAATTTTCCAAGTGCGTGTTTTGGCTTGAAGAAGTTTAATTCTTGGGTCATGTTGTCACTCGAGACGGAGTGAAAGTGGACCCCTCCAAGATTGAGGCAATGATGAATTGGGAACCACCCAAGAATCCGTCCAAGATCCGAAGCTTCTTAGGATTGGCGGGCTATTATCGGAGAATCATTCAAGACTTCACCAAGATCTTTTCTTCCTTGACGACTTTGACTAGGAAGAATGTAAAGTTCGTTTGGATAGAAACGCAAGAGAAGGCGTTCAGGACCTTACAAAAGAAGTTGTGTAAAGCCTCGATTCTATCGTTACCCAAAGGATCGGAAGACTTCGTGGTTTATAGCGACGCTCCGAAGTTAGGGTTAGGTTGTGTGTTGATGCAAAGAGGCAAGGTAATCGCTTACGTATCGAGATAACTCAAGATTCACGAAAAGAACTAACCTACCCTTGATCTAGAGTTGGCAGCGGTGGTGTTCGCTTTGAAGCTTTGGCGACACTACCTCTATGGCACAAAATACAACATCTACACAGATCATAAGAGTTTGAAATACGTCTTTGATCAAAAGGAGTGGAACATGAGACAAAGACGACAACTCGAGTTACTCAAAGACTACGATTGTGAGTTGCTTTACCATCCCGGTAAGGCAAACGTAGTGGCTGATGCTTTGAGTCGGAAGGACTATAGCGGCAGCATTCGGGCTACCCTCTCAAGAATCGAGCTCGTGTCAAGTCTCATTGAGAAGATTAAGACGTCTCAAGTGGAAGTTGTTGTAGGAAAATCTCGAAGAGGAAGTCATGTCAAAGCAACGTATACTCTTAACGGAAGATAACCGTGGGGTAAAATTGTTCAACGGTCGAATATGGGTACCCAAGATTGGGGGCGGTCGAGAGCTTCTTCTCGAAGATGCCCATAAGTCCATGTATTCCATTCATCCGGGGAGTACAAAGATGTATCGAGATTTGAAACTGCACTATTGGTGGCTGGTAATGAAGCTTGACGTGGCACATTACGTAGAGCGTTGTTTGACATGTTTGCAAGTGAAGGCCGAGTATCAACGGTCGTACGGGAGCCTTCAATCCTTGTAGATTCCCGAGTGGATATGGGAACACATTACCACGGACTTCGTGACTAAGTTGCCCAAGACTTTTCGAGGTCATGATACCATATGGGTGATAGTTGACTGGTTGACCAAAATCGCTCATTTCTTGGCCATGCGTGAGACACTACCGATGGAAAAGTTAGAAAAACTCTACATCGATGAGGTGGTTTCGAGGCATGGAGTACCTTTGTCTATTGTATCGGATCGTGACAGTCGTTTCACTTCAAACTTTTGGGATGACTTGCAGAAAGAGCTTGGTACGCACGTGAAGTTGAGTATGGCTTACCATTCTCAAATCGACGGTCAAAGCGAGAGAACGATCCAAACGCTTGAAGACATGTTAAGGTCTTGCGTTATCGACTTCGGGGGTAGTTGGCACTCTCACCTACCTTTGGTGGAGTTTGCTTACAATAATAGCTATCACTCGAGTATTGGAATGGCTCCGTTTGAGGCCTTATACGGGCGGAAGTGAAAAACTCCAGTATATTGGCTGGAAGCAGGAGAGAAGCAATTCGCCGGACTTGAAATCGTGCAAGAGACGGTTGATAAGGTCAAGGGCATTCGGGAGAGATTGAAAGCGGCTCAAGATCGGCAAAAGAGCTATGCCGATAAGAAGAGGCGGCCGATGGAATTCCAAGTGGGCGACCGTGTGATGCTATAGGTGTCGCCTTGGAAGGGCATTATCTGGTTCGGAAAACGCGGGAAGTTGAGTCCCTGTTTCCTCGGACCATTTAAAGTGCTTAAGCGTGTTGGCTTGCAAGCTTACCAGTTGGAACTTCCTCTAGAAATGAACGTGATCCACAACACAGTCCATATATGTTACCTTCGAAAGTGTTTGGCGGAAGAGGAGAGCGTTATCCCTCTTTCCAAGATTAGAGTGGATGAGGGTAACCGTTGCGTTGAGGAACCCGAAGCTATTCTGGAGAAAAAGTCAAAGAGACTTCGCCACAAGGAAGTCACTATGGTCAAAGTGCAATGGAAGAATCACCACGGTGCCAATATGACGTGGGAAGCCGAGGAGGATATGAAACGAAGATATCCTCACCTGTTCGAGTAGTTGGGATTTCGGCGACGAAATCATTTCCAAGTTGGGGAGGATTGTAACACCCGGAATTGCGGTAGGTTTGACCGAGAAACCATATCCTACCTTTGACTTATGTTGGAGCATCGCCTAGTGATTTTTACCTTGGTTATAGTGGATCCTTAACCACAAAACCAGATCCATAAAGTCTAGAGGGGTTAAGAAGCGTTGCGAACGAAAATGAGCCTCGGAGAATGGCCGACGATTGTGCCCGCGATTGTGACACCTTGTCACTCTCGCAGGTCACAATCGCAAGGGGGGTAATACCCCATGGTATAATTGGGGCGATTGTGCCCCGACGATTGTGACCATTGTCTCTATCGCCGAGCACTCTCGTGGGACAGGTACCCAAAACTCCTAAGAGCGGGCGATTGTGCCCCGACAGTTCAAGATTTGAAAGTCAAAGTGAAAGACAAAGCAAGAAACGTCAAAAGAAAAAGATGTTAGGAGTTTTCCAAAGAGTGAGAGTAATTTGAAAGCACTATCAAAGTCAAATTAAAATCAAAAGTTTGATCAAAGTGATAAAGTTTTGAAGACTTCAATGATTGTGAAGAAATTGTTAAAGTTGTTGGAAAAGCCAAAGGGGGAAATTCACTTCAGATGTTCAAGATGTTAAAGTTCATACAAAGCGTTTGTCAAAGTTTTCAACGTTTAAAGCTGAAGAAGATTTTTGCTGAAGATCATTTCTAAAGATAACTGTCAAAAAAAGTTTTAATCTTGAATCCAAAGGGGGAGATTGTTAGATTAGAATTGTATTCAAGATTAAAATAGTGGTTCATTTGTGTAAATGTTGTATAGTTTGAGAGTTTGAGTTGTAAAGTCAACTAATGTTGACTTAGTATAAATAGTAGGTTTCTATGTAATCTTGTAGGAATGAATGCGCATATTGGTAAGAGCTTTCACCGTGAGAAACACACACATACACACACAATGCTTAAATTGTAAATCACAAATAGGGATATGATACATTGTAACTCATGTGATTAGTTAATAAAGATTGTGTTCTTAATCTTTGTGTGAAATCGTATGCTAGTAAAATTGGGATCACAAAAAGATAGCCTTATGATTCATGTTTGGGCTTTGTATTTTCTTATCTGCAGTTGACCACAGAAATGTGATTTGAGAAATAAATGATAAACTATATGTTTGATTATAGTTGGTCACAGATGAAATTGTGACAAGTCTAGACTATTACTAGTGGATCCATAGGTATAGAGTTGACTAATTATTGGGGATAAGTCCCGTTTGTAGCTAGTTGACACATTGGGCCCTAGGGTGGCAACTTGGTATGGTTATGTGGGACCGGATACTAGCCGTGGGTCGTAAATGTAAATCCTAGTTAATGAGCATGACTAGGGATCATTGGGTGCCCTCCCCCACATCTTAGTACAAGCCGACGTGTTCGTGGCCTTCATCCTAGTATGGTGAGCTCAATAACATTGGAAAGTGGCTTACTTTGTGTTCCGCCACAATCCTTGGAAGATCGGGTCTTCCCGTTATCGCAAGATGTAATTTGGACCGTAAGGTCATTATGTGTTATTCAAATTTTCTACAAAGGCGTTTGGGAAAAACAAATTAACTTATGTCGTATTTAACTTTCTTATCGAATTGTCATATAAACTGTATGTTCTCACTAGGTTTAAGCCTAACACTTTTTCTCAACTGATGTGTATAACAGGTTCCCTTAGCAGTGGGTCGTCAAGGGGTTGAGTGAATAGCGTGGTCTCTTGAGGGCATTTTTGGATGATAGATTATTTCGGTGCTTGGCGTTTAAAACAATTGATTCTTTCTGGTATTGGGTTGACAACCTATGTAATCTAGATAGAAATGGTTTAGATTAGTTTGTTGTCGATTTCCCATGCATCTTATACAGGTTTTGTAAATGCATACACTTTTACCCTTTTTGGGTGGTTTGCTCCAAATACAAATGTCATATTGCCGAATTTTCAATTTTTAAAATTACCCGAATTTTTAGGGTGTTCCAGTATGGGTTCCCTAAGGTTGGGAGGAAATCGAAGCCATGCGGTTATATACTACTCTAGCAAGTTAGCAAGTTAAACGTTCACTCGGATAAGAGTAATGTACCTATGTGGACATTGGTTGTGAGTATCAGCATGAAGTTTATCATGATAGTTCTGTCAAGTGGATTGGAAACAACTCTTCGTAAATAGAGACAATCATTCGGGATGGCAACGCTAATTAGGATCTGGATCATGGATTGCTACTCTCTTTTGGGGAAAGACAGACGACAAGATATTGAACGAGCCTATGTACTACGTGTCGATTGGTTGTGAACCAACCCATGTCTCTTCCCTAGTTTGGATGTGTTGTAGAGAGTTGGCATCGACATCCAGGGTGGATTCTACTGCCAAGGTTAGCCGACACAAGAGAGAGAACTTGAATTTCAGTTGGAAACCGAGGGAACAAGGAAAGTGTTGAATTCAGTAACCACTGCGTGTATGAGAATTATATTTCGAGGTCGAAATCGTTCTAAGGTTGGGAGGATTGTAACACCGTAGGACCAAGTTTGAAAAAGGATCTTAGAGTGTCTAGGTTTGGGCCAGGAAGGTCTCTTTCGGTAAGTAAATATCATCAGAATGTTTTTACAACTTGTATATAGTGGAATTTATTTTGGGAAAACATTACTTTAAGTCCCTAGGAGTTTCGGGAGTGTTGGCATAGAAAAAGTCGAGTTTTGGGGCTTGGTACGGGTCTGGCTACAATGCCAGACGAATATGACAGTGAGGCAAAGTCGTAGGCAAGATTCAGCCCACGGTACACATTGAGCGACTATGCCATGCGAAAATGCGATGGCAAAGTCGCATGGGAATGTAGCACAACGGTACCAGACAACTTAAAGTCGGATTTCAGCCCCATTCTTCATTTCTTCATAACTCTCTCATTTCTACTCCTTTTTTGGCGATTCAAAGTGCTATGGTTTCGTTTTTGAGAGCTTTTCAAGGATATATTGTTTGTTTTGGGAATATCCAAGAGTATTTGCTGATGGAGTGGAAGTAAAGTGTAACACCTGTAATTTTTGGTTGATAAAGGTCACTGGACGTTTTTGAAACTAGTGAATGGTGGGGTTATGTTTAGAAAGCATTATTTAAGTCCTTTGGAGTATCGGGAGCTTTTGAACGCGAAAAAGGATGGAATTAAGAAAGGGATTTGGAGCCCTGCACAGCCTGGGCGACAGTGCCCGACGATAGTGACACATGTAACTACCGCATGGCACAATCGCGGGCTTTGTACCGTGGAGGGATGGACGTGGGCGACAATGCCACGCGACTATGTCCAGGGCATAGTCGTGGTCAGCCCCAGGGATTCATTAAAGATGCGATTTTCACCCTTTCTCCTCATTTTACTCCACCCCTTCATATCCTTTTTCTCCCAAACCGTTTCCCCTTCACCAAATACAAACCCTAACCCATTTTAAGGCAATTTACATGGATTCTAAGGTGTTCCATCATCATCAAGTTTGCAATCCCAACCTCAAGTGCTAGATCAAGTGTTCCTCCTCATTCCTTGAGATTTCTAAGTTTTAGGGTTTTCCTCAAAACCTAAGTGGTAAGTTTATCCCCTCCATTTCAAAACCTTATTATGAGATATAAGTGTTTCATTGGTGATATCTTAGTGTTTTATTGCTCCAATTTTGGTTTGGATGATTTTGGAGAGATTAGGTCAAAATTAGGGTTTTGACCAAAATGGGGATTTTGATGTAAAATGTATGGGGATCGATTCTTATTGGTTGAATGAGTATATTCATGGTTGGAAACTTGTGAATATAGGTTTTGGAAGATTTTGCTTGTGGATTCAAGTTCTTCAAATAAGCTCAAGTTGGGGTAAAATCAAGATATAGCCTAAATCTAGCAAGGTGAGTTTAAGTTAATTTGTGAAAACGTTGTACATGCCAAAATGTCCATTTTAAAGTATTTATGTGTTTTACATGAAATTGTCAACTATTGAGTTATTTTGTAACTTTTGATTATTTGAAGTGTTTAGCTTATTAAACTTTGTAAAACACCCACATTTGGGAATTTTGGGCATTTTAATAAATGTGTCATAAGTGTTTTGATGATTTATTGCATAAATAGATATTTGGTCAAAAATGCACTTTTAGTGTTTGTCGGGTTTCATTCATCATCCATGAAATGGGATGTTTTGAAAGTATGAATGTGTGAGTCCGTTGGTTTTGGTCAATCCCGACCTTGGGAACATTTTAGAAATAGTAAACTTTTTGGGTTTTAGGCCGAAGGCCAATTGTGATTTAAGAAACAAATATTTTGGGAAAAGATTTATTTGAAATATAAAACCATATTGACTAGCGTATTTTAGCCGGACGTCTATTAGGCTTTAACACCCTGATATCTGGAAAGAGCAACTAATTTAAAACTTTCAAAAATACGATAGTTAAGGATATAATCTATTCTTCAAAACATCACTAGTGTCCCTGTGAATAGAAATCTAGGTTAAACTTCAACAATTAATAGGTCGAGTCTGGTATAGAGGCTAATTAATGCCGGGTGTTACAAAAACCCAATAACAGTTACTCTTCTCAAAGACTAAAGCGGAAGACTTCATCAATCCACTCACCCTTGCACATACTCCTAGCACTCAACACTTCACCAAAACACTAGAACCTCTTCCCCCATCCGGAACCTGATGCACAAGCCGACAAATAAAAAGGTTAGGCTAACGCCTAGTGAGTTCAAGAGTTTACAACATGAAATAAATACATTTGTTAAAGGGAGAGAATGTAGTTTAAATCATAGACCTTCAAAAAGATTTACTTTAAATATCAAACGACACCATTTTCCAATAGTACACCTTTAAAACAAGGAACCCAACATGAACCTTCTTTCGTGAAACCATTTTAATCCCAAACTCACCCAAAACGTGAATAGAAAGCATACTCCCAATTTATAAAAATACGAAATAAAACTTTACTTCTCGAAACACCCCAAACGTGGGCGGGGCATAATACACAACTCATAAATCTTGAGTAAACAATTCCGCATATGCAAAACATCACCGAAAAAATGGATAATAAAATGATACAATTTAATACCCAAATAACACCTTCCGTTGATGAGGGATACCCGATTTCCATTATACATGGAGAAACACAAAGTTAAGCCACAGAACCATGTTGTCGAACAACACCTCAGATAGTGACTGTATTGCCTGCTCCGCCGAGCTACACCTCCAGTCGGACTTTATTTCATGTCCCAAACACCGTATCCCCTATTGCCTGCTCTGCCGAGCTACACCTCAAGGATACACGATCTTATTGCTTGTTCGGTCTCTAGTGGAGTTTCATTCTTAGGGTACTCATTCGACCGCTAGTGCCTATTCCTTAGCATTCAAGATAGGAGCTTCAGCTCTTTACTTGATAACTCCCGATGTGTAACCTCGTGCACAAGAATTAGACATCCAATCATAAGACCCATGGTTCCTAAGTACAACCCCTAAAGGTTCCTCTTCGCCAAACAACCAGGACGACACTAATGCCAACACGACATAATTTCCCGAAGTGAGAATCCCAAGATTCCTCACCATTAAATACGACTGACTTACATGCCTATGGATCCAAAGCATTACAGTCTAAGATACATGACTCCAAATAAGTGACACACACTCAAACGTGTATTCTACAAAATAAAGCGAAATAAATAAGTACTTACCCACAGCTCCACTTTAAGCTATTAAACCGAACAAATGTCCCCAGGACTCAAAAACTATGCCTTAAGCCCAACCAACAAATGACCCTATGCTAAAATCCACAAAATGCAGTAAAATGCAACCGACGGTGACTATGCAACCACATGCTCCCAATATGTATGAATACAATCCAATATCATTTAGATTTAAACAAATCATTTTCTAAACAAGTTTATAACCATTTAGGTTTCCAATATCTGAAATATTCACAAGGTTGGGAATGACCAAACTCCAATGACTCACACGTTGGTATTTTCAGCCATTTTACAACCCGAAATAATCCTATTACCAATAACCACAAAAATGTATTTTTACCAAATACCCTCCATTTATGAAAGTGGTTAACAAATCATTTTCATTATGATACATTTATCAATATCCCAAAAATCCCAAAGATGGGTGTTTTACAAGTTTATTAAGTCAAACACTTCCAAATAACCAAAACTTATCAGATAATCACAATTAACAATATCATGTAAAACACATATACACTTTAAAATGAACATTTTGGCATGTACATCGTTTTCACAAATCAACTTGAACTCACCTTGCTAGATTATGCTAAATCTAGATTTTACCCCAACTTGAGCTTCTTTGAAGAAATCCGAGTCCACAAGCAAAATCTTTCAAAAACCTAGATCCATAAATTTCCAACCATAAGTATACATCTTCAACCATATAGAATCGATCTCCCAACATCTTATATCAAAATCTCTATTTTGGCTAAAAACCCTAATGTGACCTAACTTCTCCAAAATCATCCAACCCAAAGTTTGATAAATATAAACACTAGGAAGTTATAGACGGAGCATTTATAATTTGATTAAAGTGTAAGATAGAAAATGGATGAACTTACAATAGTGGGTTTTGATATAACTCAAAACCCTAGAATTTTCTTGAAGGACACATCAATGGAGATGGTGGAAGGATAGCTTCTTGAATACTAGACTTTCAAGACTTAGATGGTGATGGAATTCTTCCAAATTAGAGTGAAAGGTCATGGGAATGGCTAGGGTTTGAACCAAGAAGATGAGAATCAGTTTGGAAGAGAAAGGGTGGAATTTGAGAAGTGATAAATGAGATAAAAGATGAAAATCGCGACTTAACAACCTGTTGCCCATTTTGTGCGACATTAACCAGCGACAATGCCCAGGGCATTGTCACATGTAAATGTCACCAACCTCCCCAAGGCTTCTGAATTTTGTTGCGACTATGACACTGTCATAGTCGTCGGGCATTGTAGTCGCGCCCGTACCAACCTCTGAAACTCGACTTTTTCAACGCCAATACCCCCAATACTCTATGGGACTTTAAATAATGATTTCCCACCAAGAATCTTGCCATTTATAAATTACAAAAACGTCCTGTGGCCTTTACTTACCAAAAATTACGGGTGTTACAATCCCCCCAAACTTAAAATAGATTTCGTCCTCGAAATCTAGATTCCCATGAAACGTTGACCGCATGATAGATTGTCTCTACACCGCTTGCCAGAACTACCACCATAACCTTATGTTGATCCTTACGATAAATGTCCCCATGGGCACATCACACTTATATCTGAATGAATAATTATCTTACGTAGCCTTTAACCATGAGACTGCAGTTGCCTCCTAACCTTGGGTGACATGTACTACCTCAAGGGTAGTTTATGATCTCAATTTCTCACTGGCCAATCACCTCAGATCCATATGTTTCTAAACCCAAAACCAACGATCGACATCAAACCGCGAAGAATTCTCAATATTCTTAATGATCAATTCTTGATTTTGATAAGGTCGTCCTTCTAAGTGCGTACCAATATGTTCTCCGGGTAGCTGGTTAATGCAGATTCGGCTAACACTCAACTCCGATCTACTCTCAACCTCAAAACATTCCCTCAATAAGATCTTTACCACATCAGGAAAACCTATACACGTCAATACTTAATTACCAACCTCTAATCTTCCTTTAAATTCCCCCACCAAGAGGTGAACATTTCTCATGATCTAACTGGGATACTTCCAAACATTTCAAGATTCATGGACTTCAAGAAAACAAGTTGATGCCTAAAACCAAAACGGTGATAACAAAAACGTTCACGTCCGATATTTCATTCCATAAGTATTGTCGCATTACGGTTGACACCTAACAGAGGACTATTATTCCCGATCTTACATCTCTAACAAACGGACCACAATAATTCCCTTGATCACGGAAACCTACTAAGACGGTACACCAACAACATATACCATGATGTCAAACAGACAAGCAACCCATTAAATCGAACCCAACCAGGCGCAGATAATCACACAAGACTTATCCCGCAGGTTTACCGAAGCATAGAGATCACCCCTTAATTAACTGGGAAGGCATAAATCTAATACCTCAATTATTCAAGCATGCACAAATTCAAGAACTGAAACCTAAATTCAAGACTGACCACAAGTCGGATCATCCGAGGCTTCAATTCCCAAGAACTCCTCTAGTCCTTAATCACAACTCTTTTCAAGATAGGGTTTTAAATCTATAGCCCTCATGAGTTTAAGTTTTTCAACCAATATGCCAACTTAAAACTTTATAAAACCTCCAAATCAAAAGTTCCATAACATTTAATCGGTAGGTGTGCGAAGTGATCACCAATGCCACACATATAAAATTATTTCACAATTCATTTGATCAATACTCACGTTAATAATGACAATAACAAAAGATGCGCAACAAAATTTTCAAATGGACTACCATAGTCCTAGCATGCATTAGTTTACACTATGTACGTGAAAATAATTTTTTGTACGAAAACGTATGCAACAAATGTTTGTACAACTCTAAAGGGTCCTTCACAATTTCACTTAAAAATTCTTTCCTTTAGACCACAAAACGTCGTGGAATAAAATTTCCAACAAGGCCCATAAACATCAGTTTATTCCCCAAAACTTAGTAAAACAGTAGGGGTGTGTGAATTGGTCAAACGCAACTAAAATTTTAAATTGAGTTCAAGCCTTGGGCCTTGCAAATAAATTACACTTGTCCAAAAATAGCAGTTACAATGACATGAATATCGATAACTCATTTAATGCATTGCAGAAAATTTATAACCGTAAAATCAACAACTGAAACATGCCCAAAGCAAAAGTTCAATACGAGACAACATAAATCTTTCTTATGCTTACT